>CM040425.1:53695152-53825152 GCA_022702705.1 Papilionanthe hookeriana x Papilionanthe teres
CTTATGGAGCGGGAGATCGGCTCTGTTTAGGCATGTGGCGCGGGCCTTCGTTATGGGGCCAGCGCATGTGAAACCGATATTTGAGCCTCTGTCAAATATCGGTTTTTTTTTTTAATATATATATATATATATATATACATATATATATATATATATATATATATATATAGAAAGTGAGAGAGAGAGAGAGAGAGAGAGAGAGAGAGAGAGAGAGAGAGAGAGAGAGAGAGAGGTTCTTACTCTCTATTTATATTATCGTTTGATTTTGATATTTGCCTTATCAAAATTGAACATCTTACTTTTCTTTTAAAAAATAAGTTAAGCCAAAATCAAATAAAGTAATCAAACTAAATTAAAATTCAATTTGGTTTTGTATTGTCCATAAATTGGCAAGCTTGGCTTTGTTTATACTTTTGTTTAGTTCAGTTGGCTTACTAAATTCATTAGAACCAATTGAATGTACATCCCAAACAACATTCATCTCTTTTCTTATGTAGGTTTAAATACAAATTGTTAAATGGCCCCCAACTAACAATGCAGGTTGTTAAAACTATAGTCCATGATGAATGAACGCTGTTTGGGATGAATTCATTATATATTGGGCTAGTGAGAACTAATAATAGTTCGCGAGGCCAACTTCCACCAACTATCTTTCCCCTAACAAAGGCTGAGAAACATTTACATTTATTGCACATAACTGTAGTATGACATTTGTGCCACCAAAATGTTTAAATAAATAATTTGTTACACTACATTATCGACTTAAATATTCATTATTGGCTAAGAAGATCAACAAAAGCCAAATTCATCATACAAGCACCAAAAGAAGATAAATAAATACATGGACGGTCATATGCATACTAGTGTTGTCAACAAATGATTCACTAGGATAACTACGGATAGCCCTCATCTTTCTTTAAAGTTACACATAACTTGAATTTTATTTTATTTTTATTTTGTATCGGCGGTGTAATTTTTCAATTTTCAGTTGCTTTTCTTTAAAAAGAATAATATTCCTAAAGAAGGAAAAATATTGAAAATAATGGGAAGGTAGGATAATTGAACCACATAAAGTGAGCATAATTTAGTTTCTTTATTAATTTTGTTCTTTCAACAAAAGTAGGCTGCCCCTTTTTATCAGTTACTAAACAGGCCAAAAGATGGGGGGCCATGAGGACTGAGGTGTACCATCACAACAAAGAATTGAGAGTGATTGGAGTGAAATCTTGTAAATTTGATGTATATGGGAGAATAGATGCTTGGCTATTTTCTTCATATATAATTTATTTCTATTATTTTAATATTTTATTTCACTATCATCTTTTATTTATTATTTTTTTTTTCATACAACTTGTTGATTGTTTTTATGCACTAATATATTATTTGAATTTTAGTGGAAATTATATTACCTTTTTACCGCAGTTCAATAACAACGCAGATACACCGATGTATCATATGCATTAATTTTTTTTTCTTATATCCCCAACATTTATTGTGTATTTGTGAACGTATGTAATATTTTCACTTAAAAGATCGAATAAAATGAATTAAATATTAGCGAGGAAATAATTTTTATAATAAAAGAGTTAGTATAACATCTTTACAGCTAAAATGTTAAGATTCAAAGTAATAATCTCTAATCATTAGTTTGTAAGTTATCTAATACTAAACCTTAAAAAAGTACAAATTGAGCACATAAGTTTTAATATTTCTAAGATTTTGAATTCTATAGTAGCCTTAATATTTATCATAGAAAAACTTGGAAATATTTTTTTTTTTTTTTTTGAGAAAATAATAGATAAAGATAAAATTAATTAAAATATCATTAATAAAAGAGACATGCCTGCACTAAGTAAGAATGTAATTAGGAGAAGTGGAGAAAACAAACAAAATTATAGTAAAAAAGGAACTCAGATCCCAAAATCTACATCAAAGAATATATAAAATTTGAATCGAAATGAGCAAAACCCAACTAAAAACAAGGAAAAAAAAGAGAAGAAGTCCCAGAGAAGCACGTTGAATTGTCGTTCATTGCTAAAATTGTATGTTAAAAATGAGAAGCATGAATTTCGAGAAAATTTAACGATTACTAGATGAAAAAACGTAAACAATTGCCCGACAAAAAGAAGATTAATAGTCACGCCAACGGAAGACTGAAAAGCCTGATTGGCCCACTACAACTTCCTAGGAGTAGGATGAAGCAAGACATCAGCCCAATTCTCATGCTAATATCACCAGCCGTCTCGCAAGAGCCTCCAAGACTCTTCGAAAGTCCCAAGGAAAAATATTAGAAAAGAAGAAGAAATATTTAATCATAATTTTATAAGAAATGTGCAAATACTTGGAGTAAAAAATAATTAAATATTAAAATTATGAGGAAATAATTCTTTTTAAGAATGAGTTAGTATAAAGTCTTCTTTTTAACAAAAATTTTAAGTTTAAAGTATTTTGGAATCATTAACTTTTATACTAATTGCTACTATACTTTATAAATGTACAAATTGAGCACATAATTATTATTAATTTTTAGATTTTGAATTCTAGAGTAGCCTTAATATTTATCAGAAAGAAACATGGGTACCTCTTTTTTATTTTTTATTTTTTGAGAAAAGAACAGATCAAAATAAAATTTATTAAAATATCAGTAATGAAAAGAGACATGGATGTATAAAGTAAAACATAATTAGGAGAATTGGAGGAAACAAAACAAAATTATAGTAAAAGATGAACTGAGATTAGAAAATCTACGGCAAAGGAGACATAACAGTTGAATCGAAATATGTTAGATATGGCTCATATCTAGGGAGTTTATTGTTTTCTAATAATTCTCCCACTTGGAGACCGGTTCACAGGCAGCAACGTATTCTTCCTTAAACAGATATCTTCCACTAACGGCGGCGGTCATTTCTTCAAATGTGTTATCCTCTGTAACTCCGTGGATGTAGGCAAAAATTGCCGGACCACGCAAATCTCTGTGCCTGTTTTTTTGTGTGAATTTTCTCGTTCTATTTTTCGCTTCATCGTCGATCGTTCTAATTATTTTAAATATTCCACAACAAAATAAGCGAAAACCCACTATAAAAAAAAGGAAGAAAAAAAAAAAGAGAAGGCAAAGACTGAAATGCCTGGGAAGAACATCGAATTGACCTTCATGGTTGGCTTGATCTCATAAAATCGAGGAAATTTAAATCAGAAAATGTGCTTTAACATTAGTGCAATTTCTATCAAGTATAGGACTAACCTCAGAACAAATCCAATAATTTACGAGCGCCAATACAATTTACATTGAGGATATCACATGATTTCTTCTCAAAAAATTCAAAAGCAATTAAAAAAAAGGTTACGAGCTTCATAATTTCCAAAAGTGGAGCTAGTTCTCTCTAAAAAAGGAAACACCTGAAAAGCTTAGATTTAGGAATAGAAAATAATAGTTGTTGGGGTTTAAAAATTTTATTATTAATTTTTTAAATGTACGCTGAAAATGTGATTACACATGTCTATACTAATCTGCTTCTATGTTAATTTTATGTTTTGGAAGATTTTTGTGATGTATGCAAGATTCATTAAAGAAGATTCATGAGAGCTAGAAAACCAAAGAAATAAGAAAAGTAGAAAAGCAGTGCCTAGGCACAACAACAGAGCGCCAGGGCGCCCAAGTAATAAAAGTTCAATCTCAACTACAGTGAAGGTAAAAAGTAAGTGCTGCAATTCAAGCGTCTAGGCATCCAATGTCCTGAAATCATGACTCGAGTAGGTGGCAGGTAGGCACCAGACATTCAGCTCACAGGCACTGGGAACAAGAGCCTAAGCGTTGGTGCCTAGGTACCGCATACCACCATCTAGGCACCCGCTCACAAGATTTTTGGTTTGAACAGTTCAAAAGAGCCAAATTGCGATCCAAAACATTAAAGCCACTTCGCCAAAGAAAAGAAACATACTTACACACAGAGATTGAAGAAAAACCGAGGAAGAAGGATTCAAGTGCAAGTGAGTAAAGAGAGGATAGATTGTGAGATTTTGGAAGTGTGTGCTGAGAGTTTTAGGGCAAAGAAAAACCAATGAATCGATACAAATTCAGAAGAAACACATAGATTTAATGAGGTTCGACAAAGATGTCTACGTCCTCGAGAGCAAAACGACGGCTTTCCTTTCAATTTTAGAAAAAAAAGTACATAATATATTTAGTGTTACAATACAAGGCATATATATATATATATATATATATATATATATATATATATATATATATATATATATATAACCCTGGCGTACAATATATAATTACAAAATTACCCTTGTATCGTACTGCGGCGTTGCCCCAGCACCTTCAATCCACATAACATAATTCCCTCGATTGGACAGATGCTTCTGCTCCACTGACTCGCTCATTTCCGCTCCAGCATCTATCCCTTATCTGGTATATGAGTCATACCTAACAAATCTCCACCTTGGAGAATATCTAACCCTTTAGGAGAACAGATACCTCGGAGTTACACATGTACCAATGTGGGTTAGGCCACCAAGCTTCTCAAGCAATTGTGAGTATTCAACAAGTTCAAACAATGCAAGAACTTGCTGATAGTAACTGGCTTGGTCAACATATCAGCTGCAATCTCATTAGTATGAACCTTCTGCAATAGTATCTCACTAGAAGCAATCAATTCTTTGATCTTGTGATACCTCACATCAGTATGGATGGTTATCGCATGGTACACCTGGTTCTTAGCCAAATAAATAGCACTTTGACTATTACAATACAACTGAGCTCCACCTTGCTTAACACCCAGTTCTTTTACTAGCCAAGTAAGCCATAAGGCTACTTTAACAACTTCAGCTACTACCATGTACTCAGCTTCCGTTGTAGATAATGCCACAATAGACTGAACTGTTAATTTCCAACATAGGCCCTCCACCAAGAGTAAACACATACCCAGTTGTAGAGCTTCTGCCATCCAAATCACCTGCATAGTCTGAATCAACGTACCCCACAACTGAAGGATCATTCTGCTGACTGCTGGTGCAACTTTTTTAATTTGCAAAAATTAATGAACTCGGAATTAGATATTTATATATTGATTTAGATGGATATGAGTCACACAATTAACGCAAGTATACGTATCGCTCAAGTAATACAGGGCTTTAGTGGAGTCTGGTTATCGATCCCACATATAGACTCTACTTTAATAGCGTAGCACAAAAATAACTTATCGAATCACAACACAATTACAGGTGGTTTAAATCTTAAAGTAAAGACAAACATATTCAGTTACTATTTCTACCAAACACGATCTAAATTCTAGCAAGTTAATCTAACACAAGACTAAATTTATAACAAAGTTCAATTGCAAGAAAGAGTCTTCCTCCTTTCCAATTGTAATGTGATGATTATTGTGATATAGATCAGTGATACAAATGTATTGTGCCAAATAGAAGTCCTATTTTTTAACCATATTTTCAGAGTATAAAGAACATTGGCTAATCCTATATTTAGTCCCTGAATTTGTGGTTAGGCTGGGAGGATACTAGCTCTCACTCCAAAGCTCCCACTTCTCTTCACCTGAAGGCTAACTCTCGCTTCAGTTTCTAAACATTAGGACCAAATTGAGGATTTCAGTCTTTCACTTTAAATTCTCCAATTCTACGCCCATCAATGTATATTTCTCTATTTATTTGCACTCAATCCCCATGAACTACTTCTCTTATTCATGAACATTGAATGTAACCTTTACTTTTGTTGTGGAACTCATAATCCTTTCGAAACATATGTTTCCTAACAAGTTTTAACAATTCAATTAGCCAGATCAAAAAATAAATGAAGTTCTAAGTGAAAAGGTCATCACAATTTTTCCAAAATAAATCAACACTTCATTTCTATTTCACAACATCAACACATCACATGAGAAGGAGAAAGACAAAGAAATCTACTCAAGACTCATGAGGAAAAAATGACAAAACATGGATTTCATATATAAAAACAACGTCATACAAATAGAGTAAAGTAAAGACAACTTATCTCAAACTCTTCCCCAAGCGAATCTCAAGGAATCCCTTTTACTTTTCTTTTTTCTTCACAACAACACACAGTTCTCTCTTTAGAATAGTAAGGAAGAAGAAATCTCTCACTTTCCCTCTCCTCTCACACTCCTTAGAAGAGAAAATACAAAACCTAACTTCCTACACAAAATGGAAAGAAACTCTCTCTAAACTCTAAACTCCTCTTCTCTTCTCTTCCCTTTCTTCCCCCTTCTGAAATTTGCCTCCAAAAGTGTTTAAATTCGGCCAAAACTGAATTTTCAAGAGTTTCCTCAAGCAACCTTTCAAAATCTGGCCAAATACATTGAATCTAGTTCAAAATCGGGATAGGGCGCTGTCCAGCGCAGGTAGGAGCGTCGTTCAGCGCATTATTCTGCCAAAACGCGGTAACTCTCTGAAAAATAGCTTTGTCCGGTGCTGGTGACAGTGTCGTTCGGCACTGGTGATAGCGTTGTTCAGAGCTAGTTCAATAAAATGCACTTTTGTTCTTTATCATTCCAAATTTGCTCCTTTTCGCTTCCTTTTCTTCAAAGGCCTAAAATCATTGTACGTACATTAAATCATCAAAAATACCTTTATTTAAAGTGCAATATCATCAAAACAGGTATGAAATGAATAGTGAAAATCTATCAAATTTTCTTTGGATCAACTACCAAAAATAATTCGATGTCCTACAACACCCTTCAGATACCTGAAAATCTACTTGACTGATTCCCAATGTCGTCTTCCTGATTTAGACATGTATTTGCAGACTTGACTAAGAGCATGAGACAAATTAGGGAAAGTACATAACATTGCATACATCAAGAAGCCAACAACACTGGCATATGGAACCTTTGCATATCTTTGATTTACCTATCTATCTTCAGACACTGCTCTGAAGAAAGCTTAAAATTATTTGCCAATAGAGTGCTCATGGTCTTTGCTTTGCTCATCTCAAACTTGTTTAGCACTTTCTCAAAATAACCTTGTTGAGATAAACATAGTCTCCTTGAGCCTCTATCCCGATGAATCTCCAGTCCAAGAAATTTCTTTGTAGGACCCAAGTCTTTCATGTCAAATTCCTGACTCAATAAAGCTTTCAAACTAAGGACATCATTCATATTCTTTGTAGTAATCAGTATATCGTCAACATACAGTAACAGAAAAATAATAGAGCCATCACCAAGCCTCTTAACATATACACAACAATCATACTCACATCGCTAGTAGCCAATCTAAATCTTTTAGAAGTCAAAATGCTTTTACCATTATCTTGGAGACTGTTTCAACCCATATACTGATATTTTAACCTGCAAACTAGATGCTCCTGTCCAGGTTGACTTAACCCTTCTGGCTGCTCCATATAAATCTACTCCTTCAGATCACCATGTAAAAATGTAGTTTTAACTTCCATCTGCTCCAGATGCAAATCCCAAATGGCTATTAATGCAAGCACTACTCTGATTGAAGTATGTCTGACTACAGGAGAAATGTTTTCATCATAATCCATCCCTTTCTGTTGTTAAAAATCCATTGCTACCAGTCGAGCCTTGAACTTTTACCCTTCTTTTTCTGATATTGCTGGTTTTTTTTGTACACCCACTTGCACCCAATAGCCTTATTCCCCTCAGGAAGCTGAACTAGATCCCATGTGTGATTTTTTTATAAAGACTCCATCTACTCAACCATTGCACCCATCCATTTCTCTTTTTTCTGGGTGGTGATAGCTCCTTAAAATGTTGTTGGGACATCATTGCTGATGAGAAGTGCACAAGAGACCAAAACTTCATAACTCAATCTGCTAGGAGGCCTTATATTGGTGTGTCTCTGTCCATCTTTGACTAGATTGTAATTCTGCAAAATCATTTGTATTGGAATCACTAGGTGTTGGATTTGAAATTTCAACTCTCTCAGTTATTTCTAGATGTTGTTCTAAATCCATCTACACTATCTCTGAATTGGAACTATTCTCTAGCACCTTGTCTTGATTCTGCTGCAACATGTACTACTCATTAGAAACTGCATCTCTACTGATCACCATCTTTTTTGAAATCGAATCCTAAAACTTGTATCTTTTCACTCCTTTCTTGTAGCCCAGAAAGTTGCATTTCTTAGATTTTGGATCAAGTTTTGATCTTTCATCTTCAGGTACATGCACATAAACAGGACAACCAAAAATTCGTAAGTGATCAAAATTAACTAGATTACATGCCCATACCTCTTCTGCAACTTTTCCACCCTATGATGCCCGAGGTGATCTATTGATAAGGTAGCATGTCATACTCACAACCATTGCCTAGAAGCTTTTAGGAAGCCTTGGATTCATTCTCAAGCATATTGCCCTTTCAGTTAAGGACATGTTCATCCTTTTAGCAACGACATTCTGCTGTGGTGCATTGTGCACTGAAAAATGCATCTAAATCTCATGCTTCTCACAGAATTTCTGAAATTACGAATCTGTGTACCATGTGCCATTATCAGATCTCAAATACTTAATCTGTCTACAAGTTTGGTTTTTCACCTCAGCTTTCCACAGCTTTAATTTGGAGAAAACTTTAGATTTATGTTTCAAAGAAATACACCTAAAATTTCCTAAAGAAATCATCAATAAATGTAGCATAATACAGAGATCCTTCCTGTGATGATTCCCTGGTAGGGCCCCATACATCAGAATGCAAAAAATCAAGAATCCCTTCAATTTTATTCTTCCCAGTCATGAAACTGACTCTAGTCTGCTTTCCAAGTGCACAAAACTTACAAAATCAAGCTTGCAGCTTTTAACACCATGCAACAAATCTCTTTTATGCAATTTTGACACCCTATGTTCACTAAGATGACCCATGTGTCATAGTTTTGTATTATCATCATCTGACTCAACAGAATGAACTCCACATACAATTGTACTCTCCAACAGTTTGTAGATATTACATACATTTAACTTTCCTTTCATCACAGTCAATGCACCCTTAACAATTCTTATGGATTCTCTATCCTCATATTCCTTAGGAATAAAACCATTTATATGTAGAGTGCCCAAGGAAATAAAATTCTTCTTTAAATCTAGATTATGCCTAACATCACATAATGTTCTAACAGTGTCATCATACATCTTAATTTTGACTTCAACAATACCAAAAATATTGCAGCATCTATCATCACCTAAATAGACATAGCCAGAATTAGATGTCATGTATAAAGTAAACCACTCCCTGTTAGGTGTTATGTGATAAGAGCATCCTAAACCAAGAATATATGCATCTATGAACTGAGTTGATGAATCTGAAAGCATATCACCATCACTGCAATCTGAATTATCACTCTGCACCACATTTACAGACTTGGATGATGCATCGCGTTTCTCCTTATTCTGCTTGATGAGCTTTGGACAATCTCTCTTCATATGACCTGGCTCCTTGCACTTGTAGAAATGAATCATCTTTTTGAATTTAGATTTAATCTTGAATTTTGCCTTCAAGAATCCTTCATATCTTTCTTCCTTCCACGATCTTGATTAAGCTTGACATATAAACTATCACCATGAGATTTTTACCCTGCATTCTGCTTCTGCTAGTTATGGGTCAACAATGCTGCAGTAATCTCATCAACTTTAATTGTTTCTTTCCCATATGTAAGACTTGTCACCATGTGTTCATAAGAGCAAGGCAATGAACACAACAGAATCATTACTCGGTCTTCATCCTCAATCCTCACATTAAGCCATGATAAACTTGTAATTATTTAATTGAAGCCATTCACATGTTGCGCCAGATCAGAACCTTCTTGCATCTTCAGCCCATACAGCTTTTGCTTCATATACAATTTATTCATCAGAGATTTGGACATAAACTCAATTTCTAATTGCTTACATACCCCTCCTGGAGATTTTAGTTTCATTACGTAATACATAAGCTCATCTATCAGGCATAAGCATATGGTTGTTGTCTTTCATTGTTGTAATTCTTCCCAATCTTCATCCTCCATGGTATTTGGTTCGCTGCCTGGAAAGCCTTCAAAATTCTCTGTTGTGCCAACAAATCTTTAATCTTTTTTTGGTTGATCTCACTTTTGTTAAGGTCTTGTCCTTCTTTCGGCAGTCTAGGGTCTAGCCATAAGACTCTCTTTGTGTCTATCATAGAATACTAGTCATTGGACCATTCCCCTTTGAAATTCAAAACACTTATTTGCTTCACTTGGAGTTTCATATGCTTAAAGTCTAACCTCTAAGTACTTATGAGGATGAGATTAAGCATAAAAGAAGTCAAGAGGAGTTCCCTATGAGATGGTCAAGCCATAGGGCTCACCATGGGAAGTCTGGTCTGGGTCAAGCTCATACACATACTCACACTTAAATTCTAAACCTACACTCACTACCTCACAACTCTAAACCAAATTTCCTTACACTTGATTCCCTACTCTTTTAGAAACTCATGTGGGTGGTTTCTGTTAACCTCACTTTTGTGAGGGTCATTTATAAATCTTCTTGAGACAAGAAGTCTACCAATATTAACTCCCTAAATCTCACTGAAGGTCACTAAACCCTAATGTCAAGGGTAAAACTCTAATGAAGCCTTTTTGATCAAAATATTAATGACATTCTTAAACAATCAAATCAGCAATGACAAACCCTGATTTGATCAACCATTAACCAAACTGGTCAATCTTTGACCCAAATGGTCAAACTAGGGCAAAATGGTCAATCCATGACCCAATGACCACCACATTGATCAAACTGGTAAACTTTTGACCCAAATGGTCATCTTAAGCCAAAACGGTCAACCCATTGACCCAATGACCGCTCAATTGACCAAACTAGTCAATCTTTAACTGAAATGGTCAAATTAGGTCAAGCTGGTGTCGTCATATTTTTAGGTTATGTGTTGTAATTTTGAAAAGGGGTCTCCAAACAGAAATTGTCGGCAAATTTTCATATTTTAAATTTAATTTAAATATATATATAGTTTAAAAGATAATATTTGATTTCGAAAGTAATTTTAATTTTAAAAATTTTAAGATATGAAATCAAACCGATCTCACATCCCAAATAGTTTATATAAACGAGCACCGCACCACAAACCGTATATCTATCCCGAAGGATAGACACACTGCTTGATGATGGGGCTCGGTTAAATAAACTAGAAGATTTGTGACATCCGTTTGGTCCGCGAACCAATTTTATAAGCCGACAAGTTCCCCGCTTAATATAAAAGAATTAAGCAGGGTTTATATTACCTGGGTTCTTAAAGTTCCCTATAAGGGCAAGCCCCTATAGTTAATTACATCTTAAATGAAGTGAATCACTTAAGAAAACTCTCAATAATGATCAGTGGTTTTGCTCTCAAGAATTTCAAAGTTTAAGGTTTTCAAAGGATTAGATTTTGGAAATTCAAAAGGGAATGACTCAAAATAGGAACAATTTATTTTAGGTGTCCAAAGGAAGAGAAGTAGGAGAATCTGAGGATCCAAGAAGAAGCTTGGCAACTTCCCAAACTATCCTATTGTTTGGCTTCAATTTAGGGAGGATCCTAATATTATCTGATATTTCAATCTTGCCAATTTTAGTTAATTAGGACTTATATTCGTATGACATAATCATACAATCAGCCTAGAAGATGTGAGGGTTTATGTCGTACCGAACGACTACCTCGGAGTCCTAAGACCGGTTAGGGCTTAATTTACATAACATGATCATGCAAATGCCTAACGAAGAGTTGAGGATTTACGTTGCACTAGGAAAACCACCTCGAAGTCCTATGGCTTGGTTATTTAATTCTAAGAAAGTTTTACTGAAGTAGACTCAGGTTTTGCTGATGATGATGGCCGAGCTGCCCACCATGCTCCGAGCTCCTTGTTGTTGCAGAGAATTGGTTTTAGAAGGTGAAAATCAGGAGATGACAAAAGTGTTTTGGTTTAGAGAAGTCTTAAAATCCAAATTTCTTTAATATTTTAATTAAAACAAATCTTAAAGTTGTTTAAACAGAACCGATTAAGATCCCACGGTTCCGTCATCCCGACACCGTTATTTTCATCGAATTCACTTAGTCCAGATGAATGTGCTAAACTCAGTCGAATGAGTTCCACACTTTCATTTAGACCGTGGAAATCCCGTTAGCAACACGTCGGTTACATCATCCGAGGTATTCCCGATCATTCAACAAGACGTTTTAATTTAGTTGCAATTGTAGTTTTGTGTTCGTTTGTGATTAAATTTTGAGTTGTTTTATATTTTGAAATGTTGTGGCGGTAATTTTTATCTTGTAATGACTTTTAATTTAATTTTGGTTTCGGTTTAGGGACTATCCTAAAGGTTTTGGTTTTCATGCAACAGTTGTTTATCATACAAGAAAAGTAAAGTACAGTGCATGTAAATAAATTGCAATAAAATAAATTGCAATAAAATAAAGCGTACCTGGAGGGTCTTTCCGTCATCCCAAGCTGCACTTAAAACACATGTTAAGGCATTTAAATATTTCAACAAGTACCTGGGTAAAGCTAAGGGAAAGGTTTTGGTTGTCTACCAAAGTTCTAATCCTATAGCTAGTCATCTCCTATGACGTCTAGGTTCTTGTGTTTTGGTTTAAGGACGATTTTCTCATCAAAGAACAATTAAATTCAATTGTTCTTATAAACATCCTATCATATTGATGAAGTGCTTAAAACGAGTCTTAAACATCTTTTCAATACCTCTAGGATTGTTTTAAGTCCAAGAGAATTTAATTATACAAGTGAGTTAATCATCCGGGAGTTTAAGTTTTGTTCTTTTGCTCAGTGAACTAGGACATTTGAATATCCTATAAGTGAAGTAACATTTCACTTGATACTTCATTTAGGAGTTATAATAACAAGAGCTTTAAAAGGGCAAACCAACTTATTGAGTATTTTAATGATTTAAACTTAATGATTTAATTTTAATTTTGATTTAATTATAGGAAATCAGTTTAAGTTTGGAATAGTGTTCAAGTTATTTTAGATTTAATTTTAATGATTTCATTTAGATTTGTTATCAAATGATTTTAATTTAATTTAATTCAATTTAATTTAATTTTGATTTAATTTAATTTTAATTTAATTTGATTTAATTTAATTTAATTTCAATTTAATTTTAATTTTAATTTAATTTTGATTTCAATTTAAGTTTAATTTCATTTAATTTCAATTTAAATTTAATTCTAATTTAAATTTAATTTTAATTTTAATTTGATTTAATTTTAATTTAGTTTAATTTAATTTAATTTAATTTAATTTAGTTTAATTTAACTTAATTTGATCTCAAGTTATTTTCCTTTTAATTTAATTCAATTTTAATTTAATTTCAATTTTAATTTAATTGAGATTATTCTTTTAATTAATTTTAGTTAAGACTTAAGTATTATTGAAGTGATTTATTTAGGAATTTTTAAATTAAAGAATAAATATCTTCTTAAATAATATCCCTACTTTAATAATTTCAATTTTCCATTAATCTTCCAAATTTAATTAATTAATTAATTAAGGTTTACGTTAATTATTCTTAAAATGATTGGTAGGTTTCTACCCTTAACCATTTAAGTTTCAATCATCCAAAATCAGTTCAAAATCAAATATTTTACCCTCCCCTTTTTTTATTAATCCTAAAATTTTAATTAAAGGTTGAAAATTTTAATTACCATTTTGCCCTTCAAGCTTAATAATTCTATAACTCACTAAATTAAGCTCAAATAAACTTAAAATTTTTATGTAACCTCACTCACATGTCAATTAAGACATTAGAGGAGAAAATATGATTTTTCTATATTTAATTTATTTATGTAATTATTTTTAATGGAAAATAGGGATTCTCAAGGAAAATTCAATAACATGACCAAGGAAATGTTTCTGTCCTTAAAAAAATTATGGGATATTTCTAATGACTAGAGGACCATTTGGACCAGTTTTGGTGATTTTTTGAATTACATTTTATTTATTAGAATTATTTTGAGTTTTAGAGCATTAATTAATTTTAGAATAAAATTAAAGTTGAAAAATGGATTATATATTTTTCTTAAATCTCTCTTACCTCAGGGAGTTTAAAGAAATAAATTTTATATTTTTCTGATTTTTCTTTGATTTATTAGAATTATTTTAGTGAAAAGGTTGGAAAATACATTTTTTAATATTAAAAATTACATTAAGCCTTTAAAATTCAATATCTTACCCTAGGGACTTAAGAAAAATATTTGGTTTGTTCCTAAATGATTAGAATTCAAAAGGTGACATTTTGGTGATTTTTAATATTTTTATGATTTTTATTATTTTTTAATTATTAAAAATATTAAAATAATGATAAAAATCAACTTTTTTAGAAAATTATAATTTTAATTTTCATAAGTTCTTCTGATATTAGAGAAGCTCCAAAACTATTTTTGTAAATTTTAGAAAATTATTTTGTGAGTTATGAATTTTTAAAGTTTAATTTTACCCATTTTTGCTTAAGAGGCTTAAACAACCCATTTGGTGGGGTTAATCAAGTCCAATTAGTTTCAAATTTTTTATGTGGTGTTCTGCTATCCCTAGAGGACAGTGGAGAGTTGTTTTTAAGTTAATTTGATGTGTGGTTAACCTAATTAATTAAAGTTCAATTTTGGGTATTTAGGTCAATTAGGGTTATTCCAAGTGAATTATCTCAAAACGTATTTTTTCTAAGTTCCTCTGGTCAAAAGAAACATCACCAAATTTTCCTAGAATTTATTTCTCAACATGCTAATTATTGGAATTAAAATACTCAAAACAGTAACATGAACTTGGAAAATCAATAACTTCTCATAAGGATGGCCTCTGACTTTGGAAAATTCAGGGAATATTCCCAAGTTCAGAGGCTTCAAAAGCCCTATGGTCTCATGCTATGGTGAATTTCCAATGCAAATGGAGAACTAAAACAATGCAGAGAGTAAATAAATCATTAAAAATAAAATACTTAATGAAATTACTTGATTTCTTTTCCACATTATTCTCCTCGTTCACTTTGAGCGAGAGGGTATTTTTATTTTATTTTTAGGATTTTTCTACACAAAGTTATGAATTTTTGAAATTCTGGTAATTAAATAAATAGAAAAATAGCCTATTTTCCTACTTATCCACGCGGTGCTGACTCAACCTCGGCATCTCCGAAGCTCCACGCGTCGTCTTCTGATTCGGCGCCGCCATCTGACTCATCGCTCCCGGGATCCGCCTTTCACGTAACATCTTCTGGTCTGACGCGATCCGAGCCGTCCATCCGATACACGCGCGATCCAATAGCTCCCAGTCATCGTCTACGACTGGTGTGAACCCGTGACCGTAGACCTTCTAACCCTAATTTCTCACTCGATTCTCAACGGATTTTTGTGTTCTTATGCTCTATGGACTCGTCTTGAAGAGACTAACACATCCATACGGTAAACATGCATTTAAATTGACTCAAACTAAATAGAGAATCTTTGGAAGCTCGGGAGAAAGAGTGTGTCCATACCTTTGCTCAGAGAAGTGAAGCTTCAATCTGAGGGTTGTGTCACGTTCGATTGGGTCCAAGCAAGCTCCAGATGAAGTCCCTCGGCTCAGTGAATCGCTCAGTACAAAAGTGACCACGGCTCGATCACAAAGCTTGGAGGTCGGAAGCAATGGCTGGCCTGGTGAGGGGGCTTTTGCTGGGAAACTTCTCCTCTTGGTCTGGTGAAGGTGTAGAGTCAATCAATTTAAGGATTGACTCACTATGGTAAAGTGTCCTAGTTTTGGGCTTGGATTTCAACTCTGAAATTGAGCTCACAGAGAGGAAATGGCAGGGGGATTTGAGTGGGGATCAAGTTCTCTATGTGTAGAGAGTGGTCTGGGATGATTTTGGCAGGGTTTCAGCAAGGTTTGGTTCATCACCTCCTTTGGCCGAGAGGAGGGGGTGTTTAAATAGGAGAGGCTGGAGGGCCTCCTGCGGGGTTTAAGGGTCGGGATCAGCCTGCTCCGGTGAGGAGAAGAACATGTCGCAATGGTCATTTGGAGTGAGGCGGCTCGAAAGGTGGAATTCCAAAATTTGGCTCCCCAAGGTCTCGGCCATGGTGTTTTCCGGCGATCTAGGCGGCTGGCCGTGCAGCAAGGGTCACCCTCGAGTTCGGGTGGGTCGTGGTGGGGTTTTGTGTAGGCAATTGAGCTTTGCCATGTGTCAAAAGCTTGGATTACAATGGCATGGGGGAAGGCCAATTTTGCCTTGATTTGGTCAAGTCTACCTTTTGGGCTTGGTTCACCCTTCAAGCTGGCTTTAGGTGTTGTGGGGAGTCAAAGGAATCAGCTGGTTTGGCATGGAGAAGTCCTTATCCAAATATATTTGGATTAAATTTGGGTTAAGGTGAAACATGTTTAAGGTTAATGACTTTTAGGAGGTGCTTAAAGGACCTCCTCCTTTTGCCATTTAAGGAGGGTTGACAGCTTAGAGATCCTCATGGCTTGCCAATGGCTTGCATGTGGCTTCATGGCTCCATGTGGCTTGGGAAAAGATTTGGTCAATTTCATTAAAAAAGGATTTTGTGAATTTTGGCATTTTGATGGGAATTATTATGAGGCTTGATTTGGAATTGTTTAATTGATAAATTAGGACTTTAGGAATGATTTTAAATTGAATGTGTGATGAGGGAAAGTGTCATGTGGGCTTTAGATTGATTTGGGCTTTTGAATTTGGTGGAAATGGGCTTTTAGGAAGGTTTAAGGAGTGGGCCTTTATGTTTAGCAATGGGCTTTTAGATGAAAAGTTTGCAAAGGGCCATGCCAAATAAATGTTGAGTTTAGTTTAAGGATGTGTCTTGAATGATTTGAAGCAAATTTGAGGTGGTTTGGAATTGAATTGGGTTGAATTTGGGTTCATTTGGTAAATGGGCCAATGTAGGTCAAATCGGGCTAATTTGGGCCAATGTTGGGCTAAGGTTGAAATTGATGTAAAATTAATGTTAGGAAATGTTTATGGGAGTGTTTCAAAGAGGTTTTAACTTTGGTTGGGTTTTGGTTTTGGGACTTGGGCTTATTTGGGTTAGGTTTGGGTTTAGGTCAAAATTGGGCTTTTTGGTTTTGGGTTGAATTGAGTGGGGTTTGGGTCCAAATTTTGGGCAAATCATGTTAGTGTTTTGTTTTTGGGAATGTTAGGGAAGGTTTAGAAAAGTTTTGGGGTCAATTGGAGCTGAATTGGTTTGGTTTGGGCTAAGTTTGGGTCATGGGTCCAAATTGGGCTTTAAGGTCAAAAGTGAAATTGGATTCAAATGTCAATCAAATTGGACTTGGATTTGGTCTAGATTGATATTTTGGATATTAAATTGAAGTTTAGAATTGAATTGGACCAAAATTGGGGTCAATTGGGTAGATTTGGTTTGACATTGGGTTCACTTGGGTTAAGAATGGGCTAAATTGGGGGTTTTGATAAAACTGGGATAATTTAACAAAATTGGCCCATGTTGTAGTTGAACAAAATGAAATTGGAAATATTTGGGATTTTCTGGAATTTTCTAGGAATTTTCTGAATTTTTGGATTTTTGGGTCAAGAGGGGCATTTTGGTAATTTGGAAGGTATTGGGGGTATTTTTGGAATTTTTGGTATTTTAGGCTATGGATGATCAATTTGATTGGTGAGGAAATGTTCAAGGTTAATTTTGGGGAATTTTGGGTGATTTGGAAATTTTGGAGGATTTGGGCAATTTTAAGGGCTTTTGGTAGGCTTGATAGGTGTAGGGTCCTCGGGGCCAAAAATTGAAATTTTGGAGAATGAAGATCGATCAAACATGAGTGAAATGGAATCACTTTGATTGAGCCATGAAGTCATATTAAGCCTATATGAGCCATGAGAGGACTCATTTGAGGCATTCACTATGTTGTTCCTAACCCTCTTAACCAGGGGCTTAGGGGTTAAGGTCCATCCATATGAATTACCTTCATGAGTCAAGGAGTCAAGTTGGGTATGGGTGTGGTTTTAGAATTTGGACTCGTGTGTTCGAGAGTGTAGAGTATGAGTGTAGTGAGTGTGTAAGTCAACCCTCACTGCACCAAGCCACCTGGGGTGGTCCTAAGGCCAAAGAGTCCCATAGGGAACTCATCCTTTAAACCTTCACTCTCGATCTCAACCCTCCAGGTGATTAGGGGTCTATAATCAAGCTTGTGGGGTTTGCAGGGAGGCAAGAAGTGGTTCAAATTTCTAAGGGATGGGTCCCAATTCTAGTCCTCTAAGATAGTCAAAGGAAAAGCCTAAGGCTAGATCCAAGACACTAAAGAGGGAAGAGAAGACCTCATTAAAAATGAGGTCAACAAATGGACCCCCAATAGGTGTGGTGTGCTAACCAAGCATACCGCGCGTATTGGCGTTGACCGAAGAGATCAACAAAACCAACACAGATGTCCAAGTGACAAACTTAGGACGAAGTAGAAAAATTTCCGCTAGGGAGTATCACGTAAATCTCCAAAACTGAAGATTCCGAACTCTCATCGGGAAAAAGGGGTGAATTTCGCATCACAAGATTTCAAGAGATTGGATCTTAGATTCGTTTCATTTTTTTATTTCAAGTTTTAATTTTGAGTTTGAATTTCGGTTTGAGTTTCAATTTTGGTTTTATGCAGAGAAAAGAGTAGGGCTAAGGCCCACTCGAATGCATTTGTATGCCGAGAAGGAAGCAGGACTGAACCTATTCCATATGTGTATGCTGAGAAGGATTAGGACTGAGCCTATCCCAAATGCTGAGGAAGAATAGGACAAAGCCTATCCGAAATGCATAGTGCTTTAATTTCAATTTCTTGCTGAGAGGATCAAATTTTGAGATTGCTGAGAAAGGAGTAGGACTGTGCTTATCCCGAGTGCTGAGAATTGCTGAGAAGGGAGTAGGGCGAAAGCCTATCCTGAATGCTGAGATTGCTGAGAAGGGAGTAGGGCGGAAGCCTATCTCGAATGCTGAGATTGCTGAGATGGGAGTAGGGCGGAAGCCTATCCCGAATGCTGAGATCAAAATGAGATATGAAAGTGCTCCATATCCCATGGGAATCAATCAAAGTTTGATTACTTGGCGAAGGGTACGAGCCCATGCCATCCGAATCAAATTGAAAATTCTTCGTGATTCTGAAATCATCCCGAGAGAGGGTTTCAAAGGAGGTCTAGAATATATCTTGATTTGAAGAAGGATTGGAGGATTTGAAAAGATGGACATAAACTGGAATTCAATTTGAGCTTTAGATTTGTTTGGTTTGTCCTTTAAGTATCCCATTTTTTTATTGTTTATTTGGTGTTCATGTGGATTTGAAGTTCTTTTTAATGTTTGGATTTTTATGTAAGAGAGTTCTTATTTATTTTCATTTTCTTTTCTGTTCTTTGTTCGAAGTTCATTTAACTTTAATGGCGTTTCCTGATCAATTTGCACAAAAAGAGGTGAAGGTAAAATGTGACATGGTCACTTTCATTCCAATCTTGCTGAAGATACATCATACAACTCGATCTGAAATATTTCTCATACAATCCATGACTCAAAACGAACTGTGTATGATCTTTGTTGATCCATCCAAAAAGTGTCTGTTAAATCCATGTCTGAATAATGAGATACACGGTCAATAACATCACCTTCCATGTCATCCTTGGTAGGAATGCCACATGGATGTGCATCGGAGGTGTGCTATTTCCCGTGTAACTCACAACTCGTAGGCCGGAGACTCTCCAACTCGGATCCGGCTGGAAGTGGTATGGTGCCTTTCTGTCTTCCATCCTTCTAAAAGTGACGGAGATCCGCTCCACTGGTACTCCCGATATACAATGATTTGCGATGTCTGCTCCTTTTCTTTGTAATATCATGACGGAACCTACCGGAAGTGGTATCTTCACCGGCCCTCGGAACTTACCCGGGCCTGCTATCCGGAGGTCAGATCCGAACATGATATTGCATTGGTTGACGAACGAAACTGTGCAGAAAGGTCTGACAAAGTCATGGTGGTCTATGTGTGGAGGTATGCAGTCGCTCTTCGATAAATGTCGATGATGCAACCGCTGGGTATGCGGTCCGTCGGCAGCACCCTCCACGTTATCATTCTTTTCACCATTCTTTTAATTATTCTCGACATTGGATCCACCTCACCGTGACGAAGTATCCCTGGTGGATTTCCTTTTCTGTCTTCTGCAAAATTATAGCAACATTCACATTGTATTGTGACTCTTCCTTTCCCTGGTATCCATTTCCGGGGTTCCGAATAAGTCTTTTCTCTCAGACGGCCTGCTCAACCCATCTTCTGAAGTTCTAAATGCAATCCACAATCTGTTGTTGCTCGTACTCTGAGAATACACCTGTGTGTAACTCGAGGCCTTCCAAAATGTTGATTCTTTTGCCTCTAATCCTTTCAAAGTATTCGAAAGTCTTCTTCTCAACATTTTGCATTCTTTCTAGTTCATATTCCGAGATGATCTGCAAGTGACGAGGTCTAGTAACGTATTGCGGGATGTATGGCTGAATCCCGTCACGTTCTCCTGCATACCTTGGCTACTCGGGGATTGTCTCTGTCGGGACATCCTCCGGGGTTGCTTCTGCAACAAGGTTCTTCGGATACGGCATCTCCATCCGACGTCGAGGCGATCTCTCCGCCTCCGATCTTCTCGCAGTTTCCCTTATCCTTTCGTTGTTCTTGGAGCTTGTTCTCTCTTTTCGGGTTCCCGATGAACCGGTATCTTCGAAATGTGTGTGTTGGCAAAGGTGGTTGTTTCCTCGTGTTGATCTGCTGCAAGTTTAGTCAACATCTTGCGGATACGGCGATTCTTATTCCTTCTTTGAGTAGCAGTGAGCGTAGCTCTCCTCACTTCTTGAATTTCTGTGGGCACGGCGCTGACGAGCCTGCCCTCTGCCGTGGCAACTACTGACTTGCTTTTCTTGCTTTCCTCAGTGTTTGCCTTTCTTTTCTTGTTGCTGGATTGGCGGCTTGGGCCACCCATCTTCATCACTGTCTGGCTATGAAGCTCTTCTCGGTCCACTGGGACCCAATCATTTTGTTCATACTGTAGGCTGGCTGGTGTGAAGTCAGAATCAATTTTTATTATTGCTCCATCCTTCACCCTCTTTTCATCGAGTATGAGACTCACGCCATTTTTAAAGTTTAGGACCAACAGCCCGTTCGACATTTCTCTGCAAAGAAGACAAGGAAAGGATCAGGGGCTGTACTAAGAACAAGAACATTAAGAAAGTATTTATCACTGAAGATTCTTATTCACTTATTCCAATTTTAATTTTTTAAGGAAAGTAGGAAAAGATAAAGAAAGATCAGGAAAAAGATTTTATTTGAAAGGAATGGTAAAACTTTATTATTATGATTTCACATATTTTATTTTATCCATTTTTATGTTTTTGGGTTCGGACCCAGTCACAAAGTGATTGCTTCACCCGTGTTTCTAGGGATAAGACTCTATTTTAGAGACCACCCTTCGAAACATCAGTGTCGCGTAATACTTCTTCAAATATCGTCCATTTATCGGAAGCATTTGTCGTTCTCCTCGGCAATTCACAAGTTGGTAGGAGCCTCCCGAGTAGATCGCCTCGACCACAAACGGCCCTTCCCAAGTTGGTTCAAATTTGCCTCCTATCTTGCGATGTGCAAGAATAAGTCTTCCGAGAACAAGAACTAAGTCACCAACTTTGAAAGTTCTTGGGCGGACCCGGCTTATCATGGCCCGGATCATCTTAGCTTGGTACGGTCCAAATTTTGTTGCGCTCGCAAGTCTTTTTCCTTCCAAGTTTTCCAGCTTCTTCCGATCGTAATCCGGCATTTTCTTCCGTAGTAATTTTATTTGCAACCGCAACCCCGAGTGATGGAAGCCGGACTTACAATGGTAACACCGCCTCGGACCCGTATACTAAAGCATAAGGCGTAGACTGAGTAGGAGTCCTGAAAGTTGTCCTATAGGCCCATAAGGCTTCTAACAACTTCTCGTGCCAATTTCTCTTGTTATCATCCAAAGTTTTCTTTAAGATTTGAACAAGAGTTTTATTAAAAGCCTCGACCAAGCCGTTTGCTCTTGGGTAGTAGATTGTCGAGTATCGCCAATCGATCCCATGTCTTCTGACAAAATTGTTGATTTTTGTGCTTCTGAATGCGGACCCATTATCTGAAATGATTCTGCGCGGTACTCCGAAACTGTAGACGACTCGATTTTTGAAAAACCGTAAGCACGTGGTGTGCCTTTACTTCTCCGAGTGGAACCGCTTCGCCCATTTAGAAAAGTAGTCCGTAGCCGCAAGGATGAAGCGATGTCCTCTCGAAGAAGGTGGTTCTATCGGACCCACTATATCCGTGCCCCAACACTCAAACGGCCACGACGCAATTGTCTGGATATAGCACATTCGGAGGTTGGTGTAGAACCACTCCGTGCACTTGGCATTGGTGACAACTTTTGGCAATCTTCATGCGGCTCGGTCATCATCGAGGGCCGGTAGTACTCTAGTCTTTTAATTTTCATTTTCATTTTCGGACCCGATCGATGAGCGCCACAAAGTCCCGAATGTACTTATTCGACAATTTCACGAGCCTCGGACCCGTTCGAGCATCTTAACCACATTCGATCAAAAGACCTTCCGTATAATGTATTGTTTATTAATGTGTAAGACGAGTTCTTTTCTTGATTTGATGTGCTAATGACTTATCGTCCGGTAATTTCCCCGTTTGCGGTGTAGTCTATTAGCGGTTGAAGCCAATCTTCCGTGTTTTCCGTCATCGCCGCAACCGATTCTCTCGCTTTTTCTGATTTCTGTATCATATCCATGTCGAGTTGTGATAGGACCTGTCGTCCTCAAACTAACACTTCAACTGACTCATCTTGTAAGCAGGAAAATTCTTTTATAAGGCGAGCTAGCGCATCCGCGAGAGCATTTTCTCTTCTGTGGATTTTGTAGATTGTTACATTCGGAATTTGTTCCAAAAGTTTCATGACATACTGAAAGTATTGCTCGAGTCTTGGCTTTAAAATTCTGTATTGTCCGGCGACCTGTTGAATAATCAACTGAGAATCTCCGTAGATGTTGATATCCGTTATTCCCATTTGAATGGTTAGTTCTAGTCCCGTTATGAGAGCTTCGTATTCCGCCTCGTTGTTCGTGCACGACACTCGTTAAGTGGTAGGAGTATCTTAACATCCCCTCGCTCCGGTGTTATAAAGATTAGTCCGATTCCCGCCTTACCGGCACTATCATTTGCAATTCTTTGTCTTTCCGTGCCGAGGACGCTCCGTCGAAGTATAGTTCCCAACGTCGATCATCGTTGTCTTCTAGGCTCATTATCCGCTCGTCACGCAAATCGTCGTCGAGAGGCGAATCCGCCGTAAAGGGTGTGCCGCAAGGAAGTCGCCTAGAACTTGTCCCTTTACGACACGAAGAGGAACGAAAGTTATGTCGAATCGCACAAGTATCATCGACCACCCGGCAAGTCCGCCGAAAGTATTGGACGGGTCATCAAATATCGCAACGGATTAACTTTCGAGATAAGGTTGACCTTATGAGAGAGCATGTAATGCCTGAGTTTCTGTGCGGCGAAGATCAGGGCCAAACAATGCTTCTCAATTGGAGGATACATTACTTCCATCATAATTAAACGACGGCTTAAGTAGTAGAGAGCATTTTCTTTTCCCTCATCATCGACACCAGGCTAGCAGGCTCCAGCGGAGTCGTCTAGAGCCGCGGTATAAAGTATCAACGGTCTACCTGAGACTGGGGTTGCTAAGAAAGGAGTTGTCATTAAGTATTGCTTAATGTCCTCGAAGGCCCGTTGGCATTTCTCTTCCCAAACGAATTTGACGTCCTTTTTAACTAATGCCGAGAAGGGCTGACACCTACCTGACAAGTTCGAGATAAAGCGCCGAAGATATGCCAACTTCCCTTGAAAGGATCGTAGCCGTTTTAAGGTTTTGGGAGGCGGCATCTCTAAGATAGCTTTAATCTTTTCTCGGATCAATTTCAATCCCGCGATGTCGGACAACAAATCCTAAGAATTTCCCGAGGTAACGCCGAAGGCGCATTTTAAGGGATTCATCTCGAGGTTGTATTGCCTTAGTCGCTCGAAGACAATTCTCAAATCATACAGGTGATCTTCCTTCAGCTTGCTTTTGATGACCACATCATCCACATAGCACTCAACTTGGTCGTGAATGAGCTCATCAAAAATCTTTGTAATTGCTCTTCGGTATGTTGCTCCTGCGTTCTTTAGTCCGAATGGTATTACCGTGTGAAGAATACACTCCGATCGTGTTCGAATGCCGTGAGCTTTTCGTCTTCTAGTGCAATCTTTTTCTGGTTGTATCCTGAAGATCCATCCATGAAAGAGAATATTTCATGTGTCGAAGCGATGTCGATCATTAACTCTAGAATTGGAAGTGGAAATTCATCCTTCGGACATGCTTTGTTCAAGTCTCTGAAATCCACGCAGATTCTGATCTGACCATTCTTCTTCCTGACTGGTACCACATTGGCTAGCAAAGTAGGGTATTGTTCTTCACGGACAAATTTAGCGTCGATTAGCTTCTTAACTTCAGCTATTACTTGTTGTTCAATTTTCAAACGCATTCTTCTGGAAGCTCGTTCGGATCGGAACGGAAGTAGGATCCACTCCTAGCCCGCGAACCGCGACTTCGGAGCTAATCCCGGCATTTCGTCGTAACTCCAAGCAAAACAGTCCTCGAATTCCATTAATAGCTCGATCATTTCCTCAGAATCTTCTTTATTGAGTAAGGAGCTAACAAAGTTTGGTCTAGGATTTTCGCTAGTACCTAAGTTAACTTCCATTAACTCTTCTATTGTAGATTTGATTTCTTCTTCGAACTCTGGTGGAGCGTCTCTAATTGGTAGATCCTCGAGGTCCTCTGTAGTTTCCAAGCAGTCTTCATTAGGTTCGCAAGTGACAACCAAACAAAATTCCGTATCGTCAACTGAACCTACTTTGCCAAATCCGAGACCATGTTTTGAATTGGGAGGCCGACCGTCATTATTCCATAATTTTTCGAAGTGTTGTGATGGGCCTTTTGTCCATTGTCGAGGTAAGACACCACGCTGAATTAAATTTTGAACATAGGGAGAGTACCACTCAAAAGGTAATTCCATTAATTCGGAAGAAGTGACATCTTCAAATTGTACATCGTTTTCAGTATTGGAAGAAGAAGTTCCATGGTAAAACTTGATTGGCTTTGCACCGCTGCTATGTATTTCTTTGACCACCATACCCTCGATCTTATTAGATCGGATCGGGGTCGTGGTCATAATGTGTACATAGTGGTTAATCTTCTCGTACATCGATTTGTTTTCTTCGTTCTTCTCATCTTCGAGAGAAATCTTGAATTGTGGCTTCTTTCGCTTATTGTAGCCGCTTCTTCTCGACTTCTTCTTCTTCCTCGCAGCTGTTCTCCCAATCAACGTTGATCACCGGCTTTTTCTGTCCAACTGTCCCAGTGTCTCTTCCACGACCTCGTCCCCGGCCTCGACCTCGGATGCGAGTTCTGGAGAAACCTTCACCATCTCGCCGTAAGGGAGTGGTGAGTGACTATTAGACTAGAACTTCAGGTTCTTCATTGTCTCGAATTTCTTTTGCTTCATTTAGCACGGTGTTTCTGGAGAAGATTGTTTTCTTCGGAGGTGCATAATAAGCTGCATCTTCATGGATTCCAATCTCATGTACGGAGAAAGGTTGCAAATCACCTTTAATGCACTGTTCTCCTCCTTCGTAGTATTTTATGCACTGATGCAGAGACGATGGTACCATCCGGTTTTCATGGATCCATGGCCGGCCCAGTAGTGCGTTGAACGATGTTTCAGAATCAATTATATGGAATTTTGCGGCCGTCTTTGTTAAATCACCGGTCTTCATCAACAGTGTTATTGATCCAAGGGCTCTTTCTCCTTTCTGGTTGAATCCTCTTAGTAACATCTTGTCCGCTTCAAGCTCGCGAGCATCAATTTCCAAGTATGCTAGCGTCCAAAGATTCATTATGTTGATTGACGCTCCTGGATCCACCAATACTCTGGAGAGCGTGAACTTTCCGATTGTAACTGAAATGTACAACGGTTGGTTGTGATCGGCTGTCCCAAGTACTAGATCACTGTCCGTGAAGGTAACACTCGTCGTTCCTTTAACGAGCAAACCTCGTCTAAGGAATCTCCGGCCATCCGAGCTAAACAAATCTCTCGGATCAAGTAAGGCCTCGATCGCTGCTTCCCTCATCTCGTTTCGATAAGATGAGAGCGTCGTAGATGCTCGGTTGGTCGGTAATTTCCTAAGATGGGCTAGCACGTTATAGTCCACTTTGTTATCATGTGTCTCGGCTTCTTCCCGAATGGGCAATTCTTCTCGTCGGGGTTGATTCTTCCCGAACAACCACCTACTTTCCTTTGTCTTTTGGACCCATTCTCGGAGGTAGAACCCTTCCGCTCCTTAAATTGACTTCTCGTGATTTCTTCCGAATCCGGTACCGAGTTTACGAGTGTCTCCTTTCGAATCGGCATGACAGTTCTTCCGGAGTCGCTTCGGAATCTGAAAGCTCTAACTCTATTGTGATTGGAGCTCCTTGGAATTCACAAATAGATCCATTGCTTGTTGAACTTTCGTAGCCTTCTTGATGAATGTCTTCTTTGTCACCGTGATTGTCGAGGTTGTGAATGATTTGAGAATTGTTATTGGTATCGAAATCGGGATCCAGATTAGATTGGTTGTCGTTAGTTACGTAATCGTTAGAAACAGTCAAAACGTAGCCAACGCCATAACTCTTATCATTATAAGATCCCGCCGGAGCGAGCAAATAATCATACAGAGTCAGAGGTTCGAGGAATTTTTCCCCTGAAACGGAAACAACCATCCTAGGATAAGCAGCCCCTAGTCTAGCTTTAGGAGCCTCGGTCTTTTCTTCTTCTACGATCTCCTTCTTTTCTATGATCTTTTCTTCCTGGGGTGGTTCTTCAATTGCAAGCGATAGCGCCAGCTTGACAGGTTTCGAACTTTGAATTGAAGCACGCGCCGAAGCGATTTGGATGCGATCCAAAATTTTCTTCGATGACTTCGTCCAAGCGGTACTCCATCCATCATCGGTCGTGTAGAGGTCTATCGAACAATGGGATCCGTTGAAATAACATTGATAGAACCTCCTTTCTGGGGTTCTTTCATGTATTCCTTTGGGATCGTTATGTTCCCCTTTTGGAGATTATTGTCAAGCCAACTCTTGAAGGTGATGCAATCCTCTATCTTATGTCCAAGCATCTGGTGGAAAGGACAGTAGTTGGGATGATCTTTCTTATTAACTTCTTCCGGCTTCTCGGGTTCGGCGATCGAAAATCCGAAGTCTTCATCAAACTGCGGAACATCTTTGGCATCGCCTCATTCTCGAATGGATATTCTCTATTTATAAGCTCCTTTAACGTGCGCCGCGGGCGAGGCGGCTCGCTCATATTGTCGAGTTGGCCGATAACCGGGTTGAGGTTGTTGGTATTTCTGCTGAGGTTGTTGATAGCTAGGTTGCGGCTGCTCCGGCTGTATTTGCATTGGCTGCTTTGCTCTTATCGACTGTCGCGACGATCCCGGATTTCTTTTCAAATGTCTTCACAGGATTCTGTTTGTCTGTTTTGTCGACGAAACTTAGTTGTTTCGCTTCCTCTTGCAAGCTTCCGGCCTTGCTTAACAACTTCTCGAAAGTCTTAATCGTAAACCCCTTAAGGAGAAGTGATATCGGGCCGTGAATGCTTTTAAGCAAGATACCGACTGCATGCTGCTCTTGTAGCTGTGGCTCACACTTCATGCTTAAATTTCTCCATCGAAGTATGTAGTCCACTAAAGTTTCATTCGGTTTCTGTTTCTCTACCACTAAGTCACCGATGGTGATATGGTGTTGAGCTCCGGCAAACCGCTTCACGAAGAGGTTTTCTAATTCTGAAAATGTCTTTACTGAACCGTTCAGTAACTCTGCGTACCAATTGAAGGCGATCCCTGACAGGCTGCTGACGAACTGTCGGAAGACTAAGGCGTCACTTCCACCGGTGTTGCAACAGCTAGCGCGAAAATGTGCAACATGCTTTGCACATGCTGTCGAGGGTTTCCGGTACCATCAAAAGTCTTGAACAGAGGTGGTACGAAGCCTTTTGGGTATTGTACTGCATCAAATTCTTCGGGGTAAGGTCTACCCGTCTGAATAGATGCTCCGCTCTTAGACTGTGCTAAGGCTTCTCGCACTTGCTGTTCTACCATATTCTTGATGTCCTTCACTGGAATCATATTCTGAGTAGAGTCTTTCTTTGGCTAATCGTCTCCGTTAACAGATGTAATCTCTTTTCCTCCGTCTGTAATATGAATAACTTCTTGAGGCGTTTCTCTTTGGGGTTGAACCTGAGTCTGAAGAGTGGCTAGGGCTGCAACCATCTCTTCCATCATTTTTGCCATTTGAGAGATTGTATCATCTTTTCCTTGAATTTGTGCTCTTAATGCTTTTGGTTCATCTCTCTCCGCAGCTGCCGGGGCACCTTGCGAAGCTGACGATGCTCGTGTCTCAACCATGTTGATCTCCACATATTCGTCATCCATGAACTCCGACGAGTCAACTTCATCTCCAAACTTTTCTTCTCTTTCTCTTGCTAATCATTGAATGTCGGTTCTTAGCTTTTCCATAGCGTCCTCCAACGGTCTTTTTCGTACGGTTTCGCAGTTATCATGCGATGGTTGTTAGATTTCCTTCTGGGAGTCCCCTTCATCGCGCGTGGCGCTCTTTTCGGACTCGAGTCTCCCGACGAGACTTTCCTTTTCCGGTCGTTGTTTCGGCCTTAATCGCCGGTAGTAGGACGCCAAACCATCCTTCTAGCGACGAGGCGCCTAGGATCGGATGGTCCGTATGCCGAATGCTCGGAAGATGGTATCCTCCCCGATCCGTAAACCCGAAACAACAACAGTGCGACTAGCTTTCATCTTCTTATTCGGCTTTTCTGTGGCGATAACGGGTTCTATTCGCGGCCCAAGGCGGGATTTGGCTGGCACCCGCCCTATCCTTCTTAAAATCTGTGATACAGGATATTTCTCTTTCTTTGCTAACTTTTCTATGATAGTCTGTAGTCGGGCAAATGGTGTAATCCTATCCCTTTTCTTTCAGCTGTCGCTATAGTATGCGGGTCGAGGTAATGTAGAAGCAATCTTGCGGAATTTTCCTCGTCAGCTGCGGTGGAAAGGGGATGGAATCTACTTCCTTCCAAAAGCGGTGTATACTCAGGCAATGGTATGTATCCAGGTAGTGGTGTGTACTCAGGGATCTCTTCTAAGAAAGCAACTTCAGCAGCTCTGGCCTTTCTGGCAATCTTTCTACTTCGTTTCTTCTCCGAGTCCGTGTTAGGGATGGAATCCTCGAGCCGGACCCACTTTCAAAAACGAAGGTCTCGCACGGAGATCCGTACCCTCCACGCGTAACATGCTCGTTACAAATTCGAATTTCCTTCCCCTTAAGTTTGGCGGAAGCCGGGTAGGTGCGAGAGACGACTAGACCGGTGGGGGTAGAGATAACGCTCCTCCTATGGACGTAGTATTCCTCTCACCGGAACCCTTTGCAGGGAGGGAACTCTTGAGTCGACTTGAGGTCGAACTCGATCAAAGGCCTTTCGCCTGTGCACTTTGTCTGTAAGTGCGAAAAGGGTAACGTCAGTGATCTTGACATCTGTGTTGCCAAATCCTTGTCCAAAACGGATGATCCCATTGTCGGGCAGCTCATCCTTGTAAACAGCGAAGTCCAGTCCATTGGCGAAGGAGAAAATCAGCTTTGGGACAGACATTTTCTACAAGGTAGATTTTGATTGTCAGTCCCAAGTTATGCTTCTTCTCATCAGGACGAAAAGAAAGGAATCGAAAAGAGTCCGAACACATTTTTGTTCATGTATTTATAAAAAGGAGTTATTTGTTAAAAGAGTCATTCATTAGAGGGTTTGTTTATTAGGAACGGAATGTTCAAAGGTGTAGAGAAGGTAAGGAATCCGATTCGGAATTGAAAGGAAGAGAAAGTCTTATGCAAGACTTCTCGACTCGAAGGACCGCTCCTAAACTAACACCTATTGGGGGTCCACCCCACCTCAGAAAAGAGGTAAAAGGATCTCGGAACCTCTCTATTTAGGGGTGTCTAAACGGTGGCTCCTAAATCCGAGAGGAGTTGGCTATACTCGTTCAAGACAGAAATGAACGGGGTAATAAAACAGAAGAATGGTAGTTTGGTCCACTAGGGGCATGGGTTCACTACCGATTTATGAAAGCAAAGCCATCTGATCAAAATGGAGAGAGGAACTAATTCCCCAGCGGAGTCGCCAGAAGTTGTCGGCATATTTTTAGGTTATGTGTTGTAATTTTGAAAAGGGGTCGCCAAACAGAAATTGTCGGTGAATTTTCATATTTTAAATTTAATTTAAATATATATATATAGTTTAAAAGATAATATTTGATTTTGAAAGTAATTTTAAGTTTAAAAATTTTAAGATATGAAATCAAACCGATCTCACATCCCAAATAGTTTATATAAACGAGCACCGCACCACAAAACGTATATCTATCCCGAAGGATAGACACACTGCTTGATGATGGGGCTCGGTTAAATAAACTAGAAGATTTGTGACATCCGTTTGGTCTACGAACCAATTTTATAAGCCGACAAGTTCCCCGCTTAATATAAAAGAATTAAGCAGGGTTTATATTACCTGGGTTCTTAAAGTTCCCTATAAGGGCAAGCCCCTATAGTTAATTACATCTTAAATGAAGTGAATCAATTAAGAAATCTCTCGATAATGATCAGTGGTTTTGCTCTAGGAAATTTCAAAGTTTAAGGTTTTCAAAGGATTGAATTTTGAAAATTTAAAAGGGAATGACTCAAAATAGGAACAGTTTATTTTAGGAGTCCAAAGGAAGAGAAGTCGGAGAATCTGAGGATCCAAGAAAAATCTTGGCAACTTCCCAAACTATCCTATTGTTTGGCTTCAATTTAGGGAGGATCCTAATATTATCTGATATTTCAATCTTGCCAATTTTAGTTAATTAGGACTTATATTCGTATGACATAATCATACAATCAGCCTAAAAGATGTGAGGGTTTATGTCGTACCGAACGACTACCTCGGAGTCCTAAGACCAGTTAGGGCTTAATTTACATAACATGATCATGCAAATGCCTAACGAAGAGTTGAGGATTTACGTTGCACTAGGCAAACCACCTTGAAGTCCTATGGCTTGGTTATTTAATTCTAAGAAAGTTTTGCTGAAGTAGACTCAGGTTTTGCTGATGATGATGGCCGAGCTGCCCACCATGCTCCGAGCTCCTTGTTGTTGCAGAGGTTTGGTTTTAGAAGGTGAAAATCAGGAGATGAGAAAAGTGTTTTGGTTTAGAGAAGTCTTAAAATCCAAATGTCTTTAATATTTTAATTAAAACAAATCTTAAAGTTGTTTAAACAGAACCAATTAAGATCCCACGGTTCCGTCATCCCAGCACCGTTATTTTCATCGAATTCACTTAGTCCAGATGAATTTGCAAACTCAACTGAATGAGTTCCACACTTTCATTTAGACCGTGGGAAATCCCGTTAGCAACACGTGGGTTACATCATCTGAGGTATTCCCGATCATTCAACGAGACGATTTAATTTAGTTGCAATTGTAGTTTTGTGTTCTGTTTGTGATTAAATTTTGAGTTGTTTCATATTATGAAATGTCGTGGCGGTAATTTTTATCTTGTAATGACTTTTAATTTAATTTTGGTTTCAGTTTAGGGACTATCCTAAAGGTTTTGGTTTTCATGCAACAGTTGTTTATCATACAAGAAAAGTAAAGTACAGTGCATGTAAATAAATTGCAATAAAATAAAGTGTACCTGGAGGGTCTTCCCGTCATCCCAAGCTGCACTTAAAACACATGTTAAGGCATTTAAATATTTCAACAAGTACCTGGGTAAAGCTAAGGGAAAGGTTTTGGTTCTCTACCAAAGTCCTAATCCTATAGCTAGTCATCTCCTATGACGTTTAGGTTCTTGTGTTTTGGTTTAAGGACGATTTTCTTCATCAAAGAACAATTAAATTCAATTGTTCTTATAAACATCCTATCATATTGATGAAGTGCTTAAGACGAGTCTTAAACATCTTTTCAATACCTCTATGATTGTTTTAAGTCCGAGAGAATTTAATTATACAAGTGAGTTAATCATCCGGGAGTTTAAGTTTTGTTCTTTTGCTCAGTGAACTAGGACATTTGAATATCCTATAAGTGAAGTAACATTTCACTTGATACTTCTTTTAGGAGTTATAATAACAAGAGCTTTAAAAGGGCAAACCAACTTATTGAGTATTTTAATGATTTAAACTTAATGATTTAATTTTAATTTTGATTTAATTATAGGAAATTAGTTTAAGTTTGGAATAGTGTTCAAGTTATTTTAGATTTAATTCTTAATGATTTCATATAGGTTTGTTATCAAATGATTTTAATTTAATTTAATTCAATTTAATTTAATTTTGATTTAATTTTAATTTAATTTAATTTAATTTCAATTTAATTTTAATTTTAATTTAATTTTGATTTCAATTTAAGTTTAATTTCATTTAATTTCAATTTAAATTTAAATTTAATTTAAATTTAATTTAAATTTTAATTTTATTTAATTTTAATTTAGTTTAATTTAATTTAATTTAATTTAATTTAGTTTAATTTAACTTAATTTGATCTGAAGTTATTTTCCTTTTAATTTAATTCAATTTTAATTTAATTTCAATTTTAATTTAATTGAGATTATTCTTTTAATTAATTTTAATTAAGACTTAAGTATTATTGAAGTGATTTATTTAGGGATTTTTAAATTAAAGAATAAATATCTTCTTAAATAATATCCCTACTTTAATAATTTCAATTTTCCATTAATCTTCCAAATTTAATTAATTAATTAATTAAGGTTTACTTTAATTATTCTTAAAATGATTGATGGGTTTCTACCCTTAACCATTGAAGTTTCAATCATCCAAAATCAGTTCAAAATCAAATATTTTACCCTCCCCTTTTTTTATTAATCCTAAAATTTTAATTAAAGGTTGAAAATTTTAATTACCATTTTGCCCTTCAAGCTTAATAATTCTATAACTCACTAAATTAAGCTCAAATGAACTTGAAATTTTTATGTAACCTCACTCACATGTCAATTAAGACATTAGAGGAGAAAAATATGATTTTTCTGTATTTAATTTATTTATGTAATTATTTTTAATGGAAAATAGGGATTTTCAAGGAAAATTCAATAACATAACCAAGGAAATGTTTCTATCCTTAAGAAAATTATGGGATATTCCTAATGACCATAGAACCATTTGGACCAGTTTTGGTGATTTTTTGAATTATATTCTATTTATTAGAATTATTTTGAGTTTTGGAGAATTAATTAATTTTAAAATAAAATTAAAGTTGAAAAATAGATTTTATATTTTTCTTAAATCTCTCTATTCTCAGGGAGTTCAGAGAAGTAAATTTTATATTTTTCTGTTTTTTATTTGATTTATTAGAATTATTTTAGTAAAAAGGTTGGAAAATACATTTTTTAATATTAAAAATTACATTAAGCCTTTAAAATTCAATATCTTACCCTAGGGACTTAAGAAAAATATTTGGTTTGTTCCTAAATGATTAGAATTCAAAATGTGACATTTTGGTGATTTTTAATATTTTTATGATTTTTATTATTTTTAATTATTAAAAATATTAAAATAATGATAAAAATCAACTTTTTTAGAAAATTATAATTTTAATTTTCATAAGTTCTTCTGATATCAGAGAAGCTCCAAAACTATTTTTGTGAATTTTTGAAAAGTATTTTGTGAGTTATGAATTTTTAAAGTTTAATTTTACCCATTTTTGCTTAAGAGGCTTAATCAACCCATTTGGTGGGGTTAATCAAGTCCAATTGGTTTCAAATTTTTATGTGGTGTTCTCCTATCCCTAGAGGACAGTGGAGAATTATTTTTAAGTTAATTTGATGTGTTGTTAACCCTAATTATTTAAAGTTCAATTTTGGGTATTTAGGCCAATTAGGGTTATTCCAAGTGAATTATCTCAAAAGTTATTTTTCCTAGGTTCCTCTGGTCATAAGAAACATCACAAAATTTTTCTAAAATTTTTTTCTCAACATGCTAATTATTGGAATTAAAATACTCAAAACAGTAACATGAACTTGGAAAATCAATAACTTCTCATAGGGATGGCGTTTGACCTTGGAAAATTCAAGGAATGTTCCCAAGTTCAGAGGCTTCAAAAGCCCTATGGTCTCATGCTATGGTGAATTGCCTATGCAAATGGAGAATTAAAACAATGAAGAGAGTAAATAAATCATTAAAAATAAAATACTTATTGAAATTACTTGATTTCTTTTCCACATTATTCTCCTATATTCACTGAGCAAGAGGATATTTTTATTTTATTTTTAGGATTTTTCTACACAAAGTTATGAATTTTTGAAGTTCTGGTAATTAAATAAATAGAAAAATAGCCTATTTTCCTACTTATTAACGCGGCGCTGACTCAACCTCGGCGTCTCCGAAGCTCCACGCGTCGTCTTCTGATTCGGCACCGCCATCTGACTCAGCGCTCCCGGGACCCGCCTTTCACGTAACATCTTCTGGTCCGACGCGATCCGAGCCGTCCATCCGACACACGCGCGATCCAACTGCTCCCAGTCATCGTCTACAACTGGTGTGAACCCGTGACCATAGACCTTCTAACCCTAATTTCTCACTCGATTCTCAACTGATTTTTGTGTTCTTATGCTCTATGGATTCGTCTTGAAGAGACGAACACATCCATATGGTAAACATGCATTTAAATTGACTCAAACTAAATAGAGAATCTCTGGAAGCTCGGGAGAAAGAGTGTGTCCATACCTTTGCTCAGAGAAGTGAAGCTTCAATCTGAGGGTTGTGTCACGTTCGATCGGGTCCAAGCAAGCTCTAGATGAAGTCCTCGGTTCGGTGAATCGCCTAGGTACAAAAGTGACCACAACCGATCACTAAGCTTGGAGGCCGGAAGCAATGGCTGGCCCGGTGAGGGGGCTTTTGCTGGGAAACTTCTCCTCTTGGCTCGGTGAAGGTGTAGAGTCAATCAATTTCGAGGATTGACTCACCGTGGTGAAGTGTCCCGATTTTGGGCTTGGATTTCAACTCCGAAATCGAGCTCGCAGAGAGGAAATGGCAGGGGGATTTCGGTGGGGATCAAGTTCTTTATGTGTAGAGAGTGGTCCGGGATGATTTTGCGGTGGTTTCGGTAAGGTTTGGTTCAAGCACCTCCTTTGGTCGAGAGGAGGGGGTGTTTAAATAGGAGAGGCCGGAGGGCCTCCTGCGGGGTTTAAGGGTCGGGATCACCTGCTCTCGTGAGGAGAAGAACAATCGCAATGGTCATTTGGAGTGAGGCAGCTCAGCAAGGTGGAATTCCAAAATTTGGCTCCCCCCAAGGTCACGGCCATGGTGTTTTCCGGCGATCTAGGCGGCTGGCCGGCAGGCAAGGGTCACCCTCAAGTTCAGGTGGGTCAGGGCTGGGGTTTTGTGTAGGAAATTGAGTTTTGTCATGTGTTAAAAGCTTGGATTAAAATAGCATGGGGGAAGGCCAATTTTGGCTTGATTTGGTCAAGTCTACCTTTCGGGCTTGGTTCACCCTTCAAGGTGGCTTTGGGTGTTGTGGGGAGTCAAAGAAATCAGCTGGTTTGGCATGGAGAAGTCCTTATCCAAATATATTTGGATTAAATTTGGGTTAAGGTGAAACATGTTTAAGGTTAATGACTTTTAGGAGGTGCTTAAAGGACCTCCTCCTTTTGCCATTTAAGGAGGGTTGACAGCTTAGAGATCCTCATGGCTTGCCAATGGCTTGCATGTGGCTTCATGGCTCCATGTGGCTTGGGAAAAGATTTGGTCAATTTCATTAAAAAAGGATTTTGTGAATTTTGGCATTTTGATGGGAATTATTATGAGGCTTGATTTGGAATTGTTTAATTGATAAATTAGGACTTTAGGAATGATTTTAAATTGAATGTGTGATGAGGGAAAGTGTCATGTGGGTTTTAGATTGATTTGGGCTTTTGAATTTGGTGGAAATGGGCTTTTAGGAAGGTTTAAGGGAGTGGGCCTTTATGTTTAGCAATGGGCTTTTAGATGAAAAGTTTGCAAAGGGCCATGCCAAATAAATGTTGAGTTTAGTTTAAGGATGTGTCTTGAATGATTTGAAGAAAATTTGAGGTGGTTTGGAATTGAATTGGGTTGAATTTGGGTTCATTTGGTAAATGGGCCAATGTAGGTCAAATTGGGCTAATTTGGGCCAATGTTGGGCTAAGGTTGAAATTGATGTAAAATTAATGTTGAGAAATGTTTATGGGAGTGTTTCAAAGTGGTTTTAACTTTGGTTGGGTTTTGGTTTTGGGACTTGGGCTTATTTGGGTTAGGTTTGGGTTTAGGACAAAATTGGGCTTTTTGGTTTTGGGTTGAATTTGAGTGGGGTTTGGGTCCAAATTTTGGGCAAATCATGTTAGTGTTTTGTTTGTGGGGATGTTAGGGAAGGTTTAGAAAAGGTTTGGGGTCAATTGGAGTTGAATTGGTTTGGTTTGGGCTAAGTTTGGGTCATGGGTCCAAATTGGGCTTTAAGGTCAAAAGTGAAATTGGATTCAAATGCCAATCAATTTTGACTTGGATTTGGTCTAGATTGATATTGTGGATATTAAATTGAAGTTTAGAATTGAATTGGACCAAAATTGGGGTCAATTGGGTAGATTTGGTTTGACATTGGGTTCACTTGGGTTAAGAATGGGCTAAATTGGGGATTTTGGTAAAAGTGGGATAATTTGACAAAATTGTCCCATGGTGTAGTTGAACAAAATGAAATTGGAAATATTTGGGATTTTTTGGAATTTTCTGGAATTTTCTGGGAATTTTCTGAATTTTTGGATTTTTGGGTCAAGAGGGGCATTTTGGTAATTTGGAAGGTATTGGGGGTATTTTTGGAATTTTTGGTATTTTAGGCTATGGATGATCAATTTGATTGGTGAGGAAATGTTCAAGGTTAATTTTGGGAAATTTTGGGTGATTTGGAAATTTTGGAGGATTTGGGCAATTTTAAGGGCTTTTGGTAGGCTTGATAGGTGTAGGGTCCCCGGGGCCAAAAATTAAAATTTTGGAAGAATGAAGATCGATCAAACATGAGTGAAATGGAATCACTTTGATTTAGCCATGAAGTCATATTAAACCTATATGAGCCATGAGAGGACTCATTTGAGGCATTCACTATGTTGTTCCTAACCCTCTTAACCAGGGGCTTAGGGGTTAAGGTCCATCCATATGAATTACCTTCATGAGTCAAGGAGTCAAGTTGGGTATGGGTGTGGTTTTAGGATTTGGCTGTGTGTTTGAGAGTGTAGAGTATGAGTGTAGTGATCGTGTAAGTCAACCCTCACCAGACCAAGCAACCCAGGGTGGTCCTAAGGCCAAAGAGTCCTATAGGGAACTCATCCTTTAAACCTTCACTCTTGATCTCAACCCTCTAGGTGATTAGGGGTCTACAATCAAGCTTGTGGGGTTTGCGAGGAGGCAAGAAGTGGTTCAAATTTCTAAGGGATGGGTCCTAATTCTAGTCCTCTAAGATAGTCAAAGGAAAAGCCTAAGGCTAGATCCTAGACACTAAAGAGGGAAGAGAAGACCTCATCAAAAATGAGGTCAACAGCTGGTCAATTCATTGACCCAATGACCACCCTATTGACCAAACAGGTCAACCTTTGACCCAAATGGTCAACTCATGACCCAATGACCACCACATTGACCAAACTGGTCAACCGATGACCCAAATGGTCAACTTAGGCCAAAATCGTCAACCCATTGACCCAATGACCATCTTATTGACCAAATTAGTCAACCTTTGACCCAGATGATCTAATTACGTCAAAATGATCAACCCATTGACCCAATGACCACCCCATTGACCAAACTGGTCAACCTTTGACTCAAAGGGTCAAATTATGCCAAAATGGTAAATCCTTGATCCAATGATCACCATATTGACCCAAACCAATCCCATTAACTACCAGGGAAACCTAGACACAAAATTGCTCATTCCAATGATTTAAATTATTACTAATGCATTAAACCATTGGTTATACATAACTATTATCGAATAATCATGTTTCATCAGTTATCTTCGAGCCTGCCATCTGGAGGGTGATTAACTGACGCATTTTTTTAATAAGTGAAGGAAGTTTCCATCGAGAATGGTGTTATGAACAAACACATTTGAAGTCACAATATGCCATCCGAAATAATCCATTTTACTACTAAAACCTTGGTCGTCTTCGTCTTGCCCTAATCATCTCCCTCGCCTCCTCACCTCCCCCTCTCTCCTCAAAGCCCTCTCCCCCTAAAACCCTCGTTTCTCCCTCTACCTTCCGGTCGCCAAATCGGTTGGGGTTTTAATTTATGTAAATATAGATATAGGTTTTAGGAAAATATAATTTTTTTAATTTAAAATTTTGAAATCAAACTAATCTCATATATGGAATAGTTTAAATAATCAAGCACTTCACTACAAGTCATGTATCTATCCCGAAAAATGGACACATTGCTTGGTAGTGAGGCTTGATCAAATAAACTAAGGGTTTATGACATCTGTTTGATCTGCAAACCATTTATGTTGATCGAAAACTTCCCTATCTAATATAAAATAATTAAATAGAGTTTATATTAATTTGGGATCTTTATATTTCGTATAAGGGTAAGCCCCTATAGTTAATTACATCTTAGATAACTGAAGTCACCTAAGAAAAATCTTGATTTAGATCAGGAAATATTGTATTCATGACTTCAAACAGTAGGATCTTCAAGGAAATGTGGTAATAGGAAATCTAATATGTGGGTGGCTCAAGTTTGGAACAATTATTATAGGAATCCAAAGGAAAATAAGACTAGGGAAAAGACATAGATCGAAGAAGAATCTCACTGACTTCCCAAACTATCCAATAGTTTGGCTTCGATTTAAGATAGTTATTTAGTGTTACATCTTACCAATTTTATTATTATGGCTTACATTCACTTGATACTGATCATGTGAATAGTTTGGAAGATAGGATGTTCTATTTCATATCGGATGACAACCTCAGAACCTAAGACAAGTTAGAGCTTATATTGCATAGAGTGCAAAGGACTAAGGAGATAAAGGGAGGATTTATGCTGCACTAGGCAAGCTACATCAAAGTGCTATGGTTTGTTGTTTAGTTCTAAGAAGTTTTGCTGTTGAAAATGGTTGTGCTGCTAACAATGTTCGCTCCAAGGTCCTCGTTGTAGGGGGTTTATGTTTTGAAGTGTCAAACTGAAGAGAAGAGAGAAGTATCGTGTTTTGGAAATGTTTAAATTGAGTTGCCTTAATGTTTTAATAAGGGGGGAGTTTAAGTTGATTATAGAGACACCGGTTAGGATCCCAAGGTTCCCTCATTTCGACACCACTATATTTTTATTCACTTGTTTCAGATGAATTTACTAAACTCAACTTAATGAGTTCTGTACTTTCATTCAGACATTAGAAAATCCTGTTAGCAACCGTAGGTTTCCTCCTCCAAGGGATTCCCGATCATCCGATATAGACGTTTTAATTTAGTTTACAATTGTGATTTTATTTTGTTTGTGATTGCATTTTGAGTTTTTTTATATTTTGATTGTTGTTGCGGTGAATTTTATCTTATTTTGATTTGATTTGATTTTTTGTTTTGGTTTTGGTTTTGTGACTATCCTAAAGGTTTTAATTTTGATATGCAAGGCGACACTATTGTTTAACATGTAATATTATAAGCAGGAAAAATACAGTAAAGAAAGTGTAGGAAAAGAAGGCACTGTAAACTATGAAATCATACTTGTCGGGTTTTCTCGTTTCTCCATCTGAAACTTTAGTATTTTTTGCAGTAAACATTTATAATTTGCAGGAAAATAAAGCCTATAGATATGTTTGTCACAAGCCTATCAAATCCTATGTCATAACTTGGTGGGTTTCAAGTGTATAGATGATTTCTCAAGCAAGGCATAATAAGTTTAATCGTCCTTTAAGGTATCCAAAAGGTTATGAGAAAGCTCCAGGGACCGGCCCCCAAACATCTCACCATCTCTTGAAAAGTCTCAAGTTCGTTCAAACTTATTTTGTTGCTTGACGACTCATCCCTATCATACCCTTATGCTCAATGAATATTGATATATTAATTATCCCTAAGAATAGGGTAATCATCACATTTCATTTGGTAAATTATATAAGTGAAAGTCCCTTAAGGGGTAAGTTTTTTCATTATAAGACATAGCCTATCTTGATTTTGGAGTGGAATAGTAGGTTTGAAAAGTGTGTAAAGTTAATCAAGTTTTTCTTCTAAACCTCATTAATCATATTCAATGAAGTCTATCTCACTACCAAGCTCTTAAGACTTTAGTAGGTAAATTTTCAATTAAAAGAAAAGTTAAATATACGAATGTGATTCTTATCGGAGTATTGCATTATCATTTGAACACCAACTAGGCGTGTTGAATTAGTGGATTATTGACTTCCATGATCAACCCCTAACCTTAAAGATCATTTAATTTTTATTATCTTCCAAATTACATTAATTCATGAAAATTGTCAATTTATCTTTTATTGTGACGAAGGTGGGATTAGTTTCTACCATTTACCCCTTTATGTCTAAATCATTTAATCATATTAATTAGGATCATTCATTGCCCATTCCCCACTTTAATTAAGTCTAAATATTGATTAAGGCTAGCTCTTCAAAATTACAATTTTACCCTAAGGACCTAACACTTCATAATTTATCAAATGACTTTGAAATTTTTGTTGTACCTATCCATGGGTCAATTAAAACATTAGAGGAGAAAATGTGACTTTTCCAATTTTAATTTAATTTATATAATAATTTTAATGCAAAAATAAGATTTTCAAAGATAATTCAACTTAATCAAAATAAATTTTTTATTCTTAAGAAAACTGGTAGTGGTTCACCAAGACCAGTGGACAACTTGAACCAAATTTCATGTTTTTTTTAATTTTAATTTTATTATTATAATTATTTTGTATTTTAGAGTATTAATTAAATATGAAATATTAATTAGGTGGAAAATTAAGTTTTATATTTTAATTAAATCTCTCTAAGTCAGGGGACCCAAATAAACAGATTTTATATTTTTTAATTTATATTAGAATTATTAGAATTGTTTTAGTATGAAATTAAGAAAATTCCATTTTTAATCTTAAAAAAAAATTATTATTAAGACTTTTAAAATTAATATCATCACTTAGAAAATTAAGAAATTTATTTCAATTGCTCCCAAATGATTAAGAGACAATTTAGAGCTTTTCCATAAAATTTATTAATTTTAGTATTTTTGTGATTTTTTTTAATTACTTTAAATATTAAAATATTCAAAATAGCTTTAAAAAATGTGAATTTTATTTTAATTCAAATTATATTTTTATTATGTTCCTCTAATCACAGGGAAACCCCAAAATTAATTTGGTGGTTTTTTTAGTTATATTTTAATTAATATAATTGTTTTAGTGTTAAAATTACCATTAGACTTAAGAAATTCCATTTAGTGGCCAACATAACTCCAATTAACTTGAAATTTTTTTGGGGAGTTCCCTTAACCTTAAAATATAGTGGAGAATGAATTTTATGCCATTTAAATTTATATTATGTCCAATTTAATTTTCTTTAGGTTTAGTGAGTTGATTAAAGTTAGAGTGACTTTTAATGAGTTAAATCATGTTTGTATTTTTCCTATGGTCCTTTGGTCACAAGTAACCTAACAAAAAAATTTTATAATTTTCTGATGAATGTACTAATTATTATAATTATTTTTTTTAAAACAGACACAATATATTTGAAAAATAGGGATCTCCTCATGGAGATCCCCCCTAACCTTAGAAAAATCAAGCAAGATCCCTCATGATAGGGAGAACAAAGCCCCTCAAAGTTCAAACCATGGTGAAATATCCATGTAAAAATATATTTAAAACATGCAATACTGTATTTAATTAATTAAAAATAAAATAAACATCAAATAAACACCAAATCATTTCCATATATAAACTCCAAATCATTTCTATATTGTTCTCCTCTATTCATAAGCAAGTGGGTATTATTATTATTATTATTTTGTGATTTTTCTACACCAAGCTATGGATTTTTAAAGTTAGGCTGATTTATATAATTAATTTAAATTCTATTTTTTCTACTTAAGTGACGTAACACCAGTGCAACCTCGGCAGCTCCGAAAAGCACAAGCGTCTTCCTCTGGTTAGGTGAAGCCTTCTGACTCAGCACCAAGCGGCCTATGCTTTATGACCCATCACCCCATCCAGCGCAATCCTAGCCGTCCATCGAATACACGCGCGATCCATTGACTGTGGGTCATCGTCTTCACCTGGTTCATCCCAAGCACTGTTCATCTTCCAGACCTAATATCTTATCCTAGATTCAACCAAATAGAGTGTGGTTTGTTTCTATGGACTCATCTGACCTACATGAACCTATCCACATGGATCTGAGATGGTGAGAGTGTAATACCTTGATCTGAGAAGGATGGATCCAATCAAATGAGTTCTACACCTTCGTTGGGACCTCGCGAAGCTCCTCCAAGTGCCAATTTGAACTCTTCTTGGGCCTAGGTATAAACTTGATCAAGGCCAATTTGGGAGGCTGATCAAACTCTAGGCTAGAGCCTCTCTGTGATGGGACTTTGATGAGGGAACTTCTTCTCTTGCTCTGGTGATGGTGTGGGTAAGTTAATTTGAGTTCTACGGAGTTTTGAGAGGTGTCCTGTTCTGGGGTGAATTTTGAGCTCTAAAATTCAGCTCAAGCAGTGGTTTTGAATGGCTAAGGATAGTGGGCTTGCACTCAGTGGGTCTTGGAGAACCTCAAGGAACAATTAGGCAGAGTCTCCCCAAGGTAATTGTGTCTCTCCTTCTTTGGCCGTGAGGGGTAGGGGTATAAATATCCATGGCTGGAGCTGAGCTTTGGGCTTCGCAATTGGTGCACTGAGCTGCTTAGGTGGAGTGTTGAACAACTACAATGGCCAATAAGAGATGGACATGTTATGTGGGTGAATTTGGGTTTCAGCTTGGGTGGGTGGCTCTCAGTTTTGGGGTGCTCTGGCGATCTAGATTGGCCAGTAAGGACGAGGGAGGTGTCCAGATGGTCAGGTGAGCCAGAGGTCAGTCTTAATGGTGATTAAGTGCTGTGGGGGAGGTTTTGGATTGAGCAAAAGGGAATATATCCATTTGAGGCAGTAGATCCCCTAAATTAGGGAACCCTTGGTCCATAACCCAAATAGGTTGGGCTAGGTGGATCTAGGATGGTTTCTAGGGTTCTGTTGGTGGCTGTGGAGGGGTTGGCTTGGTCAAATTGGGTTAGGTTTGGTCACATTGGATCAAAGGTTCAATTTTAGGTCATGTGAGTTCAAGTTGGGCTAACTTAAGTTTGGGCTTGGATTGGGTACAATTGTTTGAACAACTTGATGTAGATAATTGTCACAAATGTTTTAGCTAATAATTGGAGTGGCTTTGAGTTAGCTTGGGGGATCAATTTGGCATCATTTGGTCATTTAGCCAATTTTGGGACATTTGGGTTAGCTTGGGTTTTGGCTAGGCTAGAGTAGGGTTATGTCTTAATTGATGGCTTAAATTGGTCTAGGGGAATGTCATAAGGTGTTTTCAACAAAAATTGGGTGGAAATTTTAGGGTTAAACCAATCAATTTGGTGGAATTTAGGCATATGACACATTTAGGGCAAATTTAGGGATTTAGATTTTGCTTGGATTTGGGTGAGGTTTGGGCTCAAATGTGGGTCAATTGGTAGATCAATTTATTTTGTAGGAATGTTATGAAGAATTTAGGATTCAAATTTGGCAAAAATGTCTTTGCTAAGAGGTTCAATTTGAGGGATTTAGGTCATATGGTCAAAATTCGGGCTTTTCTGTTTGGATTAAAATTGAGCTTAATTTGGTTTTAATTGAGTTTAAGCATGGTGAATTTGAGTTTATAACTGAAATTGGGGGAGGATTGGAGTCAATTGAGTGGTCATTAACGGTGATTTGGGCAATTTAGGGCTTTTGGTCAAAATGGGTTAATTTGGTCAAATTAGGTCAAGTAAAGTGGTTTAAATTGATTTTAAAGACATTTGGGATGATTTTGGAAATTTTGATAATTTTGGAATTTTTGAATTTGGATGGGCATATTGGTTATTTTGGGTATTTTGGGAATTTTGGTAAATTTGAGGTGTTTTGGGTATTTTGAGTGGTGAGAAATATTTTGGGGTAATTTTGAGCAATTTTGGAACTTTGGGTCAAAAATTAGGTTTTAAGGGCAATTTAGTAATTTGGTGGAGTTTAGGGGTAAGGTGTCAAAGGTTGGAAATTTTGGTAAAATTGTGGTTGAATGAGAATGATAACCCATTTGAGCCATGAACCAAGAGAAATCACACCTTGGATCCTCCATATGTTGGTTCTAGCCTAAACCCTAGCCCAGGACCAAGGGCTTAAGGAACCAACCACATGAGTTTCTAAAAGAGTAGTGGATCAAGTGTGAAGAAGTTTAGTATGTTTGGTTTAGGGTTTGAGGTAGTGAGTGTAAGTGTAAAGTGGGTGTGAGTGTGTGTGTGAGCCTCATCCAGACCAGACCTCCCCGGGTGAGTCCTAAGGCTTGACTACCTATAGGGAACTCCTCTTGAGCTTCTTGATGCTTGGTATCATCCTCCTAAGTACTTAGAGGTTAGACTTTAAGCGTTTGAAAACTCCAAGTGAAGAGAAGAAGTGTTTTGAATTTCTATAGATTCAGAGTTCCATTGCTAGTCTTTTAAAATAGTCACCAGGAAAGTCCTATGACTAGACCCTATGCTATTCTAAAAAAAGACTAGAAGTCAACAAAAGTAAGGTCAACACTACCCCCTCTTTGTTTCATTCAAAACCATCACATTCATCATTGAACCCTCGTGAAACATTCGCAATAGGAGCTAGTTAGGAATGCATCGATGGGAACACATCTTACAGTGACCAGAAAATCCCATTTTTCTCTTCCTTTTGCTCCTCTCCTACATAAAATAATCGAGGAAGGTAACTTCTCCTCTTTATTTTTGTTTTTATTTTCATTTATTTGGATAAATGAACTTAGGGTTTTGGGTTAAGGTACTAGAAAAAGATTTCACTAAATGATTTCCTATTTTAGTTCGATTACATCGGTAATCGACTTTAAGCCCATTTGCTTTTTCCTTAGTTATGGATTCTCTTACTGGATATTTACAAGAGGATATATCTTGGTGTATGCTTTTCTCGAGTGATATTCTTCTAATGCATAAGACTACATAAAGAGTCTAGGAAAAACATAAATTATGAAGGTCAAAATTGGAGTCTAAAAGCCTTAGTTTGAGTAGATCTAAAAATAAATACATGAAATGTAATTTTAGTGGTAGTAGCTCTCGTGGCAGAGCTGTAACTACGGGTGATCAAATCATTAAATGGCGTGAAAGTTTTAGATAATTCGGGTCTCTTATTCAAAGTGATGGTGATATTGATGGGGAAGTGGTGATTGAATCAAGTTCGTTGCTTAAAGGGGAGGAATGCATCCGACCTATTGTGTGATAGAAAACACCACTTAGACTTAAAGGAAAATTTTATAAGATGGTTGTTAGATCCTTAATGTTCTATGGCGCATACTGTTGACCTTTAAAAGAAAAGCATAAAAAAAAATTAAGTGTTTGGGGCTGTTTGGTAGCCACTTTTATGTAGGATATTGGCTAAATTCTGCCAAACGGTAAAAAAAAAATGGTCGTGTAAATACTCCCCTCCTTTTCTCCAAGCAGCTCTTTTATGTAAAATTTGATGTTTAGGTTTTATAAGTAATACATAAGAATTAGGTGGTTTGTACATAAAAAGTACAGTGTAGGTGTTTAGATAGGCAATACATAAGAATTGTGGTTTGTACGTAAATAATTATAATTTCAGTGATGGATATGTTGTAAGATAGTTCTCTAGATTTAAATCATTCAGTATTTAGTAAATCCGAATTATTTCATTATATATATGTTTTCACTGCATTTTCCAATATAAAAGTTTAATTTCTACAGCCATAATGTAAATTCACTTTGAAATCAAATTTGTGAGTTTTAAAATGGAAATTTACATCAAAATCTAATTTTCATTGCCACAATTTCATTTTCGGCGATGTAAATTAGACTTCGAAGTGAATTTGTATTTTGGAATTCACAACTTAGATTTCAAAGTAAGTTGCCATTCTAGGGATGTAAATTAAACATCGCATTGGAGTATGCAGTAAAACTCTTAAATCATATGAAATATTTTTTTTTCTAAGAATATGTCTTTAAGTGTATAGTCAATCGCATGTGGGATTTGTAGAGACGAGAATGATTACATTAATGATTGACTTACCACTTGGAAAATAAGTGCGAAAGAAATAAACTCTTGCAGGTTTTGGTGTAGCTATGCTGACATACAATATTAGATCCAAAAATTCGAAAAAATTTAAGGCTAAATATCGATCTTCGACAACCCTAATAGTCTCAATAAGTTGTGAATGTTCTGACTTCTAGGTTAATTGTGGTCGGCTCGAAAAATATTTGATCCCAAAAATTCTCACTCAAACTTGGGTCGTTTATTAAGATTTGCTCTTTATTTGAGCCAAAATAAAAATCAATAAATTTTCAAGCAATTTTCGTTATTCGAGCTATCTAAAATATTTACTTCTTTTACAATGTGTTAATTATTGTCAGATTTGATCACATTTTGTCACAACTCTCCCATTAAAGATGTACTAAAAACTAAATTGTTTAGCATTTATTAATGTTATTTCTGTCGAAGATCATTAATCGATAGAATATTGTTTCACAATCCATTTAGAGGTCTCTTTAATAGGTATTCCACTGTAACTATGCTAGCCATCACACAGATATATTTGTGTCATATTTTGTCTCCAAATGAAAAGTCAATCATAAATCTAAATATTCTCTTTCAACAATATCTCTTACTTGATAACATACACACCTCCAAATAAATTCTTAGAATGTAGTATTTCATATGATGTAAAATTTTTTCACTTCTTCCTTGAAAAAACAAATTTTTATTTTGGCAATGAAAATTTAATGAAAACTAGATTTTTAATCTGAGGAAGTAATAAAAACTATTATATCTTATGAAACACTTCATTCTCAGAATTTATTTTGAGATGTGAAAATAATCTAGTAAGAGACATTGTTAAGGCGAGAATACTTAGGAATGTGAAAGAAATATTATTGTGAAATGGTTAGTGTAGCTATAGTGACAGCCATGATTAGAGGTAAAATATGAATAAATATTTTTCCTTATGTTTACTGCATGCTCTTGTACTTCTAGTTTTTGTAGTCTGTAGATTGCATGCAATTTAGTGTTGCCATTTTATTTTACTGCACAATTTTGTACTTTCATCTTTAGTTGAATGTAGATGCACTAATTAAATTTACTTTCATGCTTATAGATGACTTCTAGAGGGAAGGGCAGTCTACCCGCTGTTAGGGGAGGTGTTGGCTTGCGGAGGTCCGGCAGCTGATGAGGCCATGGATGTGGTGGTATGGAGACCACCGCAGTGGCACTAGCTCCAGTTTTAGCAACTACACTAGCACCTCCACTAGTCATGACTACGACGCCACCACCGCCGCCACCAGCTACCACACCACAATTACCACCGTTCGCGGCCAAGACATTGCCACCCCCACCAGTTGCGGATATGACACCACAACAACAACTAGCCATCACCACGACACCACCAACATCGTCTGCTTCAACCTCTATTGATGCGCCATCCAGTTCAAACAGTACGAGCAAGCGTCATCAGCTCCAGGCACTAGGGAACACATAAGTTTTAATTTAATGCTAACATTTCTAATTTAGTTTTTTTTAAAATTTAATAGACCACCAATTGTATGTTATTTTTATATTTAGTCCCCCACACAGGCTATCCATTTCTTCAGAGATATAATTCGGATTAAGTATGACCACATGTATTTTTCTTGGAGGGAGATCCCGATGATAGTTCGGGATATGTGGTTTGGGGAGTTTAAGGTAAACCCCAAACATAGTGATTACAATTATATATTTATTTTTAAGAATCTAACAATTTATACGTCAATTTACAGAAAGAATGGTCCTATCACCATGAAGAGGAGGCATACATTAGCAGAAACTTCAAGTAAAGGTGGTTGATGTGCATGACCAGTTTGACGATATAAGTCGGACACGTGAGCGTCTCTTGTGGATGGGTAAGAATGTGTTTGCCACATTGCTCAGGGTCTGGGACTCTCCTGAGTAACAGAGGAAGAGGGAGTAGGCAAAGCTGAATCACCCCTCTGACTGCAGGCATGGGGGCCTCGAAGCACACCATTGGAACGCTCCCACATACAGAGTACAAGAGGATTCTAGTAAGACTATTTTTTGAATTAAATCTTATTTTACATTAAATTTATGCTAACTATTCCAATACAATGACATACAACGGAGAAATGGACGGGAGCCAACTACTATGGAGTTACACAAGAACACCCGTAGGCGGCAGTCAGATCAATCCTGGGTGGACAACAGATTGCAAGCAACCAAGATACTTTGTATGATTAATGACTTCAAATTTCAAATAAGTATCAAAATTTATTTAGTCTCCCCTTTCATCAATCATATTTTTATTAGGAGGCCTTCTAGAGGCTTAAGGAGAGCCGATCTCAGTAGTCGAGCTGTGGTTAAGGCACATCTCACGATCCTTCTGAGTACGGTCCTTGGAGAGAGGTTGTTGGTGGAAAGAAGGGCAGGGTCTGTGGTTTGGGATCCCAGGTGTCGGCCAATGATGTCTGCCCGACTACTAGCATATCCAGTGCATCCACTTCCTCTTCACAGGATGGGAGATGTGTCACCAAGTTGTTAGTAAGGTTGTTGCTTAGGTAGCTGTTCTGAGATCAAAGATAATTGCAAACATCAAAGCAGTGCTGCATTCTAAACTGCAGAAAGGGAACGAGCCAATGCAAGATGAGGCTGGGGATGATAATGAAGAGGAGGGCACATAGAATGTTCGTTTCGTTTGTTTTAATTCAGTTATTTTCTTTTATTTCCGTATATGATTTATGCGTTAATTTATTTTGTTACCTTGTTGTGTTATGTTTTAATAGCACTGTTACGATTTTAGGTGTGTAGATTGTAGTGATGAAATATGGCTTTAATTTTTTTCTGATGATATAGGGTTTTGAAAGCTTATCAACAGTTTTACAGCCATTTGATTATATGTTGAAGGTTTATTGACAACATATCGAGCAAACGACATCTGGACAAAGTACTGCACTTTTACTATGGGCAAAACGGTTAATAAATTCATACGATTAATCATCGGTTAAGCTACAGTTTACCGACAAAACCGTTACACTTTTCTGATAAAAATGTGACAATTTTCCTATGGGTAGTTATTTCGGTTAAATAATTGACGGTCAAGCTATGGTTAAACATTGCATGCTTTGGATTTATAGCTACGGCTATGATAGGTCAGCTGCCCATTGGTTAATATAAATCATCATTAAATTCGTCAGCAATTTTATTACAGACAAACCTTTTCTTTATGCCAACTTTGCCATAGCTAAACCATCAGTAAATATATTAGCTACAGTTTATTCATTATTACCCATAGTTTTAACCATCAGTAATAAGCTTAATTTTTTTAGTGACTGCTGCCATTATTAAGTGACAACGATAATGAGTAATAATGTAGCCTCTACACTCGACACTAAATCTTAGTAAAGCCATACGAATACGCAAAACTTATCCTTAATAATGATTAACGCAAATCTGATGCAAATATATATCTAGCATTGTAACTTATTTGACGTAAGTGTCGATGCTATTTAACTATTTTTTCATAGTGTGGTACGTACGAAGAAGTTAATGGTGTTGTGGATGAGTTAGATGATGAAGCAGAGGAGAGATTGATAAGTTCAGCCTCTACTCAATCATTTTATGATCAAAATAAAATGACCACCACTAAGCTGTTAGGTGATTCAGAAAAAAAAATTCCTAACAATTTTATGGCTTGTTTATTTTGGTGTTTCCCATTTCATTTTAGTTATTTCTTGATTTCATGACACTTCATTCCGTGTTATTGTTCCTTTATTTATTGATTTGGTCTAGTGATTTTTTTTATTTTAATTTAGTATTTTCTTGCTTTGGTTCAATTATTTCTAATTTGGTTTAGTATTTTTCTGCTTTAATTTAGTTGTTTCCTATGTTGTTTACTTTTTAAATTTGCAACGTAAGATGATTTTTTTATATTATTTTTACAAATGGCTTCAGGTGATAGAGAGGGTCAGGGTCATATAGATCGATGATCTTCAGCTTTTATGACGAAGAAGCCAAGTGCTTCTTGACCGACCATAGAGAAAAACACCACTGTACACTTTCCACTTTGACCGCCACAACCATGCCCATCATGTCGTTGCTCCACACCCATCAGGCCCATTAAATCACATCCCATACCCGTCGTGCCCATTGCTCCCCCTACGACGTCCTTCTTTGAGGAAGGCCCCTCCACTCTATCAGAGCATGTTAAGGATACCTGATGACGGATGTACATGGAGCCTATTGGAAATTCGTAAATAAATGTAATTGTAGTAATTTAGATTAACTATTCAATATATTCATTAGCTAAAATTTCTCTTTCTTTAGGTTCTTTCCATCTAGACAACCCGTCCATATGATCACATAGATTATCAAAAGTAGGTATGATGCTCGGTTCCTATCATGGAAGAGGATCCTAATTGAGCTTTGAGAAATTTTGTTCAAGGTATTTCAGGTAAGGTTAAATAACTTTTAATTATTTTTATAAATATTGTTATTTCATTGTAGAAAGAACTAACATGATTTGCTTAATATTTTGTAGAAAGATTTCTGACGGGATTCCCGACATCACTGCTAGATGCAGAAAAACTTTGAGGATGATGGCAGTGATTCCCTGAAGGATATGTTCTCGACTATTAGGAAGATGTGAAAGAGATTAATTTGGATAGGTGAGGACGTATGTTGGGAAATTTGTGATTTTCTTATTGTGTATTAGCATTTACAGGACACTATGAAAGTTCTTCACTCATTATGACATGTAGCATATATAGAAAAGATCATGGTTTTGCATAAAAGATTTCGCATACAATTTTCTATCACCTCGTTCTTTTGCTGCAAATATATTGAACGACAATAAAAAGGAGTTTTTATGTAATAATGGATTTGGAGTGGATTGGACAGACAGTGCACACATTATTGGCTAATTGGTTTCTAGATAATTGCCTGATCTTATATTTCTTAAGTCTTATGGTGAATTGTTAAAGTAGGGCTATCAGTCTTAAAAAAAACATTTCTTTTGGTTAGCTAATGTCTTTTTAACCTAATGATTTCTTAAGACAAAGTTGATCCTGCTAGTAACCACATGTCCTCTAATGCTAACCTAGAAATTCTATTCATTTGACTTGAGAAAAGTATGCATGATTAGACCTCATGATTTTTAGGGGATCAAATATTGTACAAAAATAAAGAGAACATATATGAAAAAAATGAACTTTTTAGTGCTTTCAATTTGTACAAAATTGGTGATTATTAAGACATGTTTTCACGTCTTTTAAAAGAAAATCAGAATAAGTGGCTCAATACATAAAATGGGAAGGGATTAATCCCTCTAGAATAGATGTGGGACCCACATCTTTCATCAAATATTTGACCCACAAATAGATATTAATTCACATAAAAAAAATTATCTCTCATTTTAATTTTTATAAAAACCACTTTAAATTTAATGATAGAAATATACTTTCATATAAAATAGTTTAAAAGGAACACGTTTTCTCATAATATTTTTATTCAAATTTATAAAACCTTTTAAAAATATTTCAGACGCAGGAAATAAATTAAATTTTGAGCCACGACACAATACTAATAAATAAATAAATAAATAAATCAAATCAAATGAATTGAAGCCATTGTATGTATATTTGGATCCCTTGAGCACCTCACCGTTGCTTTCTACTTGTTCGAGATGGCGTAAACAAAATAGATATCGTGGATCCACAACGTGTCCGTTTTGTTTCCACGTTTAAATCTTTAATTTTAAAGTACTATGAACATCACCTTTCTTTCTCACACCCTTGGGTCGGTATAATGGTGGTGGTTGGTTGGGTTCCTTTGCTTTCAATTGCTTTATCTTCCACTTCCAGCTTCCAACTATTACAATAATAATAATAATAATAATAATAATAATAATAATAATAATAGTTGTAAAGTAATAGAAATATAAATGTATACCTAGATACAACCATTTATTTAAATAATATATATATATATATATATATATATATATATATATATATATATATATATATATATATATATATATATATATTCACAAGTATGGAGTATGGATCAATTTGTCTTGTGGGCTTCAAAAGCTCATATGGGACAATTAGGACATTCTCAAGCTGAACTCATATGTCGAAGTGATCGACTAACAATTGAAGAGGTCGAATTGGTCCCACCTGCCGACATACCAGCTACCGAATAATATTGAGTCCTACATCTTAAAATGATTCAGTATAAATAAATAATAAAGAGAAAGGAAAATATGAAAGTTATAAGAAAATATATCAATTTTAAAAGGAATGAATAGGTGTGTATAATATATGTATGCGGACTTCAGTACAATATGATTATTTTGATTGTATTTTTGAGACGAATCAAAAATATAACTAATACAATCATGTTGTACTGAAATCCGCAAAAATATAAATTTCATGCCTAATAATTTTTCCTACTTTAGAGAGAGAGAAGGGTGCATATCTTTCTCCCTCAAATAGTGGGATACTTGATTCAACATTTGAAAATTGACATTTTCTCGTATGTGGGCTATGTATGCGTCTGTCGCTCCCGATCTTCTGTCATTTCTTTTAACAGTAAATTACAATCTTTATGAGAATGTGTACTTAAGTGCTCTTCGTTTATATCTTTCAATTCTGAATACAACTTTGGAAAATCACCAGCCAATGATGGGGTCAAATCAAACAATGAACTGCGAACAGACTCTTTTTAGATTCTACGCTTAAAGGTGCTCTGAAAACAATATTAATAGAACGAAAAATTTTTATACATAGAGCACAATCCTTATATATTTATATATATAACACAAAAATTTTAAGAAATGACTTAAATTTATAGTTTTACATAAGAAAATTACTTTTATTAACTTATAGAAAATAAAATCTACCATTTCAGCCTCAATTTATGATAATAAAATGTTACATATATAAATCTCGAATTTTAATTGTTAGATTTATAAATATGTGGAACTTGTGTGGTGTGCATATAACTTCCCCAATAAATATTGGGGATTTCTCTGTACACACCACGCAATTCTTTTATATTTATATATGTAGTGCTTAAATTTTAATATTCACTTATATAATAATTTTGTAACACGGTCACATCAAATTATATGCATAAAAAAGATGTTTTTTCTTTATTTTAGAAAATTAATATTAGTGATATTTTAATGTTATATTTTATATGTTTTGATATTATAGTTGTTAATTTTAAAGATTAAATTTATAAAAATTGTGTCACGCACACGCGCGCACAATCACACACACAAACACTATATATATATATATATATATATATATATATATATGAAAAGATGTCAGCGTGAATCTCGTTGAAATCCAACACTCAAGTCAAATGAGGAACGAACTGAGGAATATGCCTACCGGTCGACAAATTCTAGAGCAATAAGAGCCCTTGAAGGCAAGCCTAGGGAACAAGCCACTAAAAGGTTTGAAAGCCCTAAAGATAACCGGTCAAACCCAGGCACAACGATCGACTAAGGGCGAATGAGGCAGATTGAGAGTAAATGATTGTTTGTGCACCACCGATTATCGTGACACACACCGATCAGATTAGATCACTTGTCATTTAATATATTTGACACATGTATTATTCGAAAAGAACCTCCCCAGAGATTAATGATTAGAGGACATACTTGTTATTTTAAAACCCATACACCTATACCTAATAATAGTTGGTCAATTTTCAAATAAAAGTTACGTGCATTTACCGTTCACAACTGTATTTCTCTTTATCTTCTTTCAATCTTTAATGGTTTATTACTTGGGTGTGATTCCCCGATATCTTTCGATTCAACAGCCTTTTTGGTGTTATGAACATGGAACCATTCCATCAACAAGAAGAGGAATACCATAGCAGAAGGAGGAGACCAGCCAAAGTAACATTGTGGAAGCAAGATGCATGAGGAAGTTTGTAGAAGCGTACAAATACTCTGCAAGACTTGAGAACTCAAATCACAGATCAGATATTATAGTAGTTTGGAGAGGTCCTTAGAACGGTCACTACTCTAGGAATAGCCACAATTTTAGTTGGAGAATGTGTTTAGTGAGAATCATAAAACCCTCCTCAAAAGGGAGCACCGAGGCACAATGTGGGGAGATTAAACCATGCTCCAGAAAGAGCTAAGGATGTGTTGTACCGGGACAGCACCAGATTCACCCCGATGGTGGAGACAACAACAGTTTAGGCGAGTTAAAATGTTTTAACAACCAGAAAATGCTTTCTCCCATCAAATCTTAGGAGTTGAACCCTTGTAGAAATTAAAACTCCAAACTTTAGATTCCTGTAAGGGAATTCAGATCCTAATGACCACCTGGCATCTTTCGAATTGTTGATGTGTCGGCTGAAGATCTTTGACGCATTCAAATGTTTATTATTCTTGACCATGTTGAGGTTATAGCTCGGAGATAGCTTAACACATTAGTGGGGTAATTACGTGCTTCACACAATTCAAAAGGCTTTCTTCTGACATAGTTTACCAGTGCTCAAAGGACTAAGAAGAGTACATAACCCTTGTGTCAACTCAAGCAGGGACCCAATGAAAGTTTGCGCTCGTTCATTGTACGCTTTGAGAGAAAAATGCTAGAAATGAAAAACTTGAAAATCAATATAGTCAAGGCTGCTCTGACCCAATGATTGAAGTCCGAGAGGTTCGGCTTTGACCTCAAATTTCTAGAACCACAGAGTTTGGCCAAACTACCGAAGTTAGCCAAAAAATATAAACGCTTATGAGAACATTCCAATTCTTGAGCTCTCAGACTAGAGCTCCAGAAAAGACCACCGCAAAGTAGTGTTTGGAAACTAAAAGAGAAAATATGACCACCCATTTGCCCCAATTACAAAAATCATCCCCACAACAACAATGTAGTCGACAATTATAGCAGCTAATAAAGTCATAGAAGGACCCAAAACAGGTGATTGGTTCAACACCATGAATAACCACAATACAATCATGAAGGCCCTCAGACCACTCCTCTGAGGGTATCAATAACAAAAATAGTAGACAACATCAATGACAAGGACCATCTGTGAAAAGTGTCAATGATGAGAGCCAGAGGTTTCCTTTGAGATACTAGGAAGTACTGTAAGCACCACAAAGACTATTGCCATGACACGGAGGAACATAGACACCTTCGAAGTCTGATTGATGGGTTAGACAAGGTGAGAATGTTAAAGGAGTTTGTGGCTCTAGGAGTGCAACCTAGAGGTAGGAAAAGCCCCAATTGTAGAAGTACCAAATGGCTCAGAGTCTACAATAAGACCATTTATATGGCTTGACCCGCCACTATAGGCGAATTGAATCATTCCAATGAGCCAACCAGAAGAAGCAACAAACTAGGAAAGATTGCTTTGCTTCTTTTCCCCAAAGACTAAAATCAATTTGCTCGTTATCTTCATAGATGAGGATCTACCCTCGAAAAAAAACTTGTACAAAGATGTTACTGTGGTGATGAATGTAATCAATAACTATAAAGTAGATAACATCTTAATTGATTAGAGGTTATGTCAACGTGTTCTTCAAATCAACATTTGATTAACTGAACTTATCAGTCGACCGGATCATTGCACTAATCGGTCCATTTAATGGTTTTCGGGTAAGAGAAAAGAAGCACTAAGAATGATATGACTTGCGGCCAGCTGCAGAGAAAAGAAAAGATTATAAATCAACGGATGATTTTCTTATGGTAGATTCTCCCCCAACATACAACAGCATCATCGACCGTTCACTTTTGAACAGCTTCAGGTCAATAGTTTCTACCTATCTCATTGTAATTAAATTTTCAAGAGAAGGTGAATCATCATGACCAGAGGAAACTTAGAACAATCACTAGTTTACTATGATTGATCCATCAATAATGTGCAACATGACCCCCTGGATATCTAGAATTTGAGGTGGGGGAAGGGGGGAGTGCACTCAATACCAATGATACTACCTTAGAGATCCTTACCTTTGGCAAAGAATCAGTCAATTATTTTCTAATCAGTGAAGCTTTTGATGCAAGATGTAGAGAGTTACTGATCTAAACTCTTCGAAGAAACTTAGAAATTAAACATGATGTTAAACCTTTTAAATGCACATTTGGAGCCTCAACAGACGAATTTTCGGGATCTCTTTTGACCCCTGAAGGCATAAAAAACAACCACAAAAAAATCTAAGGCACCAATGATACCGCATTGGAGTTTCCTACCGTTGATGAAGAATAAGTCAATTATTTTTTAATCAGTGAAGCTTTTGACACAGGATGCAGAGTGTTGTTGTTCCAAACTCTTTGAGGAAATCGAGACATTTTTTGCTTGGTTAATAGGAGAAATGCCTGGCGTTCTGATTGATGCTGAGAGCCATCGGTTGAACATTGACCCATCCACACGACTGATGAAGAGAATGATCAGAACCTTGGTAAAAACACTAACAGGACCTAACCAGGAGGACAGAAGCTGAATGGCATCAGCTATAATCAGAAGGTGCAGTATCCCACATGGTTCTAACATCGTGATGGTGTAGAAGGATAGTGAAAAATGGATGATTTGTTTTGATTTCAAAAACCTAAATTCAGCATGCCTGATGGACAAATACCTATTTCCAAGGATTGTGCAGTAGTAGATTCAACAGTAGTCACTCAGTCCTGAGCTCCCTAGATGCCGCCATATTAAGATGCACTCCCCATACACAAAAAAAACCCTCTTTTATTACTAATGAGGAAATTTATTGTTATAATGTAATTCCCTTTGAGTTGAAGAATGTTGGAGCGACTTTTCAACGCCTTATGGATGTAATTCTTGCGAATCAAAAATGAGGAAATTTTAAAGTGTATGTTTATGATGTGTTAGATAAGAGTCGATCGGCTACATAACATATGGAAGATTTACAATAAATCTTTCAAAAACTTAAGAAATTAAACATAATTTCATACCTTTTAAAATGCACATTCGGAGCCTTGAAAGACAGATCCTTAGGATATCTTTTGACCCCCTGAAGGCATAAAAGGCAACCCCAAGAAAATTGAAGCACTTGTTAATATGTCATCCCTCGGAGTACTAAAGAAATCCAACAACTAAATAGTAGGGTGGCTGGATTCATTCTATTCATATCTAAATCAGGAGATGAATGTGCAGCTTTCTTCCAAGTACTAATTAAATCCAAAAGAATTGAGTGGACAACCGAGTGTGAAGAAACTTTCACAAGCTTCAAACAATCTCTCATCTTTTCCCCTCTACTTCAAAGTCCAATACTGAATGAAAAAAACTTTCTCTATGCCCAGAGATAGTAAGCTCAATCCTAAATAGAGAAGAGCTCATAAAATAATACTCTGTATACTACACTACTCGGATTCTTATAAATGACGAACTCATGTACCTGCTAATCAAAAAGCTAAAATTTGGTTAAATAATTTCAGCACACAAGCTATGGCCTTAGGTAAACCCAATCTGAGTCATTACTGATCATCCATTTAAATAAGTTCTCTCTCAACTGAGCATTTTGGTCGATTACTCAAATGGGTAGCAGAACTCAGTAAATTCAATATCTTTTATATTCCCTAAATGATGATTAAGGTGCAGTCAATCGCAGACTTCTTGGTGGATATTTCAAAACCAGTTGAATTTCAAAAGAAGTGGCTAACAGGTGTGCATGGTGTAGTTCACCGATGTAGCATCTAGTTGATCAGGAGCTGGATTAGGCCTAGTCTAACACAAGCCAATTAGAGAAAATATTCACTACTCGATTAAGGTAAATTTTAAGTAACTAATAACTAAGGAATATTAGGCTTTGATCACAAGTCTTCGCTTGGTGTCAGAAATGGGAGCTCTACATATACACATGAAAACAGACTTATAGCAAGTTGTGAATCAAGTTACTGGAGAGTTTGAGGAAAGGGATGAGGTAATGGAAAAGTACCTTGAAAAAGTAATGTTGAAATCTGGAGATTCGCCAGCTTCAGATCAAACACTTTAAAAGGGAGGAGAACCATATCACCAACCTTTTGTCTGGAAGTCTTCGCCTAGGAGAAGGTTTTTCACAAAAACTTGATCGGCCTAAAATTGAAGAATCACTAATCATGGAGGTGAACATCAAAGGAAAGATGAGTTGGATAGCTCCCTACATTTTTTACTTAGAAACAAGAAAAGTTAACGAACAAGTTATAAATCTAAGGTGATTTATATTTAATGTTGTCGGCCATTAAAATGTTGAGGTTTTGAGATCCATTTAATTTAATATATTTTTATATAATTTAGTTCATATCATTTTTAATTTTAAATTATGAAAACAAAATGATCTCATACATGCAATAGTTTAAAAAATCAAGCACTGCACCATAAGTCATGTATCCATCCCAAAGAACATATATATTGCTTGTTGGTGAGGCTTGATCAAATAAATTAAAGAATCTATGACATTTGTTTTGTCTGCAAACCATTTATGTTGACCGATAAGTTCTTCTATATAATGTGAAGCAACTTGATAGGGTTTATATTACCTGGTTGTTAAAGTTTCCTATAAGGGCAATCCTCTATAGTTAATTATATCTTAAATGGCCGAAGTCACTTAGAAAGCTCCTGATTTAGATCAAGAAATATTATTTTCATGACTTCCAAAAGGTAGGATTTTCAAAGTAATGTGTAGGGGAATGTCAATTGGGAGAGGTGCGAATGGGGAACATTTTTGTTCTTAGAATCCAAAGGAAGAAAAGCTAGGGGACGTCACAGATTCTAAGGCGAACCTTGAAAGCTTCCCAACCTATCCTATGGTTTGGCTCCAATTTAGAAAAGATATTATTGCATGTTTCATCCTGCCAATTTTATTAAGTAGGGCTTACATCTGCATATAACTGATTATGCAAATAGTCTGGAAGATAGGAGGATTTCTATCATACCGAACGACAACCTCGAAATCCTAAGATGAGTTAATGCTTATATTGCACGGGTTACAAGGGCCTAAAGAGATAATGTTTATGTTTATGTTGCACTAGGAAAACTATATCGAAGTGAGGGTTTATGAAGGTTGGGAGAAGTATCACAGTATAGAGTTCAAGTTGTCTAATGTGTCAAGTTTAATGTCATATGTCCTGTTAGGGGAAACTTAAGTTTTTTATAGCGACACCAGTTATGATCTCACGGTTTCCTTGTTATAGCACCACTATTTTCTTTAGATTCACTTAGTCCAGATGAATTTACCAAATTCAAATAAATGAATTTAATACTTTCATCTAAGACCGCAAAAAATCTAGTTAGCAGCCATAGGTTACCTCATCCGAAAGATTCTCGATCATTTAAAGAGATGTTTTAATTTAGTTGCAATTGTTGTCTTTTATTTTGTTTGGGATTAAGTTTTGATTTGTCTTATAATTTGCTTGTTGTGAATTGATTTTTGGTTATGGGGTTTTGTTTTGGTTTTGACATGCAAGTTTTGTTTTGTAAAGAGTACTGAAAGGAAAGTGAAACAAACTGAACAACGAAAATTGCAATACATAAAATGTAAATGCGTATGAGTCCTTCTCTCACACTCCAGCTGAAAGTTTAGTCTTTGCAAGCATACTTATATAATCTTGTAGAGAATTAAAATTTCATGAAAGAAAAGCCAGAAATACAGGTTTAGGGTATGTCTATCGAGTCCTCTGTCATAACTTGGTGGATCCTTATTTTTTTATGTAGAGGATGCCCTTCTTTAGCAAAGCATAATAATTCGAGTGGCCCTTTGAGATATCCAGAAGACTTGTGAGAAACCGAGGGAAACACCCTAGACATTTCACAACCCTTCTGAATCATCTCGAGTTCATTTGAACTTATTATATTGTTAAATAATTCATCCACATTGCACACATATGTTCAGTGAACCTTGATGTTTTAATAATCCACTTTAGTGAGATAATCATCACTTGAAATTTTATTTATGAATTATGTGGGTGAAGGCCTTTAAGGGCAAAGTAATTTATTAAGAATTTAGCCAACTAGTTTAGAGTTGGTCTCGTAGTGTTTCAAAGATGTTTAAAGTTGATTATATTTCCTTTTATATAAACCTCATTAGTTCAATCTGGATTAAGCCTAGTTCACTACTAAGCCTTTAAGTCTTAATGGGTACATTTATAATTTTTAGAAATATTGAGTTATGTGATCTTAATCCTTATCGAAACACTGATTTTTCATTAAACCATTAGTTAAGGGTTCTAAATTAGTAAATTATTATCTTCAAAGATTAAACCCCTAATTTTAACTTCTCATAATTTTAACTTCTCTGAATTAAATCTTCCAAATTTCTTTAATTATTTTTGAAATTATTATTATGCCTTTAATGTGAAAAGGTGTGAGATAGGTTTCTACCATTTAACTCTTATATTTCAATAATCTGGAAGAATTAATTAAGATCATTAATTTCTCATTTACCCTTGATTAGGCCTAAATATTAATTAAGGATTAAATTCCATAATTACGATTTTGCCCCTAAAGACCTTATCACTTCATAATTAATTAAATTTAACTCAAATAACTTTAAAATTTTTATGTTACCCCACTTATGGGTCAATTAAAATATGAGAGGAGAAAATATGTTTTTTTCTAAATTTATATAATTTTAATAATTAATTAAATGCAATAATAGGGATTTTTAAAGTTAATTCAATAACTTAACCAAATCAAATCATCTATCCTTAAGAAATTACTGGAGGTTGCCCAAGGTTTGAGGACTGTGTAGACCAATTTTCATGATTTTTTTAGTTTTACTTAATTTAATATCTTTATTTGTTGCTTTTGAGTCTTAATTAAGTATAAAATATTAATAAAGTTAAAAATTAAGTTTTTATTTTTCATAAATCTCTCTGAGGTCAAAGAACTCAAAGAAAAAAACTTTATAATTTTTTTTTAATTATATTGTAGCTATTGGAATTATTTTAGTGCAAAATTAGAGGAAATTCATTTTTGTGCCTTTAAAAATTGATATCTTTACCTAGAAAATTAGGAAAATTATTTGAATTGTTCTTAAGTGATCAGGAGATCAAATATGACAACTTAGTATATTTTTACATTTTAGTGATTTTTATGATTTTTAAAGTTTTTAATTATTTTCAATTATTAATCAAAATATATGCTTAAAATGAAATATTTATTTTTATTCCAAACTTTTTTTCATAACTTCATCTAATTATTAGGACCTGCCAAAACTAATTTTATAATTTTTTACTTATATTTCAATTATTATAATTATTTTAATACCAAAAATGCTATTTTACTTAAAAATTTATTTTAGTTGGTAAATTAATTTCAATTAACTCCAAATTTTTATGGGGAGCTGCTCTATTCATCATTCATAATGTGGAATGATTTTTATGATTTTTCTAATTATAATTTAATTATTTAATTTTTAAAGTATTTTAATGAGTTAATTAACATTAGTGTCATTTTTAATTATTTAAATTCATTTGATATTTTTCCTTTGGTTCTCTGACCACAATGAACCTACCAAAATAAAGATTGCATTTTTCTAATTTATATTTTAACTATTAAAATTTTCAAACCAAAAGAGAGGGGATTAATTTGAAAATTTGGGATATCTAGCTAGAGATCCCCCTTGAGCTTGGAAAATTTAGGAAAGATCCCTAACCATAGAGCCTCTAAGCACTCTAAACCTCAAGCCATGGTGTAATATTTCTGATGAATTAAGATTTAAACATGTTTTACTGTATTTAATAAATTTAAAAATAAATATAATTCAAATAACTCCAAATTTATTTACACATTGTTATCATATATTCAACATGGTTTTTTTTTCTGATTTTTCTACACCAAGTTATGGATTTTTAAAGTTATGGGAATAAAATAAATTTATAAATTACCCTATTTTTTATTTATCCACGCGATGCCACGACATCCTCGGGAGCTCTAAATTCTCCACACGTCTCCTTTTGGTGAGGCCTCACTTAGAAGCTTGTAGAAGCTTCAGAGGACTCAGACGAACCTCCCGGGAGTGTTGCTGGGCTCTAATGAATTGTCCAAGTAGGAGTTCAATCAGATCGATTTAAAGAATTTGATAGAAGTTTAGGCTAGTGGGGCTCTGTGAAAAGGATTCTTTAGGGGGTTAAGTTCGTTTGGTCTTGTGAAGGTGTGGGCAAAATTAATTTAGATTTGGTGCAGTGTGGAGTTGTGGTGAATTGTGTCAAGTTTTGAATAGCAATTGGGTTGAGAAATTAGCTCTGGACAATGGGAGTTAGGGCTGAAGGATGGTAGGGATGTACTCAGGAGGTCTTGGAGAAGCTCAGAGAACAATTTGGCAGAGTCTCGCCAAAGAAATTGCTCATCTCTCCTCATGGCCATGAAAGGGGTGGTTTAAATAGCCATGGCTATGGTGGAGCTCAGGGCTTGCTGCTGGGTGCATCAGCTTGCTGAGGTAGAGGGCTGAGCAGCGCTACCAACCAATTGGAGCTAGACACATAGGCTGGGCTAACTTTGGTTTGAATTGAAGTGGGTTGGCTCTCGGTTTTGGCTCCTCTGGTGACTAGGCCAGCCCGTCAAGGTGGTGCTCAGGCTAGGGTGGTCAGGTGAGCCAGTGAGCAGGCCTTAATGGTGATTAATTAGTTTGGGGATGGCTTGGTGTGAAGATATATTTGGTCTAGCCATTTAAGGAAGGGGATCCCTCAATTTATGGGACCCTTGGTCCATGGCTCCATTAATTTAGGCCAGGTGGGTCTAGACTAGTCCTTAGTGTCCAATTCTTGCCTCTGGTGAGCTTGACTTAGTCAATTTAGCTTGATTTGGGTGAGCTTGGGTCTAGGGTTTAAATTGGGTCATGGGCTTGGACTTGGAATAGGTTGGGTTTTGGCATGAGTTGAATCCAATTGATTGTCAAAATTGATGCGAGTAATTGTCATGAAGAGTTTAGAAAAGGATTATAGTGATTTTGAATTGGTTTGGAAGGTTAATTTTGGTGGAATTTAGGCATTTGATCAATTTTGGGAACTTTGGGTTAGGCTTGGGTTTTGGTTGGACTAGAGTTTGGCTATGGTCCAATTGATGATTCAATTTGGTCTAGGGGATTGTTATGAAGAGATTTGGAAAGAAGTTAGGTGGAAATTTTGGCGTTATGGCATTCAATTTGGTGACATTTGGGTATGTGGCTAATTTGTGGCCAAATTGAGGATTTTAAATTAGGTTGGATTTGAGTGAGGTTTGAGTTCAAATTAGGATCAATTGGTGACTCAACTTGGTTTACAGGAATGACATGAAGAGTTTTGGATATTAATTTTTGGGAATCAATCTGATCATGGGGTTCAATTTGGGGGAATTGATCATATGGTCAAAATTAGGTATTTTTTATTTGGGTTAAAATTAAGCTTACAATTAGGTTTAATTGGACTTGGATTTGTTTTGGATTGTGATTAGAGATGATAAATTTTTATTTGGAATTGAAATTGGGGAGGATTAAAGTTAATTAGGTGGGCATTGGGGGGTGATTTGGGCATTTGGGCTTAAAGGGGCAATTTGGGGCATTAGGTCAAATTGAGTCAATCTAGTCAAATTGGACTCAATGGAGTGGTTCAATTTGATTTTGGGGACATTAGGGGTGATTTTGGGAATTTTTGGAATTTTTGGATCATGAGGGGTATTTTGGCCATTTTGGCTAATTTTGGGGCTAATTGGCAATTTTGGTAAATTTGGGGTGTCTTGATCTATTTAAGTGGTGAGGAACATTTTGGAATGATTTTTGGAGAGGATTTGGTAATTTAGGCAATTTTGGGAATTTTGGTCAAATTGAGGGCTTGGGAGCAGTTTGGTAATTTGGGTGAAGTTTAGGGGCTAAAGGGTTAAGGTTGGGATTTTGGTAAGATTGGGGTTAATTGAAGGATGAAAACCTTGTTGAGCCATGAATTAAGGGAAACACCCTCTTGGATCCTCCATGTGTTGGTCCTAGACACCTTAGCCATATGCTTAGGGTTTGGGTTACCACCCACATGAGTTTCCAAAAGAGAAGGGGATCAAGTTTGAGGAAGTTTGGCTTAGGGTTTGGATAGTGAGTGTAAGTGTAGTGCAGGTGTGAGTGTGTGAGCTAGCTTAAACAGGACTAGAACACCCAGGATTTACCCTAAGGCTTGACCATTCCATAGGGGACTCTTCTTGAGCTTCCTTATGCTTAGCCTCATCCTACTAAGTTCTAGAGGTTAGCCTTAAGCATATGAAACTCCAAGTGAAGTAAAGAAGCATTTTGAATTCTAAGGGGATGGTTTCCATCAATAGTCTTTTAAGATAGAGACTAGGAATGTCCTATGGCTAGAACCTAGGTTCTTCTAAAGAAAGATTAGACCTTAATAAAAGTGAGGTTAACAAAGGCCCCCCAATACTTGATGATCGAAAAAGAATTATTCAAAAAATTAACCACTTACATATATCTGAAGTGCATCAGGGAAAACGAGAATAAAGTTATTCTCTGAGAAGTCCATGCAGGGGAATGTGACAGTCACTAGAGAGGAAAAATACTAGCCCACAGAACCCAACAATAAGAATTCTTTTGGCAAATAATACTAACAAATGCAGAAGGGTACTCTCGATGATGTGTGCAATGTCAAAAGTACACGCCACTACAATATCAACTAGCTCACAAATACTAGCCCTCAGTTTGTCCATCTATGTATAATTTAATAATTTAAATAAGTATCTCTTTGGGATCCTATGAATGATTAGGAGAAGATAGGAACTAGAAAAGATGGACATACGACAAAGATGAAAAATAATAGAAGGAAAATGTGGAGAGTTTATGTTAGATAAATCTCGCAAGAATAACTCAAGTATTGTTGACCTCATTTTTGATGAGGTCTTCTCTTCTTCTCTTTAGTACTTAGGATCTAGCCTTAGGCTTTTCCTTTGACTGTCCTAGAGGATTAGAATTGGGACCCACCACTTAGAAATTCAAACCACTTCTTAACTCCCTGCAAACTCCACTAACTTGATTGTAGACCCCTAATCACCTAGAGGGTTGAAATCGAATGTGGAAGTTTAAAGGATGAGTTCCTATAGGACTCTTTGGCTTTAGGACCGCCTCAGGTGGCCCAGTCCAGTGAAGGGGCTGACTTACACACACACTACACCTATACACTACACTTTCACACACCTCCTAAAACCACACCCATACCCAATTTGACCTCCTGACTCATGAAGGTGATTCACATGGATGGTCCTTAACCCCTAAGCCCTTTGCTAAGAGGGTTAGGAACAACATAGTGAATGCCTCAAATGAGTCCTCTCATGGCTCATATAGGCTTAACAAGGCTTCATGGCTCAACCAAAATGATTTCATTTCACTTACATTTACCCAATCTTCAATTTTCCAAATTTTAAATTTTTGACCCCGGGGACCCTGCACCCGCCTAGCCTACCCGAAACCCTTAAAATTACCCAAATTTTTCAAAATTTCCAAATCACCCAAAATTCCTCAAAAACAATCCCAAACATTCCCACATTACTCAAATTGATCATTCATAGCCAAAAATACCAAAAATTCCAAAAATACCTCCCAATACCCTCCAAATACCCAAAATGCCCCTCCTGACCCAAAAACCCAAAAATTCAGAAAATTCCCAGAAAATTCCAGAAAATCCCAAATATTCCCAATTTCATTTTGTCCAACTACACCATGGGCCAGTTTTGTCAATTTACCCCATTTTTGTTAAAATCCCCAATTTGACCCATTTTAACCCAAAGTGGACCCAATGTCAAACCAAACCTACCCAATTGACCAAATTCTGGCCCAATTCAATTCTAAACTTCAATTCAACATCCCCAACACCAATCTAGACCAAATTCAAGCCCAATTTGATTGACATTTGAATCCAATTTCACTTTGGACCTTAAAGCCCAATTTGGACCCATGACCCAAACTTAGCCCAAACTCACCCAATTCAACTCCAATTTACCCCAAATCTTTTCTAAACCTTCCCTAACATCCTCACAAACAAAACGCTAACATGATTTGCCCAAAATTTATACCCAAACCCCACTCAAATTCAACCCAAAGCTAAAAAGCCCAATTTTGACCTAAGCCCAAACCTAACCCAAATAAGCCCAAATCCCAAAATCAAAACCCAACCAAAGTCAAAACCTCTTTGAAAAATTCCCATAAACATTTCCCAACATTAATTTTACATCAATTTCAACTCTAGCCTAACATTGGCCCAAGTTAGCCCAATTTGACCTACATTGGCCCATTTACCAAAGAGGCCCAAATTCAACCCAATTCAAACCCAAACCACCTCAAATCTATTTCAAATTACTCATGACATATCCCTAAAGCAAACCCAACAATTATTTGGCCCAACCTTTTACAAAAATTCCCATCCATGAACTCATTCTTAAACCTAAAGGCCCACTTCCTTAAACCACTTTAAAAGCCCACCCAAGACCATTTCAAAAGCCCAAGTTTTTAATCCAAAGCCCACATGACATTTCCCCACATCATCCATTTAATCAAAATCACCCCTAAGTTTTAAAATCATCATTAAGCCATTCCAAATCAAGCTTCATGAAAATTCTCCACCAAAATACCAAAATTCCTAAATTTATTTCCATGAAATTGACCAAGCTTTATCCTAAGCCATGAAGCAAGCCATTTACAAGCCATATGAAGCCATGGAAGGTTTGACATGTGACCAAGCCATTAATGGCAAAAGGAGGGCCTCCTTTCCTAATCCTTCATTAAGCACTTTTAACCATAAGCATGTCACACACTAAACCATGCTTAGCCACCTCACCATGGATGGAGACTTCACCACTCCTTCTCGACTGACCCAACCGATTCCCACGACCAAAAATCAGACCATGGGAAGGTGAACCAAGCCCAAACACATGGGTTGACCCAAACCAAGCCAAAATGGCCTCTCCCCCATTCCATTCCAAGCCATTCCCTTTACACATGGCAAGGCCTAATTGGCTGCACTAAACCCCAGCCCTGACCCACCTGGACAAGATGGTGACCAGTGCTTGGCCGGCCAGCCACCAGGCCGCCGGAAAACACCATGGCCGAGACCTTGGGAGGAGCCAAAAATTCAATTCTCCCTGTCTGAGGCGCCCCATGCCCAATGGCCACCATGCTGTTCTTCCCTTGACCTGCGCAGTGATCCGGTCCTTAAACCCCCACAGGAGGCCCTCCACCCTCTCCTATTTAAACACCACCCCTCTCGGCCATGGGAGAGGTGCTTGAACCAACCTTAAGGAAACTCGCCAAAATCATTCCGGACCACTCTCTACACATAGAGCATTTGATTCCCACTGGATTCCGGCCCGATTCCCTCACGGTGAGCTCGATTTTGAGTTCAAATTTCAGCACAAAACCAGGACACTTCTTCACAGTGGACCAATCCCCAAATTGATTGATCCTACACCTTCACCAGACCAAGGGAAGAAGTCCACCAGCAAAAGCCCCCTCTTTAGGCCACCCATCTGTTCCAGACTCCAAGCTTTGTGATCGGGCTTGGTTGAAATCATACCTAGACAATTCACCAGGCCAAGGGACTTCATCTGGAGCTTGCTTGGACGCAATCAAAGGTGACACAACCCTCAGATTGAAGCCACACTTCTGCGAGCGAAGGTATGAGCTAACTCTTTATCCCGAGCTTCTGAAGATTCTCCATTTCAAATGCCTTAATTTCAATGCATGATCACCGTATATATGTATTCATCTCTTCAAGATGAACCCATAGAGCACAAGAACACGAAATCCGTTAAGTATTGAGTGAGATATTAGGGATTTAGTATGGACGGTTCTCGGGTTAGGAGGCTTGGGGACGATGAACGGATGTCGTTCATTTAATACACGCGGGGACGGACGGCCAGGATCGCGCCGGATGAGGAGACGGAACGATACAGCGGGCCCCCGGAGCGCTGAGTTGGACGGCGGCGCCGAATCAGAAGACGACACGCGGCGTTTCGGAGATGCCTAGGTTGAGTTGGCGCCGCGTGGATAAGTAGAAAAATAGGTTATTTTTCTATTTATTTATTTCCCTAAACTTCAAAATTGCATAACTTTGTGTAGAAAAATCAGAAAAATAAAATAAAAATACCCTCTTGCTCAGTGAACAGAGGAGAATAATGTGGAAAAGAAATCATTCAATTTCATTGAGTATTTGATTTTTAATAATTTATTTACTCTCTGCACATTTTCAATTCTCCATGCATGTACACAATTCACAATGGCATGAGACCATAAGGCTTTTGAAGCCTCTGAATTTGGGAACATTCCTTGAATTTTCCAAAGTCAGAGGCTATCCTTATGAAGAGTTATTGATTTTTCAACTCTAGGTTGCTAGTTTGAGTATTTTAATTCCAATAATTAGCATATTGTGAAATAAATTCTAGAAAAATTTGGTGATGTTTATTATGACTAGAGGACCCTAGGAAAAATAGGTTTTGAGTTAACTCACTTGGAATAACCCTAATTGGCTTAAACACCCAAAATGGAGTTTTAATTAATTAGAGCTAATCATACATCAAATTGACTTGAAATCAATTCTCCACTGACCTTTAGGATCAGAGGAACCCACTATAAAAGTTTGAAGTCAATTGGACTTGGTTAGCCCTATCAAATGGGTTGATTAAGCCATTTAGCCAAAATTAAACTTAAAAAATTCATAACTTTCAAAATACTTTTAAAAAATTCCCCAAATTGGTTTTGGAGCCTCTCTGATATCAGGGGAATTTAAAAAAATTAAAATTGCAATTTTCTAAAAAAGTTGATTTTTTGCATTATTTTAATATTTTTAATAATTAAAAAATAATAAAAATCACAAAACTAATAAAATTCACCAAAATGTCACATTTTGAATTTTAATCACATAGGAACAAACCCCATATTTTTCTTAGGTCTCTATGATAAGTTATTAAATTTTAAAGCCCTAGGGTAATTTTAAAATAAAAAAAATGTATTTTCTAGCATTTCCACTAAAACAATTATAATAAATCAAAGAAAAATCAGAAAATTATAAAAATTGGTTCTCTGATTTCCTTGATATCAGAGAGATTTTTGAAAAATATAAAATTCATTTTTTAACCTTTATTTTATTTTTAAATTAATTAATACTCCAAAACTCAAAATAATTATAACAAAAAGAATATAATTCAAAAAATCACCAAAATTGGTCCAAGTGGTCCTCTGGTCATTAAGAATGTCCCATAATTTTCTTAAGGACAGAAACTTCCCCTTAGTCATATTATTAAATTTTCCTTGGAAATCCCTATTTTCCACAAAAAATAATTACATAAATAAATTAATAAAAAAAATCACATTTTCTTCTCTAATGTCTTTATTGACATATGAGCGAGGTCACATAAAAATTTCAAATTCATTTGAGCTCAATTTAGTGAGTTATGAAATTATTAAGCTTGAAGGGCAAAATGGTAATTAAAATTTTAACCCTTAATTAAAACTTTAGGCTTAATAAAATGAAAAAGTAAAATATTTGATCTTAATCTGATTTGGATGATTGAAATTTAAATAATTAAAGGGTAGAAACCTACTAAACAATTTAAAAATAATTAAAATAAACCTTAATCAAATAATTAATTAAATTTGGAATTATTAAAATAGGGATGTCATTAGGAAGAGATTTATTCTTTAATTTAAGAATCCCTAAATTAATCATCTCAATAATATTTAATTCCTAATTAAAATGATAATCCAAATTTAAAATTTAAAATGCTAAAAGTCTTAATCATTAAATTAAATTAAAGTTAAATTATCTAAATTAAATCCTTTTAGAATTTCAATTAAATTAATACTTTAACAATTAAAATTAAATCATCTTTAAAACATAAAAAATAAAATATTAAATTAAAATTAAAAATAAAATTAAATTAAAATTTAAATTAAAAAAATTAAATAAAATTAAATTAAAACAAATTTAATTAAATCAAATTAAATCAAATTAAATTAAATCAAATTAAATTAAATTAAATTAAATTAAATTAAATTAAATTAAATCATATTATATTAAATTAACTTAAATTAAATTAAATTAAATTAAACCACATTAAATTAAATTAAATTAAATTAAATTAAATTGAACTAAATTAAATTAAATTAAATTAAATATAACATCACCTAAGACATAAAAAATTCAAAAATAAATCTAAAACAACTTGAACACTATTCCAAACTTAAATCCATTAACCGAAATTAAATTAAATCATAAATCACTTGAACATCAATTTGCCCTCGAAAGCTTTTGTTGTCACAACTCCTAAATGGAGTATTAAGTGAAGTGTTACTTCACTTATAGGATATTCAAATGTCCTAGTTCACTGAGCAAGATAACAAAACTTGAACTCCCGGACGATTAATTCATTTGTATAATTAAATTCTCTTGGACTTAAAATAATTCTAGAAATATTGAAAATATGTTTAAGATTCCTCTTAAGCACTTCCTCAATATGATAGGATATTTATAAGAACAATTGAACTTAATTGTTCTTTGATGAAGGAAATCGTCCTCAAACCAAAATACCGACACCTAAACGTCATAGGAGATGACTAGCTATAGGAGTAGGACCTTGGTAGAAAACCATAACCCTTCCCTTAGCTTTACCTAGGAACTTGCTTTAAATGCTTAAATATTCTAATTGTGTTTTAAGTGCGACTTGGGATGACGGGAAGACCCTCCAGGTACGCTTTTATTTTATTGCAATTTATCTTATTGTAATTTATTTAATCGCATCGTACTTACTTTTCTTGCATGATAAATAAGCGTCGCATGAAAACCCACACCTTTAGGATAGTCCCTAAACTGAAACCAAAACTAAATTAAAAGTCATTACAAGATAAAATTCACCGCCACAACATTTCAAAATATAAAACAACTCAAAATTTAATCACAAACGAACAACAAAACTACAACTATAACTAAATTAAAACGTCTTGTTGGATGATCGGGAATACCTCGGATGATGTAACCTACGTGTTGCTAACGGGATTTCCACGGTGCTAAATGAAAGTGTGGAACTCATTCGGTTGAGTTTAGCAAATTCATCCGGACTAAGTGAATCCGATAAAAATAACGATGCCGGAAGGATGGAACCGTGGGATCTTAACCGGTGTTGTTATAATCAACTTTAAGATTTGTTTTAATTAAAACATAAAAAACACTTGGAAATTAAGACTTTCTACAAACCGAACACTTCTCTCATCTCCCGATTTATGATTTCTAAAACTAAACCTCCGCAACAACAAGGAGCTCGGAGCATGGTGGGCGACGACGGCCATCGTCATCGGCAAAACCCGAGTCTACTTCGAGCAAAACTTTCTTAGAATTAAATAACCAAGCCATAGGACTTCGAGGTAGCTTGCACTAGCGCAACATAAATCATCAACTCTTCGTTAGGCATTTGCATGATCATATCATGTAAATTAAGCCCTAACCGGTCTTAGGACTCCGAGGTAGTCGTCCGATACGACATAAACCCTCACATCTTCAAGGCTATTTGTGTGATCACATCATACAAATATAAGTCCTAACTAATTAAAATTGGCAAGATCAAAATACTAAATAAACAATAGGACTTTCCTAAATCCAAGCCAAACAAATAGGATAGTCGGGAAATTACCGAAGTTCGCTTCGAATCTGTGATTTCTCCTACCTTCCTTCCTTTGAATTCCCAAAATAAAAATGTTCCAAAATTTGATATATTCCCAATTGAAATCTCCAAAATTCAAATCCTTTGAAAACCTTAAACTTTGAAATTCTTAAGAGCAAAACCACTGATCATTATCGAGAGTTTTCTTAGGTGATTCCCGTCATTTAAGATGTAATTAACTATAGGGGCTTGCCCTTATAGGGAATTTTAAGAACCTGAGTAATATAAACCTCGCTTAGTTCATTTATATTAAGCGGGGAACTTGTCGGCTTATAAAATTGGTTCGCAGACCAAACGGATGTCACAAATCTCCTAGTTTATTTAATCGAGCCCCATCATCAAGCAGTGTGTCTATTCTTCGGGATAGACACATGGTTTGTGGTGCGGTGCTCGTTTATATAAACTATTTGGGATGTGAGATCGGTTTGATTTCATATCTTAAAACTTTTAAACTTAAAATTACTTTCAAAATCAAATGTTATATTTTAAACTATATTTATATTTAAATTAAATTTAAAATATGGAAATTCACCGACAATTTCTGTAGGCGACCCCTTTTCAAAACACATAACCTAAAAATATGCCGACAAGTATGTCTTCCCAAACAAGATCGGACAGAAAAACCTTAGACCAATATCTACAAAAAATATTTACATAGACTATCCACAATCAGATATTCAGATGTGATTGCCTGTTTTTGGGTCTAAAGTGCTTCGAAGTGGTTGTATCTCACATGGCTAATTACATCTTGGAGGTGGCCCAAGAATACGCTTAATCCAAGGAGTTTTACTTACATTAAAAGTGATAACTAGAACAAGGCTAACAAAGGACAATTATTTCGTAAGGGAATACTCCAATGGTTTCAAAGCTCTCGCTATGTCATATAGCAGAGAGTCAGCCTTTCATGGTCTCACTTGGACGACGGACTCATTGATCCTGACTTTTTTGATATGTGAATATTATGATTAATAAATGGATTTAACTTTATATTTTCCTTTAATTATATTTCTTTCTTTACGGCGATGCAAAAAACTTGACTTTGAATTAGGAATATTTGGAAGATTTTAGGAATTTTTTGAATTTTTGAGTTAGTGGGGATATTTTGGTAATTTTTGGGGTTTTAGGCTTCTTTTGGGAAATTTGGTAAATTTTGGGTGTTATGGATATTTTGAGTGGTGAGAGATGTTTTGGGATGACCCTTGAGGGATTTTTGTAATTTTTGTTGATTTTGAGAATTTTGGAAAAATTATGGTTTTAGGGTAATTTGGTCATTTGGTGGAGTTCAGGGGTAAAGGGGTCAAAAGTTGGGATTTTTTTAATAAAATTGAGGTTGAGAGGGATTGATAAACCATTTGAGTCATTGACCAATGGAATTCCCTGTTTGGATCCTCCAAGTACTTGTACTAACCAAACCTTAGCCTGGGGCTAAAACCATGGGTAAACCACCCACATCAGTTTCAAAAAAAGTAGGGGATCAATTGTAAGGAAGCATGGCTTAGGGTTGTGAGGTAATGTGTGAGAATGCAATGTGCAAGTCTATGTATGAGCCTCACCCAGACTACCCAGGGTAAGTCCTAAGGCTTGACCATCCTGTAGGACACTTCTCTTGAGCTTCCTAATACTTGGTCTCATCCTCCTAAGCATTTAGAGATTAGACTTTAAACATTTGAAAACTTTAAGTGAAGCGACGAGGTTTTTTGTATTTCTATGGGGTAAGGGTTCCATTACTAGTCCTCTAAGATAATCACCAAGAAAATCCTATGGCTAGACCCTAGGCTATTTTAAAGAGAGACTAGACCTCAACAAAGGTGAGGTCAATGAATGGACCCCCAATAGGCAATCATCAACCTGTTATCTCTTATCTCCCATTAATCACTTTCATCTGTCAAATATTTGTATATGTCATTCATGTTGTCCTTCGTTGGGGCAAAGATTGAATAGTGGCAAATCGGCACATTATCAATCATATATAAATCATTAATCTTTGCAGGAGTATATGTACATAGACTGATCCTTGGTTGATTCCATGAAGATTTGCATAAAGCTCTTTAACAACCGGGACAACTACGGCGGTAGTAGTATAACACAACACTTCCCAACATCTCTGAATAATGATTTCTTCAATTCAAGTACTAAGAGAATTCATACCTCGATTCACGAAGCCTCGCTCCTTAATTAACCTCATCATTTAGATATTCTTGTTGAATAGACGTTGCGCTTTGAAACTGATGAACTCTCTACGATTGAAAAATTAAAATCTTGAAGTTTCTATCGAGTCAGAATCCATTTGGACGAGATTTGGGATATTCCTTTTCATTCCTCTGGTATTTCCTGCGTTTATGGAAGGTTTTCGGGAGTTTAAGTGGAAGAATTGCCGCCTAGAAATTCCAAAACTCAAATTCAAAGATGAAGAACTGTTTTCTGAACAGTGGCGAGGTCCAACGCAGGATAGGGCGCTGTTCTGCGCTAGTTCAAATTTTGCCAAACTTTGTTTTGACCAAATTCTTTCCAAACATCAATTTGATTCATTTCTTTAATGTTTTTAATGATATTTAAGGAAGGGTAGGACTTAATTAAGTAACAAACAAACACAAATAACACATCAAACAAGCAAACACTCAATAACTGTGGGTTGCCTCCCACAAAGCGCTTGGTTTAACGTCGTCAGTCCGAAATAACTTCAAGTTATTCAGGTTGATCCAACATTAAAACCACTTTAAATGTAGGTCTATTGCCTTCACAATATGATTTTAATCTTTGTCCATTAAATTTGAATATTCTTCCAGAATTAGGGTCTTCGATAATCACAACTCCAAACTGATAGATTTTTACGACAGTGAAATGTCCTGTCCATCTAGATTTCAGTTTTCAAGGAAATAATTTCAATATTTTATTGTATAATAAATCCTTTTGTCCTGGCTCAAATTCATTTTTAACAATCTTCCAATCATGCCATATTTTTCTTCTCTTCTTGTATATTCTATCATTATCATATGATTCATTTTTTATTTCTTCTAATTCATTCAATTGCAAATGATCTTTTCTCACTGACGATCTTTCAAATTAAAGTTCAATTTCTTTATCGCCCAATATGCTTTATATTCTAATTCAACTGGCAAGTGACACATCTTTCAAAAGATATCTGTAAGTGGACATTCCTATAAGAGTTTTATAAGCAGTTTTGTATGCCCATAAAGCAGTGCCTAATCTAGCAGTCCAATCTATATTCTCAGGATTAATGACTTTCTCCAAAATTCGTTTAATTTCACGATTAGATACCTCTGTTAAGCCATTAGTTTGAGGATGATAATCTGTAGAGATTCTATGCATAATATTATTTTTTTTTACCAATCTCTGAATCAGATTATTTTTAAAATGGGATCCTCCATCAGTGACGATTACTCTAGGCATTCCGTATCTTATGAAAATATTTTTCATTAAAAACATTGAAACACTTCTAGCATCACACTTAGGCAAAGCTATTGCCTCAATCCATTTTGACACATAATTAACAACAATCAGTATATATATATTTCCAATTGCAGGCATAAATGATCCCATAAAATCTAGTCCCCAAGCATCAAAAGTTTTAACTTCCAAAGTAAAATTAAGAGGCATTTCATTTTATCTGGATATATTGTATATTCTCTGACATTGATCACAGGTTGTGATAAATCTACAAATGTCTATGAAAATAGTAAGCCAATAAAATCTAGATTGCAACATCTTATGTGCAGTTCTATCAATTCTGAAATGTCGTCCAAATTCAAAATCATGACATTCTCGAAGAATTCTTTCAATTTCTTCATAAGGTACACATCTCCTAATAATAAGATTTTTACATTGCTTATACAAATAAGGATCATCCTAGAAAGAAAATTTAGCACCATGCTTAAATTTTTTTTGTTGTTGCATTGTTAATTCAGGTGGTAAAATATTAGTAACGATGTAGTTTACAATATCAGCATACCACGATAAACTTCCTTCAGTAATATCATATAACTGTCCATCAGGAAAATTTTCTATTATTTCCATTTCAAATTCAACCAAATTAGGTTGTTCAAGTCTAAATAAATGATCAGCTATTTGATTATCAATCAATTTTCTATTGATGATCTCAAAATCAAATTATTGCATTAAAAGTATCCATCGAATTAGTCTTGGTTTAGCATCCTTCTTTTGCATTAAATATTTAATGGAAGAATGATCAGTATGTACAATACATTTAGCTCCAATTAAGTAAGATCTAAATTTTTCAAAGGCATAAACGATAGCTAATAACTCTCTTTCAGTCATAGTGTAATTAATTTAAGCATAAGTAAGTGTCTTACTAGCGTAGTATATAGCTTTAAATATTTTCTCGTGCATTTGCATTAGAACCACTCCAATAGCAAAATCGCTCGCATCGTACAATAATTCAAATGGTTTCTCCCAGTCGGGTGAAACTATTATAGGGGCAGCGATTAACTTTTCCTTCAATAAATCAAAAGCTTTTAAGCATTCATCGTTAAAATTAAACTTTCTATCTTTTTCAAATAGTTGGCATAGAGTTTTAGTAATTTTTTAGAAATCTTTAATATATCACATGTAAAATCCTACATGTCCCAAAAAGCTTCTTACCCCTCTCACAGATGTTGGAGGTGGTAATTTTTCTATAATTTGAATCTTTGCATGATCTACTTCCATGCCATTTTCGGATATTCTATGTCCAAGAAAAATTCCTTCTGCAATCATAAAGTAACACTTTTCCCAATTTAGGACTAAATTTGTTCTTTCGCATACCTCTAAAACTTTTTCTAAGTTGCATAAGCATGCATCAAATGAATCCCCAAATACTGAGAAATAATCCATAAACACTTCTATTCCATCATCTAATAATTTGTTAAATATGGACATCATACATCTTTGAAATGTTGAAGGTGCATTACATAATCTAAAAGACATTCTTTTAAAAGCAAAAGTTCCATAAGGGCTAGTAAATGTAGTCTTCTCTTGATCCTCAATAGCAATAGTATTTGATGATAACCGGTATATCCAGCCAAAAAGCAATAATACTTGTGTCCAGCAAGTCTGACTAGCATTTGGTCTAAAAAAGGTAAAGGGAAGTGATCTTTTCTGGTGGCGGCGTTAAATTTTCTATAATCAATACATATTTACCAACCAGTGACTTGTTTTGTCAGTATAATTTCTTTTCGTTCAATTACGACAACAGTCACTCCTCCTTTCTTAGGAACACAATGAATTAGGCTTACCCAAACACTATCAGAAATAGGATATATCATTCCAGCATCTAACCACTTTAAAATCTCTTTTTTAACCACATCTTTGATTATTAGGTTTAGTCTTCTTTGTGGATCAACTCTAGGTTTATGTTGTTCATTCAACAAAATTCTGTGCATACAGATCGATGGAATGATTCCTTTAATATCAGCTATGGACCAACCAAAAGCCTTTTTGTATCTTTTTAAGGTGTTCAGTAATTTTTATTCTTGATATTCATTTAAATCCGAAGATACAATAACTGGTAAGGTAGATGATTCTCCTAAAAACATATACTTCAAATGATTAGAGAGAATTATCAGCTCAAGTTCAGGGGGTTTAATGATAGATGGAATTAAACTTTAATCTCCATTTTCCATAGTATCCAATCTTTCAAATCTTTCTTGAACAAATTCTAACTTCTCATTCTTCATATCATCCAAATCATTTTCACTTTCATTTTCATCCTCACATTCCAACTTTTCTTCAAATACTTCTTTAAAATAATCTTCTCTCAAATAATCGCAGATTTCCATTCGAAAGCACTCATCATCTTTGTTAGTTGAAGGGTATTTCATAGACTTCATAATATTGAAAGTTACTTCTTCATCATTAACTCTCTAGCTAATTCTCCTTTTTGAACATCGATCATAGCTCTCCCAGTAGCAAGTAATAGTCTTCCCAAAATAATTAGAATTTCTTTATCTTCCTTCATATCTAATACAATAAAATTCACAAGAAAGATAAATTTATCCACATTCACTAATACATCTTCCACAACTCCTTAAGGATAAATGATAGAATGATTACCTAATTGAAGAGTCACAGATGTAGGTGAAATTTCTCCTATTCCCAATCTTTTGAAAGTTTATAAAGGCATAAGATTAATACTAGCTCCAAGATCACATAAAGCTCTTTCGAAAAATTTCTCACCTATAGCCCACGGGATAGTGAAACTACCTGGGTCTTTAAGTTTTTCAGGAAATTCTTCTGAATAATTGCACTACACTCACCGCTAAGTGAAACCGTCTCGTGGTCTTTGAACTTTCTTTTCTTTTTAAGAATATCCTTCATAAACTTTGCATAATCAGGCATCTGCTCTAATGCTTCAATAAAGGGAATATTAATCGTTAATTTCTTGATAAATTCAAAAAAAATTGTAAATCTATTATCCATGTTCTATTCTTTTAGTCTTTGAGGAAACAGAGGAGGTGGTTTTTCAACAGTTATCTTCATTGGTTCAATCTGAAATTCCAAGTCTGGATATATACTATTAGAACCTTTCTCAATTTTCACTTCCTCTATTTTAACTTCAACTTCTTTTTGAACTCTTTTTCCAAATCTTTTCCACTCCTTAATTGAATAGACTTAATTTGCTCCTTTTTTTGATCTTTTGGGTTAATCTCAATATTTTTAGGAAGATTTCTCGAAGGATTATTATTAAGCATAGTGACACGCCTAAAATATTTACGCTTTTTACTATATCATTTTACTTATTTTTGATGATATTACACTTTAAAGAAAGGTATTTTGTATGTTTTTTGGTTTTAGGTACAAGAAATGGTGATTGGAGCAAAAGAAAGCAAAAACGGTGCAATTTGGAGCAAAAACGACCAAGAAATGAAATTCTGCCCTGACACCTTTCGATAAGTCTTTTGATGTTTAATCTCTTTTACACTTCTTGCATATTTTTGAATGAGATTATACTTTAATAAAAGGTTATTTTTATGTTGATTTTGTAGGGCTATCTGTTACGAACGCAACGCAACTGAAATGAGGCGAAATGAAGTTGAAACAGATCCAAACGGAGCGAAACCGTGGAGCCGCGCAGCAGCCTGCTCGCCGACGATGAGATCGATCTCGCCGACGGCGAGATTTTCTCGAGACCACCGAAATATGGCCGAAAAGGCCCCCGACAGCGGCCTCGAACCCGCCGACAGCGGCCCGGATGACCATGAACCGACATTTGGCGGTTTTGGGCCAATATACGACGTATTTGGACGCTTTTTCGAATGGGTGCTTAAGGAAACTCTTCAAAATTCGTTCATACTCTTTAAAATGGCGAATATATGTTAGAAATGGAAAAAAAATAGAGTAAATGAGAGAAAAACTTAGAGGAATGTTTAGGATTCTTAGATTAAGAGTAGAAATGTAGATTTCTACCCTTTTGGAGAGATTGGAGAGGAGATTTTGAGAGAATTTGTAAGGGATTTCGCTAGAATTGCATGGATCACCGGGAGACTTTATGGGAGAGATCTTCGTCCTTCTTTGAAGGGGAAAAAGCTAAGTATTGTTCTTCATTATCTTATAATTTTGTAAACATTTATTTAGTGGATTTGCTTTTGTTAAATGAAGTTTCCTTTATGTTTTCTTCGTGCTTTGTGACGTATCTCTCTTACTCTTTCTTCTTCTTTGAAAATAGTGGCATAAGAAGATTATGCTATTGTTTTCATTTTACTTTTCTTTTGCAATGAGTAGAAATTATGTTTAGGATTTTGTGATGCATGGTAGAAGTAAATTTAATTATAAATGTGTGGTTTTTACTTGCACTTCATTTACATTGCAATAAGGGCCCATTGTAGTGTTAAAATTCGTTGTAATTGCATCGACCCGAAAGGGCGGTGTAATTCTCAACAAAGTGGAACCACATTCAAATTCCATGGATGGTGAAGTTCATGGGAATTGAACGCAAATAAATAGGGAAATATAATTATCGGGCGTAGAATTAGAGATTTTAGAGTGACAGGCTAAAATCATCAATTCGGTCCTATCATTTGGGTGCTGAAGTGTAGATGTTAGCCCTCAGGCGAGGGGAACGTGGGAGCTCCGAAGTGGCAGCCGGTATCCTCCCAGTCTAGCCGCAGATTCGGTAACCAAGCATAGGATTAGTCAACGTTCTTTATGCCTGGACCAAAGGGTAAAGAATAGGATTGCTCCTATTTGGCACATACAATATTTAATGCATCTCAATCCTATACATTATCTATTTCATTGCATAAGAATAGTAGTTTTTATTATCTCAAAATTCTCCAAACCAATTCATCCATAAAGGGTTATATTTAGAATTATTATTTGCATTTAGATATAGTTATTATCTTTACATTTAACAATTGCATTTAGGAATAGTTACTAGATAAAACACAATTTTAATCCACATTCCAAACTAAGGACTATTAGTAGTAGACTAGAATTTGACTAAAGACTACTTACTTCACTTCCTCGTAGGATCGATACTGGGGTTTTTAAAGAAAACTCTATATTACTTGAAACGATACGTATACTTGCGTAGTACCCTTAGTGTGTAAAATATTTTCTAACTTTTATATCATTTATGATTTTGCACACTAGCCGCTATTTATAAATCGGGTCAAGTTTTTGGCCATCTTTTGGAAGTTAATTTACTGTGTAATTGCGGGTCGGGTCAAGTTTTTGGCGCCGTTGCCGGGGAAGCTTCGGTAAGAACTTTAGGAGAATTTTAGTTGAAGTAATTAGGCTTAGACTTGGAAAACTGTAGTGTCGTAAAAACTGTTTTGTGTGAAAGTGTTTTTATATGAAAAAGTGTTGTGAAAAAACTGTTTGTGTGAAAAATATGGTGTTCGTTAAAATGTTTGGTTGTGTTGAATGTATTTCATCTATTATTTGTTTAATTGTTAATTTATTGTTTATTGTGTTACGTATGCGAAACAAAGGATCTGCAGGACTTGTGCCTTATGATTCTGAGTTTGAAAAAAATAAAAAAATAAAAATACAGAAAGGACTCAAAAAACTAGAAATGGAAATGGAAAACTTTCATGATAATAACTTAGAAAATCATCATAAATCATTGAGGGATTACATAAATCCTACGACATATGAAATTCACTCTAGTATGCAAAACCCTGTCGTAGAAGCTGACTCATTTGAAATAAATCCTGAGATTATCCAACTGGTGCAGAACAATCAATTTGGGGGGAGTCCTTTAGAAGATCCTTATTTACACTTATCAAATTTTATAGAACTTTGTGCTACATTTCGTTATAACGGTATGTCAGACGATGCTGTTAGACTAAGGCTTTTTTCTTTCTCACTAAGGGATAAGGCTAAAATGTGGTTATACTCATTAAGCACTCGGTTCTATTAAAAATTGGGAGGAGTTAACACGAAATTCTTAGCTAAGTATTTTCCACCTTCAAGGACTACTCAACTTATAAACGATATTATCTCATTTTGTCAGTATGAAGGTGAATCAATATACGAAGCTTGGGAAAAGTTTAAGGAACTCCTAAGAAAGTGGCCACACCATGCTCTGCCCGATTGGTTAATCATTCAAATATTTTATAATGGGTTAGTAGGATCCCTTAGGTCTATAATTGATGCTGCCGCTGGTGGATCATTAATGTCAAAATCATTTGATAAAGCGTATGCATTAATTGAAGAAATGGCTACAAATGAATTTCAATAGCCCTCTGTAATGGTAAATCATAAAAATGTAGCTAGTATTCATGATACAGATACGATTTCAATTCTTGCATCTCAGATTGCTGCAATATCAAGGAAGTTGGACTAATTTGGAATGAACCAACCTCAATTTACTCCTGTAAGTGAGGAAAGTTCATTAGGGCATATAATTGATTCTAACTTATCATATGAGACTTTAAATACCATAAACAACCCGTACTCTAACTTTTACAACCCAGGTTGGGAGAACCATCCTAAATTTAACTGGAATCCTACTACTGATGATGGAAACCAACAATGGGAAAATAATCATGCAAATCCTAATGGAAGTTGGAATAATTACGGGAACATAAACTATAGACTTTCATATCCACCGGACTCTAACAATGATCAACAATTTGAGGATAAGAAAATGTCTATGGAAGAAGTGGTATTGCAAATAGGAAACCAGTTGCAAAGTCAAAATGCTGCGATTAGAAACATAAAGAATCAACTGGGACAAATTGCTAATTCACTTAGCAATAGACCACAAGGAACACTTCTTAGCAACAATGAGATCAACCCTAAAGAGAACACTAATGAACAAATAGAAGCTGTCTAATTAAAAAGTGGAAAAGAAATAGAGGATGTGGTTAGAAAAGAGAAAGATGTTGTGAGAGAAACAACGGAAACTAAAAGGCCTGAAGAACATGTTTCTAAGGATCTTGAAAAATTAATATCTCCAACTAAAATCAATTTGGAAAAACCACCACGTCCATTTCCTCAAATACTTAGACAGCATGAGTTGGATAAAAAATTTTTAAAGTTCATGAAAGTACTTAAGAAGTTAACGATAAATATTCCTTTCACTGAAGCTTTGGAACAGATGCCAAGTTATGCAAAGTTTATAAAGGATATATTAAACAAGAAAAGGAAATTTGGAGATAACGATACAGTTGCACTAAGTGAGGAGTGCAGCGCTATACTTCAGAAAAATTTTCCTCGGAAACTTAAAGATCCTTGTAGCTTTACAATTCCTTGTGCAATTGGAGAAAAATTATGTGGAAAAGCTTTATGTGATTTAGGAGTGAGCATTAATGTGATGCCTTTATCTATATTCAGAAGGTTAGGTTTAGTCGATATTTCTCCCACTACTGTAACCCTTCTGTTAGTTGATCGACCTATCATTTATCCAAAAGGAGTTATAGAAGACGTGCTTGTTAAAGTGGATAAATTTATCTTTCCTTTGGACTTTATTGTATTAGATATGGAGGAAGATAAAGATATTCCAATTATTTTAGGGAGACCTTTCCTTGTTACTGGACAAGCTATGATGGATGTGCAAAAAGGAGAGTTGGCTATAAATATTAATGACCATGAAGTCACTTTTGATGTATTAAAGACTATGAAATATCCGGCTGAGAGAAAAGATGATGATTGTTTTTGGATGGATGAAATTGATTATCTAAGTAAAGAACATTTCCAAGAAAGTTTTGAGAGTAAGTTAACAAATGAGATTGAAATAGACTTTCAGGATGAGTCAAAAATGTTATGTAAAGAAGACTGTATGTATGTTCAGGAGAGGTGTGAAATGATGGACGCTACTAAAAATAGTAAACTTTTAATTCTATCTGTTAAAAAATCTCATGAACTTAAGATGGATGAACCCTATACAAATTTAAAGCCTATCTACTTAGGGAATTCATCTATACAACCAGTCTTTATATCTTCATATGCGACTCAATCTCAAGAAAAACCTGAATTGAATGATGAACAAGATAAAATTATTAAACTAGGACTTGGAAGAGAATTTGAGGATAAATTTCAAAAGAACTTTGAGTTGAGAAAAGAGGATAAGGATATTGGAAGACCATTGGAAGAAATTCCTAAGGAATTAGAAAAACCTATTTCCTCAACTAAGATAGATCCTTCATTATTTAATAATTATAAAGGGGAAGAATTGGAAGATAACTTGAATCATAAGAGTGACATAAAAGAATTTGATCCTGAATCTGAATTCTTTAAAGAGAATCTGATCCAAAATTTGGGAGATATTGAAGTATCTTATAAAGATCCATTTCTTATCAATTTCAAGGAAGATATTAATATGCGGATTGAGAAGATCAATAGAAGAATATTGGATCTAGAAAGAAATACGAGGAATTATGATATAAATCAAACTAAAAAGGAAGAGCTGAATGAAAAATTAAAATTTGAGGATTTTATAGGAATCCCTGGATCTGGAAATGATTGGGCAATTGATCGAGGATTACATAATTGGAATTTTGATCCAGGTGGAATCATTTGTCGGGCTAATGACGTTAAACCAAGCACTTTATAGGAGGCAACCCATAGTTATCAGTGTGCTTTGATTTAGTGTGCTTGAGAGTCATGATTGTTAGTATTGTATAGTGTTTGCGTTAGAGTGGATTGAATTGATGTTTATGTGTCATTATAGATTGATAAGTTTGATTGTTGATTGGTATTGTTTGGATTGTTAGTGGTTGGATCTGATCTTTGTCTGTGTTATGAGGGAGGTGATTCCTTAACTTCTTATTATAGCTAGAATTGATCTCTTGTAGTAATGGGATTAAAGAGTCCACTGTGACTTGGGTCTCACCCAGACTTAAGTTTTACAAGAGAAATCATGAATTTCAAACATTGATAATTCCATCTTAATTTGTTACTTCCTTTCTCGCAACTTTATTTTCATTAGATAGAGTCATGAACCTATTTGATGAATACTATGTGGATGATCTCACACTATCTTTATAACTCGTTAGAGGTGCTTAATTATAAAGATTAGGTGATGCCTGAGATTGGTGTCCGGAAACCAATTTATCAGGGGTAATCTTATCTTTGGGATTATAATCTATAAAATCATTTTAAAGTACCTAATTTACTAGTGTAGTGATTTTGTTAGAAATTAAAGGTAACGTAGTGAGATTGGTTGAGTTAAAGGATGAATTAACCTCATTTATCATATGTGTGTTTATGTTTATGTTACAACTTTATTTAGGTCTTGAAGAACATTTTTATATTCCCTTACTGATTCATGCTATGCTAGTTACACTTTGGTTTAGTTAATTTCATTCTGGCATGATTAGTTTAGATTTGCTTTCTGCTACATATTGTTCTGTCCTAATGAATACTTGCGAATGATTTTGATAGACATTTGTGGTAGATAGAATTTCTAAATTATTTTCTTCCTGCTTATATTTTCCGTACTGAATGCTATATATGTTAAAAATTAAGTTTGGGGGTAGGAAGAAAAGTAAACTTTTAAAGTGAAAATACTTCCTTTTAGAGTAATTTTATTACAAGCATGTTTTAGGCTAGATTTACTTTCTCCTACAGTCATTTTATCCTGATTATGCATGATATGAATTTGATAGGATGTTGTAGTAGTAAGTATATTCAACCTTTACTTTTTCTTCTTACTATATTTTCTGGAATTAGTTGCAAAATATTTTAAAATTTAAGTTTGGGGGGAAGAAAAATATTAACTCTTATTTGTTCTCAATTATTATATTTTAAAAAATTATTAAGCATAACTTCAGTAATCGAACCTCGCTTGAGATAACTAAAACTTTTTATTTTAGATGAATATTATGGAAGGATTGGATGAAAGTTTTTAGTAATAATGGTTAATTTTATAAGGGTGAGATATTTGGTATGAAAGAATTTGATTATAGTTAACTATTCGAAGTACGTAAAACCGTATTTTTGAAATGTTAAAAGACTTAAAGTATTGTGTGTTAAGAAGAGATTGTGACTTTATGATGAATAATAAGGCTCATACCTAATTATAAAGTAAGGATATGTTTTAAGTTTGAACTTTTGAAAAGAAGAGAGTGAAGTTCAAAATCATTACAGGCTCTCCAGATATAGTAATCCTCATTTTAAAAAAAAAAGAAAGAGAGAGAAAAAGAAAAGAGAGTAAAAAATAAGGGGACTGAAAGTGATCCCGAAAGAAAAAAAAAATATTTATGAGGAGAAGCTTGAGGAGATGCCTAATCAAAAATTGGCTGCACTTGAGTCACCCTAAAGGGAGAACTTGATTTTATTTCTGAATTTATATTTAAAGTATTGGCCTACATTCTGATGAAGTTTACATGAACTCCTTTTTCACATAATCTTTCAAGGCACTCTTAATGTGACAAATTATGGTTTATCTTAAAATAAATAGAAGACTAGAACCTTTTAGACTTGATTGCTGAAATATTCTTATACCCGTAGCGTTAACTCTGAGTTACTGAATTTCTTTCTAAAAATCTAACCAATATATTCCTTTGAATGAAAAATTTTAGTGTATTACAGGTGAAAAGTACATTGCCCTGAGTTATATTTTTATGTAGTAAAAGTGTTACTTGAGGACAAATAACAGTCAAGTTTGGGGGATTTTGACACGCCTAAAATATATACGTTTTTTGCTATATCATTTTACTTATTTTTGATGATATTACACTTTAAAGGAAGGTATTTTGTATGTTTTTTGGTTTTAGGTACAAGAAATGGTGATTGGAGCAAAAGAAAGCAAAAATGGTGCAATTTGGAGCAAAAACGAGCAAGAAATGAAATTCTGCCCTGACACCTTTCGATAAGTCTTTTGATGCTTAATCTCCTTTATACTTCTTGCATATTTTTGAATGAGATTATACTTTAAAGAAAGGTTATTTTTATGCTGATTTTGTAGGTCTATCTGTTACGAACGCAACGCAACTGAAATGGGGAGAAACGGAGTTGAAACGGAGCCAAACGGAGCGAAACCGTGGAGCCGCGCAGGAGCTTGCTCGCCAACGGTGAGATCGATCTCGCCGACGGCGAGATTTTCCCGAGACCACCGAAATATGGCCGAAAAGACTGCCGACAGCGGGCTCGAACCCGCCGACAGCGGCCCAGATGACCATGAACAGACATTTGGCGGTTTTGGGCCAATATTCGAAGTATTTGGACACTTTTTCGAAGGGGTGCTTAAGGAAACTCTTCAAAATTCGTCCATACTCTTTAAACTGGCGAATATATGTTAGAAATGGAAAAAACACAATAGAGGAAAGGAGAGAAAAACTTAGAGTAATGTTTAGGATTCTTAGATTAAGAGTAGAAATGTAGATTTCTACCCTATTGGAGAGATTGGAGAGGAGATTTTGAGAGAATTTGTAAGGGATTTCACTAGCATTGCATGGATCACCGGAAGACTTTATGGGAGAGATCTTCGTCTTTCTTTCAAGGGGAAAAAGCTAAGTATTGCTCTTCATTATCTTATAATTTTGTAAACATTTATTTAGTGGATTTGCTTTTGTTAAATGAAGTTTCCTTTTTGTTTTCTTTGTGCTTTGTGACGTATCTCTCTTACTATTTCTTCTTCTTTGAAAATAGTGGCATAAGAAGATTATGCCATTGTTTTCATTTTACTTTTCTTTTGCAATGAGTAGAAGTCATGTTTAGGATTTTGTGATGCATGGTAGAAGTAAATTTAATTATAAATGTGATGATTTTTACTTGCACTTCATTTACATTGCAATAAGGGCTCATTGTAGTGTTAAAATTCGTTGTAATTGCATCGACCCGAAAGGGCGGTGTAATTCTCAACAAAGTGGAACCACATTGAAATTCCATGGATGGTGAAGTTCATGGGAATTGAATGCAAATAAATAGGGAAATATAATTATCGGGCGTAGAACTGGAGATTTTAGAGTGACAGGCTAAAATCCTCAATTCGGTCCTATCGTTTGGGTGCTGAAGTGTAGATGTTAGCCCTCAAACGAGGGGAATGTGGGAGCTTCGAAGTGGCAGCCGGTGTCCTCCCAGTCTAGCCGCAGATTCAGTAACCAAGCATAGGATTAGTCAACGTTCTTTATGCCTGGACCAAAGGGTAAAGAATAGGATTGCTCCTATTTGGCACATACAATATTTAATGTATCTCAATCCTATACATTATCTATTTCATTGCATAAGAATAGTAGTTTTTATTATCTCAAAATTCTCCAAACCAATTCATCCAAAAAGGGTTATATTTAGAATTATTATTTGTATTTAGATATAGTTATTATCTTTACATTTAACAATTGCATTTAGGAATAGTTGCTAGATAAAACACAATTTTAATCGACATTCCAAACTAAGGACTATTAGTAGTAAACTAGAATTTGACTAAAGACTTCTTACTTCACTTCCTCGTGGGATCGATATCGGGGTTTTTAAAGAAAACTCTATATTACTTGAAACGATACGTATACTTGCGTAGTACCTCTAAGTGTGTAAAATATTTTTTAATTTTTATATCATTTAAGATTTTGCACACTAGCCGCTATTTATAAATCGGGTCAAGTTTTTTGCCATCTTTTGGAAGTTAATTTTCTGCGTAATTGCGGGTCGGGTCACATAGTAAAAATATATCCCAATTAATTCTCAATGTTCTTCATCGCAACATTTTGAGCTTGAATTTGATTACCTATATTCAGAAGTAGACATTGCATTTTCCTTAAATTGTGGGTTACTATTAAAACCAGGAGGATAAGAAGGTCTATAATTGGTGTTTCTTTGGTTGTTCAGATTTCCAACTGGATTCATAGAATTGCTTCCCCATTGCGGGTTAACAATAGCAATTGGAATTATTCCAGTTGAAGTCCGGGTGATTCCTCCAACTAGGATTATAATAATTCTAATAAGGATTATTAACTTTGTTATTTATGGCATTCAAGGTTTCATAAGGTGTTTGAGAGTCTATCATCTGTTCTGATGAATTTTCTTCTAACACTGGGGGTGTTGGAGAACAATTCATTCCATATTGATCTATTTTCTTAGAAAGTGCAGCAATTTGAGAGACTATCATAATAATTGCATCAGAAGTGTGAATACTAGCTACTCTCTTAGTATTTTCCCGCTCAGAGGGCCATTGAAAATTATTAGTAGCCATCTCTTCAATTAACGAATAAGCTTTATCAAAAGGTTTAGACATTAACGATCCACCAGCAGCAGCATCGATAATCGATCTCAAAGATCCCAATAGTCCATTATAAAATGTTCGAATTATTAACCAGTCTGGTAAAGCATGATGTGGGACACTTTCTTAGATCTTTAAATCTTCCCCAAGCTTCATGTATGGATTCTCCATCAAACTGACTAAAAGATGTGATATCATTCCTCAGCTTAGCAGTTTTAGGAGGAAAATATTTTGATAGAAACTTTTGTGAAAGCTCTAACAAAGTTTTGATAGATTTAGGTGCTAATGAATTTAACCACGCCTTAGCCTTATCGGTGTTGGAAAAAGTATATGCCTAATAACATCGTTCGACATTCCATCATATTTAAAGGTAGCACACAAGTCTAGAAAACTAGCGAGATTTAAGTTAGGATCTTCATTAGGTGTTCCTCCAAAATGATTATTCTGTACCATTTGGATAATATCAGGTTTAAGTTCAAATGAATTAGTAGTAACATCAGGGTTTTGGATAGTCAAATGAATTTCATTTGTTGTTGGATTAGCATAATCTCTTAAAGGTCTTAGTATATTCTCATTTTGATTGTTTAAGTTATTCGCCATTTTGTGAGGTTTTTCAGATTTTTTTTGTTGTTTTCGAATTTTTCTAATAGTACACTCTAATTCAAAATCATAAGGCACTAAACCTATAGATCTGATACTACACATACAAACACAATAAGCACACTAATAATAAACAAACACACACAATTATGACTTGTAATTCAAATATAAGATTTCAAATGCTACAAAATTAATTTTAGCAGTTACCTTTCCTCCCCGGCAATGGCGCCAAAAACTTGGTGCTACTTTTTTAATTTGTCAAAATTTATGAACTCAATTTTATAGATATTAATTTAGTTTTCTATTGAGTCACACAAACGTAAGTATATGTATCGCTCAAGTAATACAGGGCTCTAGTGGAGTCCTGGATATCGATCCCACAAGGAGGCAATTAATTTTATTTTGTAGCACATAAATCTCTTCTTGAATCACAACACAATTGCAAGTAATTACTAATATTAAAATAGAAACAAACAGTTGTAGTTACTAATTCTACTGAAATGTGTTCTAACTTCTAGCAAGTTAAAATAACACAAAACTAAATTTATAACAAAGCTCTGTTGTGAGAAAAAATCATTCTCCTCTCCAATAATAATATGATGATTATTGTGGCATAGATCAGTGATGCAAATGTATTGTGCCAAATAGAAGTATTCTGGTTCTTTACTCTTTTCCAAGCGCATCAAGAACATTAGCTAATCCTAAGTTTAGTCCTCAAATCCGTGGTTAGGCTAGGAGGATACTGGCTCTCACTCTAGAGCTCCCACTTCCCTTCCCCTGAAGGCTAACTCTAGCTTTAATTTTCAAACACTAGGACCAAATTGAGGATTTCAGCCTGTCACTCTAAAATCTCGAATTCTACGCCCATCAAAGTTTATTTCCCTATTTATTTGCAATCAACCTCCATGAACTACATCACTCATTCATGGACATTGAATGTGAAATTTACTATTGTTGTGGAACTCATAATCCTTTCGGAACATAAGTTTCCCAACAGGTTTTAACAATTTAGTTGGCCAGAACAAAAAGTAAATGAAGTTCGAAATGAAAAGGTCATCACAAATTTTCCATAATAAATCGACACATCATTTCCATATCACAGCATCAACACATCACATGAAAAGGAGGAAGGCAAAGAAATCAATTCAAAACTAATGAGGAAACGATGACAAAACATGGATTTTATATATAAAAGCAATGTCATACAAACATAGTAAAGAAAAGATAACTTATCTCAAACTCTTCCCCAAGCGAATCTCAAGGAATTCCTTTGACTCCTCTTCTTTCTTCACAATAAGACACAATTCTCTATTTAGATAAGTAAGGAAGAAGAAATCTCTCACTTTCCATCTCCTCTTACACTCCTTAGAAGAGAACACAAAAAACCTAGATTTTCTAAACAAACGAAAAGACACACTCTCTCTTCACTCTCTACCCTCTAAAACTCTCCCCCTTCGCTAAATTTGGCTCCAATGTAGTTTAAATCTGGCCATAACTTATTTCCTAAGAGTTTCTTCAAGCATCCCTCCAAAATTTGGCCAAATACATTGAATTTAGTTTGAAATCAGGATAGGGCGCAGCCCGGTGCAGGATAGGGCGCCGTCCGGCGCTATTTTCCACCTTTTGGGTCCAAAGTCTCTTTAAATTGGCGCAGTCCAGCGCTGGTGACAGTGTCGTTCGGCGCCAGTTCAAAAAAATGCACTCTTGCTCCTTTTTGCTCCAAATTTTCTCCTTTTCGCTTTCTTTTGCTCTAAAGGCCTAAAATCATAGTACCTGCATGAAATCATGAAAAATACCTTCCTTTAAAGTGCAATATCATCAAAAATAGGTATGAAATTGATAGTATAAAGCTATCAAATTTTCAGTGGATCATGCCACTGATCGTGACTGTGACTGTCTGTGTAGCGCGGCCATGACAGTCATGGCGGCGGTCATCTCCTCCTTCTTTTCCAGACGAATAATTTGTTCATCTCTTGTCAAAATGGCCCTCTGAAGCTCATCCGTAGCGTTCTCCTCATTATGAGCATTGCTCGCAGATGACATGGACCTAGGCTCCACGACATTAATTTTCATATAATCTTGTAGGTTGTAATCTTCATTATCGACATCTAGTCCTCGTTCTCTTGCTAATTATGAAATTTTTGCTCAGAGCTTTCGAACTCTATCATCAACTGCTTTCTTTTTAATCATTTTCAAATCTGTAGGCTTCCCTCGACTCTCACATTTCTTAGCAACTAACTCTGAAGCGACGGTAGTAGTGGCAATGGGAACATCGGACTCATGATTCATCTTATGATCCATAGATTTTTTAGAGTTTACTAGTGCAACAACCTTCGGTAACCACACTTTCCTCTTGAGAATCATCACCTTGAGACGAGGTACCTCGGCGGTGACATTTGAGTGGTGAGGAAAAGTGTGCACCCTAGGATGTAGACCATGTATAGAGGTAAACAAACCTCTCTTATTCTTCTTCTTCTGAAATTCCTTATAATCATCGGTAGATGATACCCTCGGACCCAGCCGAGACTTAATTGATTTGTGCACTGTAGGTTTTGGAACAACGGTAGTAACATATGTGGTAGTGGTAGCGAACTCAACTCATCTTCCCAAATGGTGTCTAACGGAAACTCAGACAGGTCTTTCCATTCTCAAAATTTCACTCTTTATTTCGTCTCATCCTCTTGACAAACTTAGCAACGAAACATCCCTCATTTTCAGCTAATCTTTGGAAGATTGTGCGAGCTCAGGTGATAGGTGTGGGTCTCTTCCTCACCTCATCACAACCACGAGGTAACGACAAAGTAGTAGCAATCCTGTGGAGGCTTTCGTCCCCAATAGTATCAACCAACGGGTGAAACTACTACCTCGAAGGAGAGGAGAGGTCTTCGATAAACCAAGTTACTTCTGGTGAGGAATCTCATCGATTACTGGCAGACTTATAACTTGTGCCTTGGCGGCTTTGAGAGTCCTACGATTGTGGTTCCTCTTTTGAGACCTGGTCAGTGGGGGAACTCTAGAGCTAGAGTCAATCTCGAAGATTGATGGCGCGACGAGAAAGTCATTATCAGAGTTTTCTTCATACAGGATTTCCTTCCCCATGGTAGATGTGAAAGTATGTGTGGTGAATGCAAAACTTGTAGCAGTAGGGGCAACAACTCTCCTAAGCACGGAGACGACTGACTTGACGGGGGCGATAGCAACTTTCACCTTCTTAGCAGAAGGGAAATCCTGGTGGGAGTTCAGGTCAAACTCGACAGATGGTTCCTGAACTTTAGATGTAGCAACTTTTACAACGACGAAAGGGGCCTTTCCCAGCACGACCTCAACTCACTAAAGCAGGTCCTAAACTAAATCATCAGAGCGGCAAGACGGACCTCACGGGAAGTGGGCAAGTAGCAAGAGAAGGTAAGTGTCGGGGTCGACATTGTGACTTGTCTGAAAGAAATACTCTGAAAGTTAGTGAAGGCCAAAACCTTGTGATCATAGCGCTAACACTACGAAAAAGGTCACTCTGTGAACTGGGTACAGTTTATTCTTAATGTTTTATTTCACTTTTGATCTTTATGTATGTTTATTAAAAGGAATTTTTTTAAAACTTAAGGAAAGATGGTTCGATTTGTCGGCGGCAAAATTGAGCCTAGGAGGCACAAAGAGAAAGTGAAGTGTAGGACCCCGTCCGGAATCCCCTTCACAACATACATTGCTCTGGCGAAACTCGTTCACCAACACACCTATTATAGGTCCGACCCCACAAAATCAGGAAGGATCCTAATGATTCTTGAACCCTTCTGTTTAAGGATGGTTAAACAGATGGTCTTGAAATTGAGGAGAGTTGATCGTACTTTTCCAAGTAAGAAATGAGTAAAGTATGTTAATGGAAGAATCGTAAAATGGTTCATGAAAGACATTAACTCATTATCAATATATGAATATAACATTTACTGATCTTAATGAAGAGAGAAACTAAGTCCCAATCAGAGTAGCCAGAAAATTTTCGGCTGCTTGGAAGGTTTGTTTAGATTTAGTTTATATAAATATAGATAGAAATTTGGAAAATATAAATTTAATTTTAAAATACAAAATTAAAATAATTATATATATGCAATAGTTTAAATAATCAAGCACTTCACTGCAAGCCATGTATTTATCCCGATGAAAGAATATATTGCTTATTGGTGAGGCTTGATTGAATAAACTAAAGAATCCATGACATCCATTTGGTCTGCAAACCATTTATGTTGACCAAAAATTTCCCATATATAATATGAAATAATTATATAGGGTTTATATTAATCTGAGGTCTTTAATTTTTCTATAAGGGTCCTCTATAGTTAATTACATCTTAGATAACCAAAGTCACCTAAGAAAACTCTTGATATAGATCAGGTAATAATGTATTCATGACTTCCAAAAGGTAAGATCTTCAAGAAAATGTGATAATAATAAATCTAATAGGTGAGTGGCTCAAGTTTTAGAAAATTATTATATTAATTCAAAGGAAGAGAAAGCTTGGGGAAAGACAGAGATCCAAGAAAAGTCTCAAAGTTTGTCACAAACTATCCTATAGTTTGGCTTCGACTTGAGATATTTATTTAATGTTTCATCCTGAAAATTTTATTATTTAGGGCTTACATTCACTTGATCATGTGAATAGCCTAGAAGATATGAGGATTTATGTCATATCGGATGACAACCTCAGAATTTAAGGCGAGTTAGAGCTTATATTGCACGAAGTGCAAAATGCCTAAAGAGATAAGGTGGCAGTTTATGCTGCATCAGGCAAGCTACCCCAAAGTCCTATTGGCTTCTTGTTTATTTTTAAGGAGTTTGCTGTTGAAGATAGGCGTGCTGCCCACTATGCATGCTTTAAGCTCCTCTTCATAACAGATTTAGTTGTAGAAGTGTCAAATTGAGTAAATGAGAAAAGTGTCATGTATCAAAAATGGTTTAAATTGAGATGACTTAATGTGTTATTAAGGGAATATTTAAGTTGATTATAGCGAAACTGGTTAGAATCTCACGGTTCTCTCATTTCAATACCACTACTTTCTTCGGATTCACTTAGCCCAAATAAATTTACTAAACTCAACTTAATGATTTCCATACTCATTTAGACCATGGGAATTCTCATTAACATTCGTAAGTTGTGTCATTCGTGGGATTTCCGATCATCTGATAGAGTTATTTTAATATAGATGCAATTGTGATTTTTGGTTTTGTTTGTGATTAAATTTTGAGTTGGTAAATTTTATCTTTGTCTTATTTTAATTTTGATTTTCGTTTCACCTTTTTGACTATCCTAAAAGCTCTGGTTTTCATGCAGGGTGACACTTGTTATTTAATATGCAAGCTTATATACAAGAAAATTAAAGTAAAGGAGGTACTGAAAAGAAGGCATTGTAAAAGCATACCTGACAAGTATTCTCGTTCCTCGACCTGAAAATTTAGTTTCTTGCAATAAACATTTATAATTTACAAGAAAGTAAAATCCTATAGATAGGTTCAAAGTAGGCCTACCAAAATTCTATGTCAAAACTCGGTGAGTTCTATTTATTTATTTTAGTGATGTTTTCCTTTAATGAGTATGATAGGCTCAATTGTCCTACAAGATGTCCAGAAGACTTATGAAAAGATCTAGAGAGTACCTGGAGTTTTCAAAACCCTTTTGAACTTTCTTGATTTCTTTTAAACTTATCATACTCATTAAATGATTCAACTATTTCATACCCTTAAGTTCGACAAACGTTGATGTTTTAATCATCCCAAAAAGTGGGGTAACTATCACTTGATATTTTATTTATGAATTATGTGAGTAAAGGCCTCTAGGGAAAACTTGATTCATTAAGAATTCTAAATAGTTTTCTTTTTATTTGGGCTTTTAGTGTTTCAAAAGGTTTAATATTAGTTAAGCTTTCTTTTCTAAACCTTATTAATAAGACTTAATTAAGCCTAGTTCACTACCTAGCCTTTAAAGCTTTAGTGAGTATATATTTAGAAAAAGAAGTTAAGTTGATTCTTATGAATATGATTCTTATCAAAATATTGAATTATCATTAAACCACTAATTAGGAGTTTTAGATCGTAAATATCACCTTCCAAAGATGAAACCCCTATCTTAGGATCATTTAGTCTTAATTATCTTTCAAATTAATATAATTTGAAGAAATTATGAATTTTCTCTTTAATATGACAAAAATGAGATTGGTTTCTACCATTCATCCCTTTATGTTTCAATCATTCAAATCATGTTAATTAAGATCATTCATTGCCCGTTTCTCACTTTAATTAAGCCTAAATATTGATTAAGGCTAAATTCTTCAAAATTACAACATTGCCCCTAAGACCTTAATACTTCATAATTAATCAAATTAAACTCAAATGACCATGAAATTTTTATGTTACCCCACTTATGGGTCAATTAAAACATCGGAGGAGAAAATGTCATTTTTTTTCTAAATTTTATTTAATTTTTATAATTATTTTGATGAATAATTAGGGATTTTCAAGGATAATTTTATAACTCAATCGAAACACAATATTTATTTTTAAGAAAATTACTAGAGATTCACCTAGACCAGCGAACCACTTGGACCAAATTTCATGATTTCCTAAATTTTAATTAAATTATCATAATTATTTTAAGTTTTGGAGTATTAATTAAATATAAAATATTAATTAATTTGAAAATAAAGTTTTATATTTTTATTAAATCTCTATGAGGTTAGGGAACCCAGAGAACCAAGTTTCATACTTTTGTGATTTATATTTTAAGTATTAGAATTATCTTAGTGTAAAATTAGGGAAAATCCATTTTTAAGATTTAGAATTTACTTTTAACCCTTTAAAATTTAATAACTTTACTTAGATGGTTAGGAAAATTATTTTAATTATTCCTAAGTGATGAGGAGGCAATTTAGAATATTTTCATCAATTTTATTAATTTTATGATTTTTATGAATTTTTAATTATTTAAATATTTAAAACAACCTGAAAAATGAAAATTTTATTTTAATGCTAGTTTTATTTTTCTTATGTTCCTCTGATCACTGAAAACTCCCAAAGCCAATTTGGTAATTTTTTGAGTTGTATTTTAATTATTAGAATTATGTTAATGTCAAAAATACCATTTAATTTTAAAAATTCTTTTGAGTGGTCAAATTAACTCCAAATGATTTCAAATTTTTTATGGGAGTTCCTCTGACCTTAAGCCACCATGGAGAATTAATTTCAAGTCATTTACACTCATATTTAACCCAATTTAATTTGATTTAAGTTATAGGGTTTAGTGACAATTAGGGTTATATTTAGTGAGCTAAGTCATGTTATGATTTTCCTATGGTCTTCTTGTCACAGTGAACCTACTAAAATTTAATTTGCATTTTTTTAATCAATTTATTAATTATTATAATTTTTATACCAAAATAGACATAATAACTTGAAAAATAGAGATCTCCTTATAGAGATCACCCCTGATCTTGAAAAAATCAGGTAAGATCCCCCATGACAGAGGGAACAAAAGCCCTAAATTTCAAGCCATGGTGAAATGTCTATGCAAATGAAGAATCTAAACAGTTAATATTGTATTTAATTAATTAAAAATAAAATACACATCAAATAAACTTGAAACCAATTCCATATTGTTCTCCTCTATTCACTGAGCAAGTATTTTTATTTTATTTTTTTAATTTTTCTTCACCAAGTTATGGATATTTGAAGTTGGACTGATATAATTAATTCATATTAATCCTATTTTTCTACTTATCTAACGAGGCGCCACCCCAATCATAGCAGCTCCGAAGCCACACACGTTGTCTCCCCATTCAGTGTCGCCATCTAACTCAACTCCGTACTTTATGCACCAAGGGTTCATCCAGCGCCATCCTGGCCATCCATTTGATACACGCGTGATTCAACGATTCTTGGTCATCATCTTCACCTGGTGTAAACAGAGAGCCGTCTGCACTCTAGACCTATTATCTCACTCAATACTCAACAAATCACATGGAGTTTGATCCGAGAGCTTCATCTAAGCAAGACAAACCTATCTATATGACTTATATGGCATGAAATATAGTATACATGCATGAAGAATGAAGAATAACTCGGGAGAGGGAGAGAGTTCAATACCTTTGTCTGAGAGGGGAGGCCTCAATCAGATGGTTGTAGCAGCTTCGATTGGACCCAATGAGCCTCCAGATGAAGCCTCTTGCTGTGGTGAAATGCTTGGATCTAAATTTCACCAAGGCCGATTTCAAGTGTTGATCAAAGTATGGGGTAGAAGCTCTCTGTGATTGGGCTTTGATGGGGGAAATTCTTCTCCTACTCTGGTGATGGTGTAGAGAAAGTTGGTTTGGGGTTTTAGTTAATGGGGAGATGCAATTGAAATTGTCCTGGTTTTGGCTGAGATTTTAGTGGGGAAATTGACTCTGGACAGTAGGTATTAGGGCTGGAAGACGACAGGATTGCACTTAGGGGATCTCAAAAAAGCTATGGGAGAAATTTGGTAGAGTTCCCTTAAGAAATTTTCATTCCCCTCTTTGGCCTTGGAGAGCTCTATTTATGGCCATGGCTGCCTAGTGGAGCTCTGGGCTTGGATATGGGTGGAATTGTCTGCTTAGGTGGAGTGTTGAACAGCTGTAATGGCCAATAAAAGCTGGACAGGTTGGGCGTGAATTTGGGTTTAAATTGGGGGGAGGTGGTGTTGACCTCATTTTTTATGAGGTCTTCTCTCCTTCTTTTTAGTACTTAGGATCTAGCTTTAGGCTTTTCCTTTGACTATCCTAGAGGATTAGAATTGGGACCCACCACTTAGAAATTCAAACCACTTCTTAACTCCCTACAAACTCCACAAACTTGATTGTAGACCCCTAATCACCTAGAGGGTCGAGATCAAATGTGGAAGTTTAAAGGATGAGTTCCTATAGGGACTCTTTGGCCTTAGGACCGCCTCCGGTGGCCTCGGTCCGGTGAAGGGGCCGACTTACACACACATTACACCTATACACTACACTTTCACACACCTCCTAAAACCACACCCATACCCAACTCGACCTCCCGACTCATGAAGGTGGTTCACATGGATGGTCCTTAACCCCTAAGCCCTCGCGCAAGAGGTTAGGAACAACATAGTGGATGCCTCAAATGAGTCCCTTTTATGGCTCATGTGGGCTTGATATGGCTTCATGGCTCAACAAAAATGATTTCATTCCACTTACATTCACCCAATCTTCAATTTTCCAAATTTTCAATTTTTGACCCCCGGGACCCTAGCCAAGCCTACCAAATGCCCTTGAAATTGCCCAAAATTTGCAAAATCACCTAAACTACCCAAAATCCCCAAAAACATTCCTAAACATTTCCTCACCACTCAAATTAATCATCCATACCCAAAAATACCAAAAATTCCAAAAATACCTCCCAATACCCTCCAAATACCCAAAATACCCCTCTTAGCCAAAAAATCCAAAAATTCAGAAAATTCCCAGAAAATTCCAGAAAATCCCAAATATTCCCAATTTAATTTTGTTCAACTACACCATGGGCTAATTTTGTCAATTTACCCCACTTTTATCAAAACCCCCAATTTGACCCATTTTAACCCAGAGTGAACCCAATGTCAAACCAAACCTACCCAATTGACCCAAATTCTGGTCCAATTCAATTCTAAACTTCAATTCAACATCCCCAACACCAATCTAGACCAAATCCAAGCTCAATTTGATTGACATTTGGATCCAATTTCACTTTTGGCCTTAAAGCCCAATTTGGACCCATGACCCAAACTTAGCCCAAACTCACCCAATTCAATTCCAATTAACCCCAAATCTTTTCTAAACCTTCCTTAACATTCCCATAAACAAAACACTAACATGATTTGCCCAAATTTTAGACCCAAACCCCACTCAAATTCAACCCAAAGCTAAAAGGCCCAATTTTGACCTAAACCTAAACCTAGCCCAAATAGACCCAAACCCCAAAATCAAAACCCAACCAAAGTCAAAATCTCTTTGAAACACTCCCATAAACATTTCCCAATATTTATTTTACATCAATTTCAACCCTAGCCCAACATTGGCCCAAGTTAGCCCAATTTGACCTACATTGGCCCACTTATTAAATAAACCCAAATTCAACCCAATGTCAACCCAAACCACCTTAAATCTATTTCAAATTACTCATGAAACATCCCTAAACCAAAACCAACAATTTTTTGGCCCAAACTTTTACAAAGATTCTCATCCATGAACACATTCTTAAACTTAAAAGCCCACTTCCCTTAAACCTTCCTAAAAGCCCATTTCCTTCAAAATTCAAAAGCCCAAATCATCCTAAAGCCCACATGACACTTCCCCTCATCATCCATTTGATCAAAATCACCCCTAAGTTTCAAAATCATCAATTAAAACATTCTAAATCAAGCCACATGTCAAATTACCCCCTAAATGCCAAATATTTCTAAAACCCTTTTTTATGAAACAAGTCAACCTTTTTTCAAGACAAATGCAAGCCACATGCAAGCCATGACAAGCCACATGAAGCCATGGGGGGTTTGACTTGTCACCAAGCCATTAATGGCAAGTGGAGGGAGTCCTTTCCTAAGCCTTCCTTAAGCCATTTTAACCTCTTTAATGCAACACTATAACCCAAAATTAACTTAAATTATTTGGATAGAGACCACACCATCCTCTCTCGGCGACCCAACCGATCCTCTCACCTCAAAATCAAAGCCATGGGAGGTGCACCCAACCCAAACCAATGGGTTGACCAAATTGAAGCCAAAATGACCCCTTCCCCATTCCATTTTAATTCAGCCCCTTTACACATGGCAATTGCCAATCGCTTGCACCAAGTCCCAGCCCCGACCCACCCGACCTCGAGGGTGACCCATGCTCGGCCGGCCGGCCACCCGACCACCGGAAAGCACCATGCCCGAAACCTTGGGAGAGGCCAAGCTTTGAAATTCCATCCTGCTGAGCTGCCCCACTCCAAATGGTCATTACAGATGTTCTTCTCCTCACCTAAGCAGCTGATCCCAGCCCTCAACTCCCCCTGGGAGGCCCTCCAGCCTCTCCTATTTAAACCCCTCACCCTCTCGGCCAAAGGAGGTGCTCGAACCGTACCATACCAAAACTCGCCAAAATCACTCCTCACTCCCCTCCGTACTTAGAGCAATTGATCCCCACTGTCCTCCTCGCTCTAATCCCCATTGCTTCGAGCTCAATTTCGTAGCTCAATTCTCGAGCCGAACAGGACACTCCCGAATCCTCCACCAAAATCAAATTAAACTCACCTACACCTTCACCGAGCCAAGAGAAGAAGTTTTCCAAAGTGAAAGCCCCCTCTCCGTGTCACCCAGCTTGTTCCGGACTCCAAAGGTTGTGATCGACCTTGGTGGAAATCACACCTGAGCAATTCACCACATCCCCGAGCTTCATCCCTAGCCTCCCCGCAGCTCCAACGAACGTGCCGAGCATCTCCGATCGAGGCTTCACCTCTCGCAGCTAAGGTATGGATCAATTCTTCATCCCGAGCTTCTAAACATTCTCCATTTCAAATGAGTCAATTTCAATAAACATTAGCCGTATAGATGTGTTCGTCTCTTCAAGACGAATCCGTAGAGTATAATAACATAAAAATCCATGGAGAATCGAGTGAGATCTTAGTGGCTAGAAGGTGGACGGTTCTCGGGTTAGGAGGCTTGGGGACGATGAACGGATGCCGCTCATTTAATACACGCGCGGACGGACGGCTCAGATGGCGTCGGACGAGGAGATGATACATGAACCGCGGGCCGCTTGGCGCTGAGTCAGAAGGCGGCGTCAAATGGGAGCGCGCCGCGTGTGCATTCGGAGTCGCCGAGGTTGACGCGGCGCCGCGTCACTTAAGTAGAAAATTAGGGATTTTCTTAATTTATTTAATTCCCGAACTTTGAAAATTCATATCTTTGTGTAGAAAAATCCTAAAAACAAAATAAAAATACCCTCGTGCTCGAGTGAACGTAGGAGAATAATGTGGAAAGAAATTAATTAATTTTGTCCAAGTATTTTATTTTTAATTAATTATTTACTTCCCGCATTGTTTTAATTCTCCATGCATTCATACAATTCACCATGGCATGAGACAATAGGGCTTTTGAAGCCTCCGAACTCGGGAACATTCCCCGAATTTTCCAAGGTTAGAGGCCACCTCTGTGAAAAGTTATTGATTTTTCAAATGCATGTTCGTCGTTTTGAGTATTTTAATTCCAAAAATTAGCATGTTGTGAAATAAATTCTAGGAAAATTTGGTGATGTTCCTTATGACCAGAGAACCCTAGGAAAAATAGGACTCGAGTTAATTCACTCGCATTAACCCTAATCGTCCTAAATACGCAAAATTGGACTTTAATTAATTAGAGTTAACCATAGATCAAATTGACTTGAAATCAATTCTCCACTGACCTTTAGGATCAGAGGAATCCACCATAAAAATTTCAAGTCAATTGGACTTGTTAGCCTCTACTAAATGGGTTGATTAAGCCGATTTAGTCATTTTAAACTTTAAAAATTCATAACTTTCAAAATACCTTTCAAAAATTCACCAAATTGGTTTTGGAGCCTCTCTGATATCAGGGGAATTTAAGAAAATTAAAATTTCAATTTTCTAAAAAAGTTGATTTTTCATCATTATTTTAATATTTTAATAATTAAAAATAATAAAAATCACAAAAATAATAAAATTCACCAAAATGTCATATTTTGAAATATAATCACTTAGGAACAAACCCCATATTTTTCTTAGGTCTATTTAATGAGATATTAAATTTTAAAGCCTTAGGGTAATTTTAAAATTAAAAAAATGTATTTTCTAGCATTTTCACTAAAATAATTATAATAAATCAAAAAAAAATCATAAAATTGTAAAATTTGGTTCTATGGAATCCTTGATATCAGAGAGAATTTTAAAAATTATAAAATTCATTTTTCAACTTATATTCTATTTTTAAATTAATTAATACTCCAGAGCTTAAAATAATTCTAATAAATAAAATATAATTCAAAAAATCACAAAAATTGGTCCAAGTGGTCCTCTGGTCATTAGGAATGTCCCATAATTTTCTTAAGGATAGAAACTTTCCCTTGGTCATATTATTAAATTTTCCTTGGAAATCCTTATTTTCCACCAAAAATAATTATATAAATAAATTAAATACAGAAAAATCACATTTTCTCCTCTAATGTCTTTATTGACATATGAGTGAAGTCACATAAAAATTTCAAGTTCATTTGAGCCCAATTTAATGAGTTATGAAATTATTAGGCCTGAAGAGCAAAATAAGTAATTAAGATCTTAACCCTTTAATTAAGACTTTAGGCTTAATGAAATTAATAGGTAAAATATTTGATTTTAATTTGATTTGGATGATTGAAATTTAGATAATTAAAGGGTAGAAACCTACTAAACAATTTAAAATAATTGAAATAAACCTTAATTAAATAATTAGTTAAATTTGGAAGAATAATAAAATCGGAATTATTAAAATAGGGATATTATTAGGAAGAGATTTGTTCTTTAATTTAAAAATCCCTAAATTAATCATCCCAATAATATTTAATTCCTAATTAAAATGTTAATTCAAGTTTAAGATTTAAAATGCTAAAAGGCTTAATCATTAAATTAAATTAAAGTTAAATTATTTAAAATAAATCCCTTTAAAATTAAAAAAAAAATTTAAATTAAAATTTATATTAAATTAAATTAAATTAAATCAAATTAAAAATTAAATTAAATTAAATTAAATTAAATTAAATTAAATTAAATTAAATTAAATTAAATTAAATTAAATTATATTATATTATATTATATTATATTAAATTAAATTAAATTATATTATATTATATTATATAAAATTAAATTAAATTAAATTAAATTAAATTAAATTAAAACTAAATTAAATCAAATTAAATCAAATTAAATTAAATTAAGCTAAATCATATTACATTAAATTAACTTAAGTTAAATTAAATTAAATTAAACCACATTAAATTAAATTAAGTTAAATTAAATTAAATTGAACTAAAAATAACATTACTTAAGACATAAAGAATTCAAAATAAATCTAAAACAATTTGAACACTATTCCAAACTTAAATCCATTAACTAAAATTAAATCACAACCCACTTGAACATCCATTTGCCCTCGAAGGCTCATGATGTCATAACTCTTAAAAGGAGTGTTAAAAGAAGTGTTACTTCACTTATAGGATATTCAAATGTCCTAGTTCATTGAGCAAGACAACAAAACTTAAACTCTCGGATGATTAATTCATTTGTGTAATTAAATTCATTTGGACTTAAAACAATCCTAGAAATATTGAAAAGATGTTTAAGATTCGTCTTGAGCACTTCCTCAATATGATAGGATATTTATAAGAACAATTGAACTTAGTTGTTCTTTGATGAAGAAAATCGTCTTCAAACTAAAATACAAGAACCTAGACGTCATAGGAAATGACTAGCTATAGGATTAGGAACTTGGTAGAAAACCATAACCCTTCCCTTAGCTTTACCTAGGAACTTACTTTAAATGCTTAAATATTCTAACCGTGTTTTAAGTGCGACTTGGGATGACGGGAAGACCCTCCGAGTACGCTTTTATTTTATTGCAAATTACTTTATTGCAACTTATTTAATCGCATCGCACTTACTTTGCTTGCATGATAAACAACTGTTGCATGAAAACTTACATCTTTAGGACAGAAACCAAAACTGAAACCCATAACTAAATTAAAAGTCACAACAAGATAAAATTCACCGCCACAACATTTCAAAATATAAAACAACTCAAAATTTAATCACAAACAAAACAACAAAACTACAACTATAACTAAATTAAAACGTCTCATTGAATGATCGGGAATACCTCGGATGATGTAACCTACGTGTTGCTAACGGGATTTCCTACGATCTAAATGAAAGTGCGGAACTCATTTAGTTGAGTTTAGCAAATTCATCCGGACTAAGTGAATTCGATGAAAATAACGGTGCGGGATGACGAACCGTGGGATCTTAATCGGTTCCGTTTAATCAACTTTAAGACCTCGTTTTAATTAAAATATTAAAGACACATGGAAATGAAGACTTTCTCTAAAAAACAAACACTTCTCTCATCTCCCGATTTATGACTTCTAAAACTAAACCTCTCGCAACAACAAGGAGCTCGGAGCATGGTGGGCAAGCACGGCCATCGTCGTCGACAAAACCGAAATCTACATCGACAAAACTTTCTTAGAATTAAATAAACAAGCCATAGGACTTCGAGGTAGTTTCGCCTAGTGCAACATAAATCCTCAACTCTTCGTTAGGCATTTGCATGATCATATCATGTAAATTAAGCCCTAACCTAGGTCTTAGGATTTCCGAGGTAGTCGTCCGATACGATATAAACCCTCACATCTTCGAGGCTATTTGTATGATTTTATCATACGAATATAAGTCCTAACTAATTAAAATTGGCAGGATCAAAATACTAAATAAACATTAGGACCTTCCTAAATTCAAGCCAAACAATAGGATAGTCGGGAAATTACCAAAGTTCGCTTTGGATCTGTGATTTCTCCTACCCTTCTTTCTTTGGACTCCTAAAATAAAATGTTCCAAATTTGATCCATTCCCTATCGAAATTCCAAAATTCAATCCCTCGAAAACTTAAACTTTGAAATTCTTGAGAGCAGAACTACTGATTATTATCGAGAGTTTTCTTAGGTGATTTCCGTCACTTAAGATGTAATTAACTATAGGGGCTTGCCCTTATAGGGAACTTTAAGAACCTAGGTAATATAAACCCTGGTTAATGTTTTCATATTAAACAGGGGAATTTGTCGGCTTATAAAATTGGTTCGCAGACCAAACGGATGTCACAAATCTTCTAGTTTATTTAATCGAGCCCCATCATCAAACAATGTGTCTATTCTTCGGGATAGGTACATGGTTTGTGATGTGGTGCTCGTTTATATAAACTATTCGGGATGTGAGATCGGTTTGATTTCATATCTTAAAATTTTCAAATTTAAAATTATTTTCAAAATCAAATACTACTTTTCAAATTATTTATTTAAATTAAATTAAAATTCGCCGACAATTTCTGTAGGCGACCCCTTTTTCAAAATAAAACACATAACCTAAACATATGCCGACAGGTGGCTCTCGGTTTGAGCTTCTCCGGTAACTAGGCTGGCTGGTCAGGCCAGGGCAGGTGGCTAGTGGTCAAGTGGCAGACCATCACGGTGATGAACTTAAGTGGCTAAGTGTTTATTGCAAACCGCCTTAGGTTTTATCCATTTAGAGAATGGAATCTCATAGTTTGGGGGACCCTTGGCCCATGACTCTACTAGAGTGGGCTAGATGGATATAGCTCAGTCCCTAAGGTCAACCTGGTGGTTGTGGAAGATTTAGTTTGATCAATTTGGCTAGGTTTCGGCAACTTGGCCCATGGGTTCAATTTTCAATCATATGGGTTCAAGTTAGGCTAGGTTGGGTTCAAGCTTCGGTTAGGCCTAATTAATTGAGCAATAAAGTGTGTATAATTATCACGAAGCATTTAGAAGAGGATTGGAATGGTTTTGATTTGATTTGGGAGGTGTATTTGGGGAAATTTAGGTATTTGGTCAATTTTGGGACATTTGGGTTAGCTTAGATTTGGGTTAGGCTAGATTTGGGTCTTGGCTCAATTTATGGTTCAAAATGGTCTATGGGAATATCATAAAGAGTTCTTGACATGAATTGGGTGGAGATTTTAGGGTTAGGGCATTCAATTTGATAGATTTTGAACATGTAATCAATTTGTGGTAAAATTGTGATTTTTGGCTTTGGTTGGACTTGTGTGAGGTTTCGGCTCAAATTAGGGGCAATTGAAGGTTTACTTTTGTTTAGGGAATGTCATGAAGAGTTTAGAATCCAAAATTAGGGAGAATTTATTGACATTAGGTTTAATTTGGGGGAATTGAGTCATTTGGTCAAAATTGGGACTTTTTGGTTTGGGTTGAAATTAAGTTCAAATGTCAGTCAAATTGGGCTTGGATTTGGTTTGTGTTAGCATTAGAGATGTTGAATTAAAGTTTGGATTTTAAATTGAGGAGAATTGAAGACAATTTTGTGAACATTGGGGTTAATTCGGGTATTTTGGGCCTTAAGGGGAAATTTGGGGTTTTGGTTAAATTGGGCAAATTTGGATAAATTGGGTCAAATAAAGTGGTTTGAATTAAAATTATGAATGTTTTAAGTGTTTTGGTAATTTTTGAGAATTTTTGAAATTTTTGGGCTAGTGGGGTTATTTTGGTAATTTTGGGGTTTTGGGCTTCTTTTGGGAAATTTGGTAAATTTAGGGTGTTATGGGTATTTTGATGGTGAGAGATAATTTGGAATGACTTTTGAGGGATTTTGGTAATTTTGGCTGATTTTAGGAATTTTGGGCAAAATTAGGGTTTTAGGAGTACTTTGGTCATTTGGTGGAGTTTAGGGGTAAAGGGGTCAAAAGTTGGGATTTTTTTGGTAAAATTGAGGTTGAGAGGGATTTATAACCCATTTCATCCATTGAACAAGGGAATTTCTTATTTGGATCCTCCATGTGTTGGCACTAACTAAACCTTAGCCTGGGGCTAAAAGCTTGGGGAAACCACCCACACGAGTTTCCAAAAGAGTAGGGGATCAAGTGTAAGGAAGCTTGGTTTAGGGTTGTGAGGTAGTGTGTGAGAGTGCAATGTACAAGTGTCTGTGTTATCCTCACCCAGACTACTCAAGGTAAGTCTGAAGGCTTCACCATCCTGTTGGAAACTTCTCTTGAGCTTTCTAATGTTTTGTCTCATCCTCCTAAGCATTTATAGGTTATACTTTAAGTGAAGTAAAGAAGTGTTTTAAATTTTGATGGGGTAAGGGCTCCATTGCTAGTCCTCTAAGATAGTCACGAGAAAAGTCTTATAGCTAGACCCTTGGCTATTCTAAAGAGAGACTAGACCTCAACAAAAGCGAGGTCAACAGCATTTTTTTGTCATTTTTCTCTTTTCTTTTGAAGGATTCACCAGCTTCTCTTTCTTCATATAATTTCATTATTCAAGTAAATCTCTATTCCAATACATTTGGATGACTTTGAGAAGAGAGGAATCGATCAGGATGTGATATACGACAATGAAGAAAAATGAGAAAAAGCACATGAAGAACTATTGTGGAGTGAAGTTCGCGTGATAGCCCAAGACCGTAAACCCAAAATGAATTTAGATTGAAAATACCTTGGAAGTGTATCCATGAAGAAGACTTACGAAAGCAACACACAACCAGAGAATCAAGTGTATGTGCTTGTTTTAGAAACTTCCAAGGGGACGTATCCATTTAGTTAATTACATATTGGGGACTACCCAATAATATTCTCAATTAAAGGAATCCTATTTTCACTTGTATACTAACTGATAGAGGGTATCAAAAAGGACATTTATCTCACATGAGTGTCTTGATGCCTTCAAAGCACAAGCTGATCCATACGGATAGAGAGTGACTCTATCACAATCCTTAGGGATGGCGACTTATAAATGACCTGGCTCTATTAAATAACTAGGTCATCTCAGTGATCAAATGGATGCGGTTTTATCCTCAATAGGAGCATGCAGGATGACATCAATGAAGCGTCAAAATGAGCGATATGGCTCAAAGTGTGTAACAAAAGAGGGAAAGTGTAATTTTAATCGAGTAAAGATAGTTAGGTCAGAATACAACATATCCTTCATCCCAAGCTATTGGGACCACAAGTCAATCTAGTCGTGAAGATAATCGACCTAACAAAATTGGTGACTCCCTTATCAGTAATATATGAATTACATCGTGCAAGGAGATCTCAGTATCCCTACAGTCAAGAGAGGGAAACTCTAATACTTTGACCCTATGTAGGAAGGAAGAGCAGATGTGGAACTTATAACTCCCTAAGTGGCGAGGATGCCACTATAGTGGAAATAAATGAGAGGTAAAGATAACGAAGCTGGAACACACACAAAAGACTTACTTATCATTTGGGTCGGGGAAGGCTCTAACACCCCAAATGTGCTAGAAAACCACCTAAGTATAAAATTTACGCTTAGCCAATTGGGTTGAAGAAACACGAGGACTTCTCCTCTGTACATGCAGTATGAAGTAGTGAGCCAATCAAGTCCTAATATGTGGGCTCTATTAGTATGACGGAGTATATAGCCATGTAATTCAACCCATATAAAATCTAGCTTGAAGGTGCAGATTTTGAATATCCGAAATATTTTAAGCCTAATTTTTAATTGCTCTCAAAATTCTATTATGAAACTTTCTGTAGAAAATTTATAAAATTTAAAATCCTAAAGATACTAAATTATGTGCACAATTCCCAAACAATCCATAGGGTAAAAAGGGTGAAACCAATTTCAACTACGCAAGCTTGCAAGAAAAACAATGAAGTTAGTAAATTACTAAATAATAAAAGTTTGGGCGCTGCTCGGTTCGACAACATATCTCAGAAACAGAAAAAGGTGGTCAAACACCACATAAGAACACACCTCGTCCTAATTTTATAAATCAATGAGACTTTGAATAAAAGAAACGTGACACAAGCAGGTAGATCCCCATTCTTGTCACATGGTTCAGCCTGCCTAGTGCTTCCAAACATGTGCCCTCACCTTATTTCTAATAAAGAAATCTTCTAAAAACTATAGAAGTACAGAATAAAAGTAAAAAAAAAATTGACTTATGTGAAAATATGGTTGACCACAAAAAAATGTATTGAGAAATTTATACCAATTTTATATGAAATTGTACTTTAAAGAAAGGTATTTTCTTTATTTTATTGCAGGAATGAAGATTTATAAGTACTGAAAGCAAAAAAGCACAAAAGAAGTGGATTTGGAGCAAAAAGGACTCAATTAGATGAAAATTTAACTATCCCGCCGACGGCGAGGAAAAGGCCGCCGACGGCGAGTTTTTCCCGAAAGTTTTTAATATATTATAAGGAGCCCACTAACGGCGAGATCGAGCCCGCCGACAGCGAGATCGGCGCGGTTAGCCCATCTTCTAGAAGCCCGTCGACGGCAAGATCCAGCCGCCGACGGCGAGACAGATGAAAAAAGCCAAAATACATTGAACCTGGATGCTTTTTGAAGAGGTGCTTAAGCAACCTTTGGAGATTTGATTCCTTCTATAAATAGAGACGAATTTTAGTCAGTTGTGTGTCATTTTTTTGTGTAAGTTTTGTGTCATTTGTGTGGAAGTTAAGTGTAATTTAAGAGTCTTTTTAGTGAGTAGATAAAGTGTTTAGCATTTTGGTGTGTTACACTGGAAGGAAGAGTCAAAGGAACTTCAAGGAGTCTGCTTGGGGAGAAGAATTGATATAAGTATATTTGTTATTTGTTTGTTAACTTTAATGAAATCCATGCTTTGTGTTATTTTTCCTATGAATTCTGAGTAGTTTCCTTAGTCTTTCTCCTTGTTATCGAGATTTCGTGAAATGATGAATTAAAGTAGTTGTGCCTAAAAATATGAAAATAGAAATTCTGCTAATATTTTACTTAAATCTTAATTTACTTTCAATCTAGCCAATTAATTTGTTGACATATGTTGAATTATCAACTATAGTAAAGATTACATCCAAGATTTAGGTAAGTCAAAAGCCTTGGAAGGAGGGTGCAAATAAATAGGGAAATATTAACTATCAAGCGTAGAATTGGACACTTTAGTGTGACAGATTAAAATATTCAATTCGGTCTTATTGTTTGGGAGCTGAAGTGTAAATGTTAACTCTCAGGCAAGGGGAACGTGGGAGCTCTAAAGTGGCAGTCGGTATCCTCCCAGCCTAGCTGCAGATTCAGTAATCAAACCTAAGACTAGTCAATGTTCTTTGCACCTGGACCAAAGGGTAAAGAATAGGAATTCTCCTATTTAACACAATACAATTAAAAACTCATTTAATTCTTCATTCACTTAATTCTCTAAAACAAGGAGAAGGATACTTTTCTGAAATCTTATATTCAACTTTTAAGCATTAGTTTATTTTAGTCTAAGTGTTCTTAATTTCCGTATACTAGATTAGTAAGTAAGTTTACTTTAATTTGTCTTTGAAATTCTCTAACTTCCTTGTGGGATCGATATTTAAGACTCCATTAGAGCCCTATATTACTTGATAATGATACGTATACTTGTGTAGTATCCACAAAATAAATCATAAAATCCATAACATAATATATATATTCAGTGCGGGATGAAGTTTTTGGTGCGTTGCTAATTTTCATATCATAGTTGTAAGTATAAATATCTAAAAGTGGATCAAGTTTTTGGCGCCGTTGCCGGGGAAGTAATTACTAAGGTAATTAATAGAATTATTAAAATAATTACTAGAGTAACGGACTATTTTAAATATTACTTAAAAATTATATGCGTAAATTTGGAAACGAAAATTTAATACCATATGATTCAGAATTAGAGCGCACAATTAAAAGAATTAGAAAACAAAAGAGAGAAATTATAAATTTAACACAAATAACAAATAATCCAGAAATTGAAAATATAAACCAACAAAGACCATTAAGAGATTATGCCAACCCTACATTAGATGAAATTCACCTAACTATTCAAAACCCTGATGTAGCTGCTAACTCATTTGAACTTAAACCTACAATTATCCAAATGGTACAGAATAATCAATTTAGTGGTTCACCTAATGAAGATCCTAATTTACATCTTGCAAGTTTTTCGGAACTATGTGTTCCTTTCAAATATGAAGGAGTATCTAATGATGCTATTAGACTTAGGCTTTTTCCTTTTTCTTTAAGGGATAAGGCTAAGATGTGGTTAAATTCATTAACAACTGGATCTATTAAAACTTAGGGAGAATTATCACAAAAATTTCTATCATATATTGAAATGTGAAGAAAGGACTTGGAAGAAATTCATGAAACTTGATTTAGATTGATTTTAGTAACTATTGGAAGCCATCTTAGTAATATTTAGAAGTTTAGTTAAGATTTTTGTAAATTTCACAGATCGAAAAATGGTTCCACGTCAAAAGAGAAGAATGGATTACGACGAAACTTGTTTTGTGAATGCAAGGGCACAATCAAGATATTTTCACAATATTCAAGCCAGAAAATACATTCAGGATCGAGTTTTCAAAAATCCTGGAGGTGAAGTGGAGCGAATAATAAAAGAAAGAGGATGGGAAAACTTTTGTTACATAACCAACAGAGCCGCTGTGGAAGTGGTAAAAGAATTCTATGCCAACCTGACTACGATTGAAGATGCACCAATCAAGGTGAGAGGATTTTTGGTAGATTTCAGTGCTGCAAGGATTAATTCATTTTATGAAGTATGAGACGTATACACCAGTGAGTACTATACCTTTGGAACTATGGAAGGACCACTGGAAGAAGTGATCAACTTTCTCACTGACGGGAAAGGAGTTTGGAAGATTAAGCGTGAAAGGGTAAACTTTTCTCTCTCAAAGTTGAATGCATTATCTAAAGCTTGGCACTATTTTATTTGTTCTACCTTGTTACCCACTTATCACCATAGTGAGGTAACAAGAGATAAAGCAGTTCTGAATTTCGGCATTCAGAACCAAAGAAGTATTAATGTGGGAAGTATAATTTATAAGAATATATTAGCCACCGCAAGAAGTGAAAGTGGAGGAGGACTAGGACACCACGGTCCGATTTATGCACTCTGCCGATTATCTAGGGTAGAGGCGAGGGATGATGAGGAATGGGTGGAGCTATGAAACCCATTACTCCGGCTAATATTATGACTTATGAATCCCACGAAGGATGGAGATCCGGGACTCAGGAGCTATGTACCTTCTTCGAGTAGAGATATTCCCTACTACCGGTTATGACCCTCCTCCCTATAGTACTCCTACCCTTCAGGATTTGATGAATGAGATGACTCTACAGCGGAAACGTTTTGAGAAAATAGAAGAAATAATGGAGCATATTGATCAGAGAATTGGAGGCTTAGAGAGAAGACATGATTATGATAGCGAGTATCTCTAGAGACATTCAGAGTATGAGATAGCCTATTATGATGCTGAGAATCGTTATAGAAGAGGAGAGCTCGATGTTGTATTTCCTGAGTGCCCCCGATATACTCATTACCAGCCTAATCCACCCACTGATCAAGGAAACGACGATATAGTTTGGGGCTTTGATGCGGGAGACTAGATGCTATGTTTATTTGTTTAGTTATAGACTCTGATGTTGTGATTGTTTGTTTGTTTTCTTAAATTTTAGTATTAATGTTTTAATTTATAAACTTGATTATGATGTAGTATAGATTGTTTTAATATTGTTGTTAATGTTATATAGTTTTTAAATTTTTATTGTTTTCAGACTGCTATTGTAACCTTGGATTGAATTAGTAAATGTATGTGGATGTAGTATAATATGTTAGTATAAAATGTGGTAGCATTGAGCACTATCTTTAATATTATGTGTGTAGAAAAATACTAAAAGTACAGCTTAATTATACTGGAAAAAGCCTGCAGAACTTCAAAAAGAAGAAATACTTAAAGCTCGAAGGTATGATTTAAATATTACAGTTTATTTCCTTTTCACCCTATATAGATAGATAGAAAAATTTAAGTTTGGGGGAGGGAAAAAATACAAATTTAATTATTAAATTGTTCTCAATTTACACTTTCAAAATTATTATAAAACTGAATTTCTGTAATAATTTTAATTCAGTAACTAGAATTAATTTACCTAATTATTATAAAAGTTGAATAAAATATTTCTAGTAATTAAACTAATTTTATAGATTAAGAAATTTAGTTTAAAAGTATAAGAATATAGTTAACTATTTAAAGTAAGGAAAACTATATTTTCAAATATGAAATTCTTAAGTATTTAGTTGAGAAAGAAAAGATTGAAACTCAAGGAAGTAAAAGCTTTGAAATATATATTAAGTAAGGAAATGTTTCCAATTTCAAATTTAGGAAGAGGAAAATGAAGTTCAAAATTATTAAGAGGCTAACCAAAAATAGTGATCCTCACTTAAAAAAGAGTAAAAAAAAAAGAGAAGAGAGGGATTGAAAATCAATCCAGAAAGAAAAGAAAAAAGAAAATATATATATATATATATATATATATATAAAGTGAGGAGAAGCTTGAGGAAATGCCTTATCAAAAATTGGCTTCATTTGAATCAACCTAAAGGGTAAACTTTAATTACATTTATGAACTTATATGTATAGATTAGAACTTTACTGAATAGTGTTTTCATGAACTTTTTATCATCTGAATATTTTAAGTAATTTAATATTTCAAATATAGTCATTCTTGAAATAAATAGAAGACTAAAAATCTTATACTAGATGACTAAATAGTCTTATATCTATAAAATTAATTTAAATATCTAAAAATATTTCTATTAAACTTTCCTATAATACTTATGTAAATCAAATTTATAGTATTTCTGAATTAAAACTTTACTACAAATAATCATTACTTCTATGTAGTATTAAAATTAATTGAGGACAAGTAATAGTTAAGTTTGGGGGATTTTGACCACAAAAATGTATTGAGAAATTTATACCAATTTTATATGAAATTGCACTTTAAAGAAATGTATTTTCTTTATTTTATTGCAGGAATGAAGATTTATAAGTACTGAAAGCAAAAAAGCACAAAAGAAGCGGATTTGGAGCAAAAAGGACTCAATTAGATGAAACTTTAACTATCCTGCAGACGGCGAGGAAAAGGCCGCCGACGGCGAGTTTTTCCCGAAAGTTTTTAATATATTATAAGGAGCCCGCTGACGGCGAGATCGAGCCCGCTAACGGTGAGATCGAGCCCGCTAACGGCGAGATCGAGGCCGCCGACAACGAGATCGGCGCGGTTAGCCCATCTTCTAGAAGCCCACCGATGGCGAGATTAGGTCGCCGACGGCGAGACAGTTGAAAAGAGCCAAAATACAATGAACCTGCACGCTTTTTGAAGAGCTGCTTAAGCAACCTTTGGAGATTTCATTCCTTCTATAAATAGAGACGAATTTTAGTCAGTTGTGTGTCATTTTTTTTTTGTGTCAGTTTTGTGTCATTTGTGTGGACGTTAAGTGTAATTTAAGAGTCTTTTTAGTGAGTAGATAAAGTGTTTAGCATTTTGGTGTGATGTACTGGAAGGAAGAGTCGAAAGGAACTTCGAGAGTCACGTTTGGGGAGAAGAATTGAGATAAGTATATTTGTTATTTGTTTGTTAACTTTAATGAAATCAATGCTTTGTGTTATTTTTCCCATGCATTCTGAGTAGTTTTCTTAGTCTTTCTCCTTGTTATCAAGATTTTGTGAAATGATGAATTAAAGTAGTTGTGCCTAAAAATATGAAAATAGAAATTATGCTAATCTTTTACTTAAATCTTAATTTACTTTCAATCTGGCCAATTGATTTGTTAACATATGTTGAATTATCAACTATAGTAAAGATTACATCCAAGATTCAGGAAGTCAAAAGCCTTGGAAGGAGGGTGCGAATAAATAGGAAAATATTAACTATCGGGCGTAGAATTGGACATTTTAGTGTGACGGACTAAAATATTCAATTCGATCTTGTGTTGGGAGCCGAAGTGTAGATGTTAGCCCTCGGGCGAGGGAACGTGGGAGCTCTAAAGTGGCGATCGGTATCCTCCCGACCTAGCCGCAGATTCGATGAATCAAACCTAAGACTAGTCGATGTTCTTTGCACCCTGGACTAAAGGGTAAAGAATAGGAATGCTCCTATTTGACACAATACAATTAAAAACTCATTTAATTCTTCATTCACTTAATTCTTTAAAACAAGGAGAATGATACTTTTCTGAAATCTTATATTCAACCTTTAAGCATTAGTTTATTTTAGTCTAAGTGTTCTTAATTTCCGTATACTAGATTAGTAAGTAAGTTTACTTTAATTTGTCTTTGAAATTCTCTAACTTCCTTGTGGGATCAATATTTAGGACTCCATTAGAGCCCTATATTACTTGATAACGATTACATATACTTGCGTAGTATCCACAATATAAATCATAAAATCCATACCAGAATCATCGGTATATATATATATATATATATATATATATATATATATATATATATATTCGGTACGGGATCAAGTTTTTGGTGTCGTTGCTAATTTTCATATCATAATTGTAAGTATAAATGTCGAAAAGTGGATCAATGGTCAGTCTATAAAGTTACATACATTCAACACAAATGATTGATGCCTGGAGGGAGGAGCTTAGCAGCACCTGTAGAAAAGAGTTAATCATAATCATTACCTGCTTCTCTCTGTTACACTTATGAGTGTATTTAAGCATGGCTCTCTGCAAGAATACCAATCTAATATACTATTACAAACATCTCAAAAACTCGTAAACATGTAAGCACACCAATAACATAAAAGGTGATGCCTAACTATGGTAATCAAACCAGCATAAAACTATAGCCAAGAAATCTAAAAGGACTACATTGCATTCTAATTATTTGCCTAATATACCATATAATGTAGTTTCCTAACACAACCTCTAAGTGAGTGTAAGGTTAAGTCAGAAGACTGTCATAAGTTCGGACAGGATTACCGTCTCGGACTCCATTCTAAGGATCCAATGATTCTAAGAGGTATTATTAAATGCAAGTTATACGAAGAACTTCAGTTTTGAAAGATTAACCTCATATATGGTCTAAACTAGAGATGCAATAATTTAAAAATAGATTTTGAAAACATGATGCACTTTAAAGTAGGTAGTCAAAAATGGAAAAGCCTAAGTGGCAACTATTAGACCAAGTGGAACCTTAGCATAGCATGCATGTGTTGGTCACAGTGCAATAACTAGTATACCCATCAAGACATCTTCGCGGGCAATATTAGCTACTGCGAATGAGCCATTTTCATTGTTAAGATGATCAGGAATGCACATGCAGATGCAACATGTTCCAATGTAATGTGATAGGTTAGGGTGTTGTAGCAAGATAGAAAACATTCAACACTAGCACAAGGTGGCATCTAGCAATGACGTATGCACTAACATGCAAAGTGGTACATGTGAAAGATAAAATACAAATGAAGTTGAGTGCGCTGAGGAGGCAGTGACCCGGAGGGTGGGTATGTCGTTGAGGTAGTGACGAGAAGGGGGGTATGTCGTGGAGGCAGTGACCGTAAGGTGGGTGTGACATAGAGGCAGCAAAACGGAGGGTGAGTGTGAAGTGGTGGCAGTGACCTAGAGGGTGGCTGTTCCATGGAGGCAGCGACTAAGAGGGTGAGTTTTTCATGGAGGCAGCGACTCGAAGGGTAACTTACAACAGTATGATAGGGTAATGAAAGAGGATAAGGTGAAGTAATTATACTAAGATAAATTACATACCGGTTAGGCTTGATGTGCAAGTCGCCTCCGAAAAGGACATGTGGATGTCTGGAATGAGTGTTTGTTGATAGTGATCTAAGCGAACTCAAAGATGCATCTCACAATCATTCAAGATGCCATGAAAAGAAAACAGGTGAGGGGATACTAGTGTGAGTGCAAACACTAGTGACATGGGGCACTGTGACGTGAATATGTCATGGAATAAGTATGTCGAGTCATATACTTATGGAAGTTACGAACACTCGTTAGATGTGTATGAGGGTATATGCCACTAAATGCATGACAGGGTGAAAATATGAAAGTGCTAATGCTGATAATGCAAACCAAACATGTGATGATGCAACATTCGACAGAAACTGCTAGTCAAACTGATTGGGCTCAGTGAGGCCGATCAGGAGAGCTGACGGAACTTTTTGATTGCTTTGATCAGGCTGGTGCTGCTAATCAGACGAGTTGTAAAAAGATTGTTGGTCACACTGATCAAGCTGGTGGGGTGATTGAGCTAGCTAACGGAACACATCGATCGATGGCTTAGGCCAGTTCGGCTAATCGGATGAGTCGAAGAAACATATCGATCAATCTGATAGAGCCAAAGCAGCCAATCGAAAAAGTTGAGGTTACATATCGATCAATCTGATCGGGCTGGTGTGATTAATTTAACAAGTCAACAAAATATTGTTAGTCAAACTTATCTGGCTAGTGGGGCCGATCTTGCGAGCTGACAAAGCACATCAATTGATCTAACCAGGAAGGTGCAGTCTTGATTAGACAGGTGGACAAAAGATTGTCGGTCACACTAACCAGGTCAATGGGGCAATCAGACAAGTTGACAGAATATATTGATTGATCTGATTAGGCCGGTGCAGCCAATCGGACAAGTTGATGGAACATTTTAATAGATTTGATTTAGCCAGTGTAGCCGATCGGATGAGTTGATAAAAAAATTTTGGTTGTGTCGATCAGGCTGACGAAGCCAATTGGACTAGCCTATAATTATTAATTTATCATATCAGGCCGGTGCGGCTATTTAGATGAGTTGACAAAAGATTGTCGGTCGGACCGATCCGGTCGATGTGGTCCATCGAGGGGGAGGCGAAACAACATGCAAAAATAGATAGATTTATACATATTATAGAAATCAAGTCATGCACACAATGTAAATACATGCAAGGAATGGCATTTGTTCTCTCTTGGCTACAAAATTGGCTCATCATAACGATCTCATGCATCATCTTAAGGGTAGTTGGTGGAGCAAATAAGGCGTGACCACAAATCAAGGGGTGACCGCCTTCGTTTTCCCGGCATGAAGAAATTCCATGGGGAAAGTCTTTGTGAATATTTTACTTTCTGTTACATACGCCTAAACAATGGATTTTGATTCCCCTCTGTCACGAGAACGAAATTGTCACCACAAATGTGACAGTTTACTTAAGGAGGAGCTAGCCTAATAAAGAGTGAGGTTTTCAACTTGTCCCTCTTCTTCTTCATTTCCACCAAGAAGTTTTCTTCCTTCATCTTCTTCCTCTCTCTCCACCACTTTCCATGAGTTTTTGTGAGATTTTCTTAAGGAGGAGCTTACCTAATGAAGGAGGAGCTTTCTTCCTTCATCTTCATTGGCGTAGGAGAGTATACGCATTTCTCTCTTAATTAGGATAGCTCCTCCTTATGAAAACCTCACAAAAACTCAAGGAAAGTGGTGGAGAGAGAGGAAGAAGATGAAGGAGGAAGGCTTCTTGGTGGAAATGAAGAAGAAGAGGAACAAGTTGAAAGAGAGTGTCGTAGGAAGGAAGCCCTCACACTCACCTTTCTCTAGTGCTCTTCACTTCAAGTCCTTCAAAAGAAAACCCTTGCTCCAAGGAAGAAGAAAATCCAAAGCATTGTAGGATGGAGATGAGTTTAGCTCTTGGAAAAGAGAAAAAAAATGCTAAAGACATCCTATTTTCGGAGGAGCCATAGGAGATAAACTCACCAGCCCAAAATTATCCCTTTTTTTTGCCTAAAGTGGCATGCCACCTTTCCTAAGAAGCTTTCAATAGAGACCAAATGGGTTGCATCCATTAGTTTTTTCTTTCCCTAGGCATATGTCCACAAAAACTAAAAAATCAACACTTTTGGCTTCCTAGGACAATCCTAAAAAAATGGAGCAAAAATCGAGCCTGTCAACTAGACATTGCGACCCCGGCGATAGGTGCCAGGTTTGGGTGCTTAGCGCTAGCCGTCTCACACCAAGTATTTAAAGGCTTGGTTTTGAGCATGTTCAAAGCCGTTATTGGTGCCTAAGCACCCTGGACTAGCGTCGAGCTGCCAGTGGTGCCTAGGTGCTGGACCTCTAAAGCCGGTATTTCGTCGACTTCTTTTCAAGACCATTTTTTTGTTGTTATCGGCGACTAGGTGTGAAACCGGTACCTAGACACTGGGTCAGTGCCACATTTCTATCTTCCACATTCTAAGCCCCGTGGGAGCTATTTGGGCGCCTAGGCGGCCAAACCCCATACTGGTTCCTAGGCCCCAGGATCTGGCGCTTAGGTGCCTAAGGATGGAGCGTTAGCTCCGGTCTAGCCCTCAAAATTCAGTTTCACTGAAACTGTCCGAACAAGGATTTTCCGCATCCTTAAGCTGAGGAGACTAAATATGGCTAAAATATTATCCCATAAAGCTAAAAATATGCACCTTTATAGATCTTGATTGAAAGATTTTGGTGCTGACGGACACTCTGATATGTCATGCAGGTATGGCGTTTTAAACCTTAATCTTCTTGGAAACAACCAAGTGAAGGCTCAACGGATTCCTTTTGACCAAGAGTGACTCCAAAAGGATATGATATGGTCTTTGAAAGCCAGATGGAAGTCAAACATGACTCATGTTCTGAATGAGCCCGCCCAATGTGAATTCTTTTGTGCAAGGTTAAACCATCGTAGATACTGGTTTCGAGCCCTGAACATGCACCAGAGAGTCTAGGCGGTTGTCTTAAGCTATGTGTCATTATAAATGAGCAGTGAATCATCCTGAGCCAATCAAATGGACACCGTACACTTGTGACATCAAAATTTGATGCCAACAGTGCCCTTGTATGCATGTCGCAAAGGACCACCCAGAGAAGCATGTCCATATCAGCACCGGAAGCTCTTTCGCCAGACATCACATCAGGCTCAAGAAGAATAAGAAAACTATGAAAAGAAAAGAGAGATGAGATGGTCACACGCAGCCACTACTCTCTCATTGACTATTTAAAACTGCTTATGCATGGAAATCTTGAGAAGTCATTTATTAAGCAGTCATATCATGATAAATTGGTTTCATGTTTTTTTTTATCGTAAAAAGATTACCTTGTTCGTATTCACAGCACAACTTTCAAGAGGCAATGGAATTGGGAAACTCAATATGTATACTAAAAATACGTTAGCTTGAATCTCAAGAGAATTCAACGATCAAGTAAAATGTCGAACAAACGGAGGAATAAACCTATCAATCGACAAACTCTAGAGCAAGACAAGCCCCTAGAAGCCAAGCCTAGGGAACAAACCACTAAAAGGCCTGACAACCGTCCTCAGGATAACTGGACAAACCCAGGTGTGATGATCGACTAAAAATTGACGAAGCGGATCGAATGAAAACGATCACTTGTACACCACCAATCATCGGGACCCACACCGATCGAATCAGCCCTCTTGCCATTAGTATATTTGACACATGTGATGTACTTAAAAAACCCCCACATAAATTAATGATTAGAGGGCGTAATTGTAACTCTAATACCCATACCCCTATATTTATAAATAGGGGGTCAATTTTCGAATAAAGGCTATGTACTTTTATTTTTTTTACAACTTTTGCTTTCTCTTTCTCTTTCTCTTTCTCTTTCTTCTCTTTGTAGTGTGAGTGTGCTTTCCAGACATTTTCGAATTCAATATATATAATCTAGATAAAGTACGTAAGCTCAATCTACTATGGAGTACAATTGAGAAATTGAATTATATGTAGGGAGAACATTCTCTTACATCTATTCAAATTAATAATTTTGCAATATTAAATGTAAATATTTCTCATAAAAAATGTGATATTATCATTTATTTTTCTCATTTATCCAATTGATATAAGGCAAAAGTTAAAATATTTATTGATTTAGGAATGTGGCCAAAATTAGCCTTGTTCTTTCTGGACATTTTATTTTCTACCGGATTAAATAATTAATTTTTGAAACTCTGATTTATAAAATAGAAAAATTTATTTTGTAATTTAATAATTTAAATATTTTGAATTATAATATTCTAAGCCACTATATTATCCTTACATGACTCCATCCATTATTCCAGTCATCTCAATCAATTTCTCAAGCAATTCCACCATCCATTTCACTTTCACCGGTAGACTTTGTAAACGTATAAAACTGAATAAAATTTCAAGTATTAATTAGAAATAATGCTTTGTCTAATAAAGTTGACTTGCACTTGAATGTCATCATACACTTAACTGAATTCTAAAAAGTGGTCCAAATTTAATAATGCCTAAGATATAAAATTAGTTAGTTTCAAATTTTATTATGGTTAGTTAAGCATCAAAATCAGTGCAAGTAGTTGGCTTTAGGGGCCAAAAGGTTCAGGTAAGAACAAATGTTTCGGTTTATATAAGAATAAATTAAATTTGTTAAAACTAAAAAAAAAATTTATAGTTGTCAGTAACTGAGAAATGGTAGAATTATGAACATTCATCAAAGCTTGAAGATATATATTGTGATTTTTTTACTTGAATAAAGAGAGCTGAAGCACAATAATTTATATAAAAGAGAAAAATAAATACATTATCTATACAAAAGAGATAAATTTGACAAGTTTATAGTCAAATTAAACGTTTCAACAAGATGAGTCTAATAAATCCAAGTTTTCATTAGATTTCCTGAGCTTGGATTGATCGAGTTGACTTAGGTTGACACAAGTAGATTAGCGTTTTATTTGGGTTGACTCGTTTTAACTTTGTTGACCCGAGGGTTTGGTATAGGTTGAGTCAGATCTGGGTTGGGTCAAGCTTGGGTTATGTTTAATATTCAAGTTAGGTTGAGTTAGATCTAGTTGCAAGCTTGTGTTAGGTTTATGGTTTGGGCTAGGTTGAATTAGGTTTGGGTTGGGTCAGACCTGGGTTAGGATTTGGGCTAGGTCTGGTCATGTCTGGGTTGGGTTAGACCTGGGTTAGGTTTAGGGTACATGTTAGGTTAGGTCAGATCTGGGTAGGTTCAAACATGGGTTAGGTTTATGGTTTTGATTAGGTTGGGCTAGACCTGAGCTGGGGAAGGTCTAGGTTGGGTCAGATATGGGTAGAGTTGGGCTAGACTTGAGCTAAGTTGGGGTCTAGGTTGGGTGAGACCTGGGTTAGATTTGGCTTAGTGTGGGCTAGACTTGAGCTAGGTTGGGTCTAGGTTGGGCCAGGTATGGATTGGGATTAACCTGGGTTAGGTTTGGGTAAAACCATTTTAGGGAGAATTAGGTCAAGTTCGGTGACCCGACCTGCAATTATGTTGATATTTAGATTCCAAAAGATGGCCAAAACATGACTCAATTTATATTTAGCAGCTATTATGAACGAAAGAAATGTTATAAAAATTTAAAATTTGATTTAAAGTTTTACACTATGGGTACTATGCAAGTATACGTATCGATTCAAGTAATATATAGTTTCCTTTTAAAAATATCTGTATCGATCCCACAAAGAAGCCGTAACTCTTTATAATGACCTAGAAAACTTATACTTAAAACTGCAGATCTTAATGTAAGAAATATGATAGCAACTTCAGGTATAAAATAAAGCTATTAAATTCCTACAAGTTTCATGTTAAAGCTAAAGATAAATGCAGAAATTATAAAACGGAGATCGATGACCTAGTTTATAACGGCAATTTCCGCAATTGTTGATGGTTAATGGATGTTTTTAGCCTTTTGATCAAACGGATGATAAGGATCTATGGACAAAGGTTACGGATCACTGATGTAGCCGACGGGATGAATGCGCCAGCAAAATTAAGGGCATGGACACGCCTCAGGCAAGTGAAACCACGCCAGGCCAGAAAGTGGCATAGTTCATTTTTTTTAAGGTTCAGAGGCACTGGGACCTTCTTAGAAGCTCCATATGACTCCATAAGCTGGATGTGATCAAAAAATGAGGTCACCAAATATGATCTAGCTAGGAACGCATTGACGGGATCAAAACTAATAGTGAACAAAAACTCCCATTTTTCTCCTCCTTCCGCTCATCTCCTCTCCTACCCTAAATGAACGAGGACGTAACTTCTCCTCTTCATCTTCTTTTTTATTTTCATTTATTTTGAATAATGAATTTATGGTTTTGGGTTTAGCAACTAGTAGCTTTGACCAAAATATTTTCCTATTTTAGTTGGATTACATCAGGAATTTGCATTAAGCCCATATTTTTTTGCTTTAGTTATGGATGATCTTACTAGACATTTCCAAGAGGATGTACCTTAGCGTATGCTTTTTGTCGGTGAAGTCCTTCTGGTGGATAAGACTACATAAAATGTTTAGGTCAACATTGGAGTCCAAAAACCTTCATTTGAGTAGATCTAGAATTGAATACATGAAATGTAGTTTTAGTGATAGTAGATCTACTGGAAGAGTTGTAACTAAAGTAATCAAATCATTAAAAGGTGTGAACAATTTAGATATCTCGAGTCTCTTGTTCAAAGTGACGGTCATATAGATTGGGATGTGATTAGTAAATTTCAATTTGGTTTGTTGAAGTGGAGGAAAGCATCTGACTTATTGTGTGATAAAAACTATAAGGAAATTTTTATAAGACGGTGGTGAGATCATCAAGTTTCTATGGCACAGAATATTGGCCTTTAAAAGAGATGCAATGTAGAAAATTAATTCTTGTATGCAACCTCACTTAGTGGGATAAAGGTTTGATGTTGTTGTTGTTGTTGTCAGAGATAAAATGTGTAATGAATATATCCATACATAGGGTTGTTAGTGATAAAATGTTTAATTCGTATGTATTTATATTTCTAACTTTTAAACTTTTCACTTTAATATAACTTTTCATGCACACACAAGGTTTTACATGTGTTTATTGACTCACTTTTGTGAGAGTCTTCCCACTCCCTGTGAGAGCCTAAAGACTTGAACTTGGGGCTTCTCTAGTAGCATTCCAAGATGACTAAATGAACTACTCACCTACATGGAACTCAAAACTAAGACAACGTTCACTTGGGTCTCATGAGGTTAAGCACAGACCCTCAACCTTTTGTTGAGATGGTTTAAAGTTTTGGCCTTATAGAGACCTAAGTTGAACCCTTTTGAGGCATGCTCTGGGTCACCAATGAACCCAAAACCCTAGGAATCTCTCTATGGACTCTAGGATCCCTCCTTTACATCAAAATTTTTTGTAGGGAAAGAACACCTACCCAAATTAATCCTTAGCCTAACCTAAGGCCTTACTAGCCTTAATTGATCATGAAATCAACATAAAATTCCAACACACCAATTTGACCCCCAAGGTTTAGAACCACTATGGGCTACCAAACCAAAATGAGCACAAGCTGATATGGGTAAATTTATGGACAATCAATCCCATTGCAACCAAACCTAGCTCCACTCAAAGTGCTCAGATCTCAAACCACATAGGGGTCAAATTGGTACTATGAACTAGCCTCCATAATTTATCTAATTATTTAATTAGGCAAATTGTGGAAGCCCTCTAGGCTTAAGCTTTTAGACTAAACCTAAGCACATTTAGGTTATCCCTAAATTCAGAAGCCCAAAGCCTATGATCCATCATGGCACATTAGTGACACAAAATTTTAAATTAAGTTAATATAACCTAAATCCAAAAAATAAAGGACAAAATGATACACCTGGCCAAGCCACAAAACATGGAAACTAGGTCAAGGCTCCTTAGACCCGCCCTTGGTGGATCAAACCAGACCAAAACTCATCTTAACCACCCCACCAAAAGCCTCTCCAATCAAGCCAAGCATGCCTCCATGTCTGTCGTACCTCCATTGGTTCCACTCTGCTCAAAAAATGAAAAGATAAAAAATCTTTTATCCTAATTAAAAAGCTACAACAATCCTCTTCACATGCTCTGAGAAGCCACTAGGGATCTCCATGCATAGTAAAGCTCCTCTCATGGGCTTCCATGGCTATAAGAAGCCCCAACTCAAAGCCATCAACACAAACTAAACTTCTTAGTTAGCCACTTAACCCTCTTGTTCCCAACACCAAAACCACTCCGACAAACCTAAGAAGTTCATCCTCTACCACCAGACAGGCCCAATTTCACTATGAAATCTAGGGCAATTTTTTGCCTTGACACCAACTTTCTCAAAACCCTAATCTAACTCTCCCATAAGCTTCACAAAACCTCAAGATAGCTCCCACAATAAAAATTCAAGCTTCGCATGCCCTTCAACGCGCTCCAACACTAACTCGAGCCACCATTTAGTCAAGGTCATTCTTAGGTCCATCCACATAGCAAATTGAAGTAAGGATGATGTCTGTGAAAACAAGGCAAAGCTTCTCAATGATTCTAGTCGAGGCCTCACCACTTGTACCAAAATATTGACTCAAAACTCTATATGTTGCCTTTGTTCGAAACTTTGTGAAAGAAATGAGTGATGCATGTCCACTTAACCTCATAGATAGGTCATCTGGATTAGATGAAGCTATAAGAACAAACCTCGTGTTATTAAGGGCCTGTTTGGCTCAGCTTTTTGAGATGCGGCGCTTCAACGCACCGCATAATTTGGACGAACGCGGGCTACGGTGGGGCGGATTCGCGGCAATCTGCCGCGAAGTCCTGCAAGCGGACCGCGGGATAACCCCCGCGGTCCGGGACTTCGACGCGGCTCCGAACATTGTTTTCTCTTGTCGCCCTCGCCTCCGCCGCGCCCTCGAAGCTCCTGCGTTATTGATTCGCTTCCCTTCCTCGCGGTTTCGATTCGGAGAAACAAAGAGCGAGGTTTGTGAAAGGGAGAATTCTTCGATGAATCTAAGACGATGTTTCTTCTTGCGAGCCGCACTATTCGTTCTCCTTGCCGGTTCTTCGGCAGCTGCTCCCTTCATCTCCGGTGCGAATCTCTCGCTCACTCACATTGCCATTTGGGTTTTCTATGGTATAGTTAGCATTGTTGGGCCTATTTGACCGTTATTCTTGGATTTTGATAATTTTCCATAGGTGTTGTCTTCCTAGGTCTTGGATCTCATCGGTCGGAATCTTCTGCAGGAAACACAGAGTAATTCCATTTTCTTATCATGAGTTCAAAGATTTGATTTTTCCCTTTTGTCAAAGTTTGAGGTTACTATTGTCATATTTTATTTTATTAATTTGAACAATCTATTTAAAAATTTAAAAATTTAAAAATATAATTTATATTTATTAATTTGTATATTTAAAATATAAATTTTTTTTTAAAAAATTCGGTTGCAAATACTATATACCATATGAATAAATCAAAATTTTCAAACGAGTTTTAATAAATAGAGGCGATCGGTCATTTTCGCTTCGCATGTTGCTTTTCCCACGATACATGACCAAACAGAACGACGACGGCTACCTACTAGTTTGCTTCCCGTAGTGCTTCTGCAGGCGGCGCAGTACAGTCGAAAGCTGGAAAGCTGCAGCTGAACCAAACAGACCCTAAGTTGAGGATTGAACGAGATATTAGGGTTTGAACAAAATCATTTCTCGGTTATCCATCCCACAAGGATGATGAACCAATGTCGTTCGTTTCCGTGTAATAGAAACAAACAACGGGTAATCGAACCGGAACACGGAACTGCGGAAGAATAACGCATCGGATTGTTTCCACCTCATGCTTGCGTGGAAAGCACCATAATTCAGAGGACGTCGTGTGGAGCTTTGACTAGTAAGAGGAATGAAACGGCGCAGACTCACTTAATTGAGAAATTTGGTTTCTCTGAATTAATTAAATCCAAAAAACTAAACAAACTTTAAAAATTCATATTTTCTTAAATAAAAAATAAAAAAAATACCTTTGAACTCGGTAAACAGAGGAGAAAATAATAAATATAATTAACTTATAATTAATTTTAAACTCTAGAGAGAATTTTAATTATTAAAAATCAAATATAAGGTAGAAAAATATGAATCTTTCAGGGAACCTTCCCTCTATTATTGAGGACATTTCTTGATTTTTCTAAGGTCAGGGAACCTCACTAACATTAAAATCACTAGTTCTCTACCAAAATCATAATTATTTTGTAAAATAATAATAATAATGGAATAAAATTAAAAAATGCAAATTAAAATGGAACTTAAAAAGAAAACTAGGGCACTAACCCCAAGCCCTAAAATGACAACTTTGACTTTGAAAACATAAAATGAAATTTAGAAAATTTGGGGTGAATATGTAGAAATTAATTTTTTACGTTTTAGCCCAAGTTGTTCCCTCAAATGTCAAATTATTTTAGGTGCCTAACCTAATGAAGCTTTGAAGGGTTTCTTTAATTATGAAATCACCCTCAGTGAGCCTAAATCCTCCCCCAATTGAACATAGCCTGATCAAACTTTGGTCTAGGTCTATCCCATATCAGATCTAGCCCAAATGAATTTAGTTCAACATAATTCAACTAAGGTTAACTTAGGTCTGACCCAAATCATGCCTAATCTGGCTCAATTTAAATGTAGGCTAGGTCTAAGTCTAGTCTCACTTGGATCTAGCTCAACATAACTCAAGCCCAAAACCCATCCTATGTCTAAACCAACTCAGACCTAGCCAAAACAAACCCATATTTCAAACATGACCTAGCTCTAGCCTAGCGTAAACCTGGATTAACCAAGACACTGAGCCTAATGTAACTTAGACTGGACCTAATTCAGAACTAATTCAATTTAACCTCCACCCTAGCTTGGTCTGACCTAAATTAGACCTAAGCTCAACCAACCCTACTTATGTCTAGCCTGTCCTAGGCCTGACTTAACCAAAATCTAACATAAAAATTAATTTAAATCCAAATCAACTTAAATCACAAGGTCAACCTGACCTAACTAGACTTAACCCACGTCAACTTAAATCACCAGGTCAACTCGACCTAACAAAGGTTAACCCAAATCAAATTAAATCACTAGGTAAATCCAACCAAACTTGGGTTAACCCAAATCAACTTAAATTACCGGGTCAATTCGACTAAATTTGGGTTAACCCAAATCAACTTAAATCACTAGCTCAAGCTGAGAGGTAGGACAGTGAAATGTCCTGGTTTTGAACTCCAAATTAGGGTAAGACAGTGAGGTATATGGGCTAAAAAATGATTGGAGGGTGACTTAGGAAGATTTCAATTGAGTTTTCGAGTGATTTTATGAAATGGCTTGTATGGCTTGCATATGGCTTGATTAGATGAAATGGATGATGATAATTTGTCATGTGGGCTTGGGATTTTAAGATTAATTGGAAATTTGGGCTTTTGAAATTAAGATGTGGTGGGCTTTTAGAATTATTTAGGAAAGGCTTTTAAAGTGGGCTTTTAAATTTGATCATGGTGGGCTAGATGAAAAATTTTCAAGAAAGAGGATTTATTTTGAGCTTAAATGTGATGAAATTGAGTTTGGAAGGGTTTTGGTGGGAGTTGGGTTTATTGGGAATTTTGGTGAAAAAAGAGTTACTTTGATAATTTTTTAAAATTAAGGTCAATTTGGTTGATTTTGAGGAGTGTGGAGTATTTTTTTTTCAATTAGATAATTTGGAGGAATTAAAAAAAAATTAGATGAAAACTGGGTATTTTAGGCCATAGGAGCATTTTAGGAATATTTCGTAAAATTGATCAATTTTATGAAATTTGGGTGACTTTTGACAATTTGAATAATTTGAAATGGTTTAGAATGATTCCAGTTGAAAATATGGGAATTTGGGGAATTATGGGTATTTTAAGGTATCAAGGGTATTTTGGTCATTTTGGTAATTTTTGGGATTTTTAACAATTTTGGTCAATTTTGATGAAATTAAGGGACTAGGGTAACTTGGAAGGGCATAAAAGTAATTTTCGTGAATTTTGGGTGAGTTGAATAATGGGATTATGCAAGCCATCGAAAGCCTTCTTGAAGTCACATAAGCCATAGGAGAACTCATTTTGGACCTCCATGTGCTGGTCCTAGCCATCCTAACCTAAGGTTAAGGGCTTAGGGCCACCCTCATAAGTTTCGAAAAGGAGTTAGGAGATAGGAAAAGTGTAATTGATTTTAAGGTTTAGGGAGTGTGTGAGTTTAGTGAGCTTAAATGTGAGTGTGTGATCAAGTCTAAGCCACCCAGGGTTGCCTTAAGGTCATCATGATTCTATAAGAACTCATCCTTGAGTATTCACATGTTGGTCCTAACTATCTTAGCCAAAAGTTAAGGGATTGGGACCACTTATGTTGGACTTCACAAGAGAAGTCAAGAAGTGACTAGAATTTCTTTATGGGAGGTTTTCATCACTATTCCTCTAGGATAGTCGACAAGGAAGTCCTATGGCTAGATCCTAGGCATTTATGGAAGAAAGAGTAGACCCATCAAAAATGAGGTCAACACATACATAGGTGGACTTCATGACTTCCTATGGACATGGGAAGCTCCAGATGGACATATGATATCCTCTAATCATTACAATAGCCACCAAGCACATCTCACATCCCGGATGGGCCTCTTAGGGGCAATTTTTCTGAGTGGGGATGAATCGCCACTAAACCTAGCTATTTGCCTCGAACAAGTGCTAGAAGGTTCTAAGTGGGTGTCTTGAGCTACCAGTACTACGGATGGGTGCAAAGCAGCTTGAGCCATGCAGGTGGACGCGCTTGTGATATCAAAAAATGATGCCAACAACCATCTAAATGATCCAAAACACTTGAAAACTACCCAAATGTCATGGAACGATACTACCCAAATGATCTAAAACAAACCTTATCTGAGTCAACCTAATTAAAAGCAAACTAAACCCAAAACTACTTAAGTCAACCTAAGTAAATTCGGTTCAAACCAAACCAAACCCAAACCTACCTGGGTCAACCCAAACCAAACCCAAACCTACTTGGGTCAATTCAAACTAAATCCAAACCTACCCGTGCAAATCCAAGTCAACCCAAGTTAAACCAAATCAAACACAACCTACCCGGGTCAACTCAAGTCAACCTGGGTCAAACCAAACCAAATTTGAACCTACCAGGGTTAACCCAAGTCATCCCGGACCAACCTAAATCAAATCGTAGCCTACTCAGCTCAACCCATGTCAGCCTAGTTTAGACCTGAACTGCCAAAACATCCCAAATCTAATTTAAGGCTATATTTATGTTATTTCATCAAGTCTGCATGTTTTAATGTGTTATTTTATATTCTACTACGTTATTGCATATCTTTCATGTTCTATTGCAT
>CM040425.1:54432652-54775682 GCA_022702705.1 Papilionanthe hookeriana x Papilionanthe teres
GGGAACATTCCCTGAATTTTTCAAGGTCAGAGGCTATCTCTGTGAAAAGTAATTGATTTTTCAAGTTCATGTCACAGTTTTAGGTATTTTAATACCAATAATTAGCATGTTATAAAATAAATTCTAGGAAAATTTGGTGATGTTTCTTAGGACCAGAGGACCCTATGAAAAATATTTTTTGAGTTAATTCATTCATAATAACCCTAATTGTCCTAAACCCCTAAAATGGAATTTTAATTAATTAGATTAACCACACATCAAAATAACTTGAAATCAACTCTCCACTAATCTTTAGGATGCAAAGAACCTATCATAAAAATTTGATATCAATTGGACTTGATTAACCTCACCAAATGGATTGATTAAGCCTCATAAGCAAAATGAAACATTAAAAATTCATAACTCCAAAAATACTTTTCAAAAATTCACAAAAATGGTTTTGAAGCTTCTCTGATATCAGGAGAGTTCAGGAAAAATAAAATTGGAATTTTCTAAAAAAGTTGGTTTTTCACCATATTTTAATATTTTAATAATTAAAAAATAATAAAAATCACAAAAATATTAAAAATCATAAAAATGTCACATTTTGACTCCTAATCACTTAGGAACAAACCAAATATTTTTCCTAAGTCCCTAGGATAAGATATTGAATTTTAAAGGCTTAATGTAATTTTTAATATTAAAAAATGAATTTTCAACCTCTTTCATTAAAATAATTCTAATAAATCAAAGAAAAATAAAAAAATTATAAAATTTATTTCTCTGGACTCCTTGAGGTCAGAGAAATTTAAGAAAAATATAAAATCTAGTTTTTAACTTTTATTTTATTTTATAATTAATTAATACTCTAAAACTCAAAATAATGATAATAAATAACATATATTTCAAAAAATCACAAAATTTGGTCCAAGTGGTCCTCTGGTCATTAGGAACATCCCATAATTTTCTTAATGATAGAAACACTTTCTTGGTCATGTTGTTAAATTTTCTTTGAAAACCCTTATTTTCTACTAAAAATAATTATATAAATAAATTAAATTCAGAAAAATCATATTTTCTCCTCTAATGTTTTAATTGACATGTGAGTGAGGTGACATAAAAATTTCCAATTTATTTGAGCTTAATTTAGTGAGTTATGAAATAAATAAGCTTAAAAGGGCATAAAGGTAATTAAAATTTTAACCCTTAATCAAAACTTTAGGTTTAACCAAAATGGGGGGTTAAATATTTAATTTTAACTTTCTCTTGGATGATTGAAACTTAGGGAAATTAAAGGTTAGAAACTCATTAAACACTTTGAAAATATCAAAATGAAACTTTAATTAATTAAATGATTTAAATTTTGGGAAGAATATATTTAAATTTGGATTATTAAAATAGGGATATTATTAAGAGGACATTTATTCTTTAATTTAAAAATCCCTAAATATATCACTTTAACAATATTTAGTTCTTAATTAAAAATTAAAATAACAATCCAAATTAATAATTAAAATTAAAATTAAAATTAAATTAAAATTAAAATTAAATTAAAATTAAATTAAATTAAAATTAAAATTAAAATTAAAATTAAATTAAAATTAAATTAAATTAAATTAAAATTAAATTAAAATCAAATTGAATTAAATTAAATTAAAATCATTTAACAACAAACCTAAATGAAATCATTAAAAATTAAAACATATCAATAATTTCAACACCTCTTTCTATCTAAGTAAATTTAAAACATGGACATTAATTTGAAATACCAAGATAATTGAAAGTGTAAAGTTTTAAATCAAATCTAAAAATAATTTGAACACTATTCCAAACTTAAAATTATTAATTAAAACTTCATGATTAAATTGAAACACTTTAAATCATTAACTCAAACTTGATTAAAAATTCTCGATAAACCAACTTGCCCTTAAAGGCTTTAAATGTTATAACTCTTGAATAGAGTATTAAGTGAGATGTCACTTCGTTTATCAGGTAATCAAATACCTAAGTTCACTGAGCAAGAGACCAAGTTTAACTAAACTCCTGGATGATTAATTCACCTGTGCAACTAAATTTACTTGGACTCAAAATAATCCCAGAAGTATTGAAAAGATGTTTAGGACTCGTCCTAATCACTTCCTCAATATGACGGGATGTTTTAGAAGAACAATTGAATCTAATTTTTCTTTGATGAAGAAAATCATCCTTAAACCAAACCAAGAACCTAGACGTCATAGGAGATGACTAGTTATAGGATTAGGATTCTGGTAGACAACCAAAACCCTTTCCCTTAGCTTTACCTAGGTATTTCTTGCAAAAATATATTTAAATGCATTAACATTTGTTTTAAGTGCAGCTTGTGACGACGGGAAGACCCTCCAGGTACGCTTTTATTTTATTGCGGTTTACTTTATTACGTGCACTGTATTTTACTTTCCTTGCATGATAAATAAAACTATTGCATGAAAACCAAAACCTTTTGGATAGTCCCTGAACTGAAACCAAAACTAAATTAAAAGTCATTGCAAGATAAAATTCACCGCCACAACATTCCAAAATATAAAGCAACTCAAAATTTAATCACAAACAGAACAACAAAACTACAATCACAACTAAATTAAAACGTCTCATTAAATGATCGGGAATACCTCGAATGATGTAACCCACGTGTTGCTAACGGGATTTCTCACTGTCTAAATGAAAGTGTGGAACTCATTCAGTTGAGTTTAGCAAATTCATTTGGATTAAGTGAATTCGATGAAAATAACGGTGCCGGGATGACGTAACCGTGGGATCTTAATCGGTTCTGTTTAAATAACTTTAAGATTTGTTTTAATTAAAATTTAAAAAAAGTACTTGGATTTTAAGATTCTCTCTAAACCAAAACACTTCTCTCATCTCTTGATTTATGACTTCTAAAACTAAACCTCTGCAACAACAAGGAGCTCGGAGCATAGTGGGCAGCACGGCCATCTTCGTCAGCAAAACTTGTGTCTACATCAACAAAACCATTCTTAGAATTAAATAACCAAGCCATAGGATTTTGAGGTAGTTTGCCTAGTGCAACATAAATCCTCAACTTCTCGTTAGGCATTTGCATAATCATGTTATGCAAATTAAGCCCTAACCGGTTTTAGGATTCTGAGGTAGTTGTTTGGTACGACATAAACCCTCACATCTTCGAGGTTATTTGTATGATCATATCATACAAATATAAGTCCTAATTAATTAAAATCGGCAAGAACGAAATATTAAATAAACTCCCAACTCGAAGCCAAATAATAGGATAGTTTGGGAAGTTGCCAAGATTCTTCTTGGATCCTCAGCTTCTCCTACTTTTCTTCCTTTGGACTCCTAAAATTAACTGTTCCAAACTTGATCCATTCCCTATTGAAATTTCAAAGTTCAATCCTTTGAAACCTTAAACTTTGAAATTCTTGAGAGCAAAACCACTAATCATTATCGAGAGTTTTCTTAAATGGTTCCCGTCATTTAAGATGTAATTAACTATAGGGGCTTGCCCTTATAGGGAACTCTAAGAACCCGGAGTAATATAAACCTCGCTTAATTCATTTATATTAAGCAGGGGAACTTGTCGGCTTATAAAATTGGTTCGCAGACCAAACAGATGTCATAAATCTTCTAGTTTATTTAATCGAGCCACATCGTCAAGTAGTGTGTCTATTCTTCGGGATAGATACACGGTTTGTGATGCGGTGCTCGTTTATATAAACTATTTGGGATGTGAGATCGGTTTAATTTTTCATATCTTAAAATTTTCAAATTTAAAATTATTTTCAAAATTAAATAATACTTTTCAAATTATATATTTAAATTAAATTTAAAAAAATTCGCCGACAATTTCTGTAGGCGACCCCTTTTTTAAAAATACAACACATAACCTAAAAATGTACCGACACATAGCACTGCCCAACGTCTCTAAATAATAATTTCATCAATTCTAGTCATAGGAGAATTCATAACTCGATTCACAAAGCCTTGCTCCTTAATCAACCTCATTTTTGAGATATTCTTGTTGAATAGATGTTACGCTTCGAAACTGATGAACTTTCTACGATTGAAAACTTGAAATCTTGAAGTTTCTATCGAGTCGGAATCCATTTGGACGAGATTTGGGATCTTCTTTTTCGTTCCTTTAGTAGTTCTTGCATCTAGGGGCAGTTTTTGGGAGTTAAAGTGGAAGAATTGCTGGCTACAATTGCTAAAATTTGAATTAAAAGATGAGAAACTATTTTCTGAAAAGTTGTGCGGTCCGACGCTGATAACAGCGCTGTTCGGCGCTAGTTCAAATTTTGCCAAACTTCACTTTGTACAAATTCTTTCCAAACTTCGATTCGATTTATTTCTTAAATGTTGTTAATGATAATTAAGGAAGAATAAGACTTAATTAAGTAACAAACAAACACAAATAACACATCAAACAAAGCAAACATTCAATAACTGTGGGTTGCCTCCCACAAAGTGCTTGGTTTAACGTCGTTAGCTCGACATAACTTCCAGTTATTCTAGCTGATCCAACATTAAAACCTCTTTAAAATTAGGTTTATTGCCTTCAAATATGGTTTTAATCTTTGTCCATTAACTTTGAATATTCTTCCAGATTTAGGGTCTTCGATAATTGATCCTGCAATTTTGAATATAATTATAAATATAAGAATTCAACACCACTACTAAAACATATAAATTCTTAGCAATAGTGTAAAAAACTTATCTTGGAGCGTAATTTTAATTTTAGTAACAATATTATAATCTTTCAATAGTTGAGTTACCTTTAAACGCAAGTATACGTATCGCTCAAGTAATATAGGGCTCTAGTGGAGTCCTGGTTATCGATCCCATAGGGAAATATATTAAAGCCTACGGACTAGGATTATATAAACCAAGTTAGAATTTCAACTAACTCGAAATTGTCTATCTGTCACTAATACGCAATCGATAATAAAGTTTTTATATCTAAACTAGTTTTACTAACAAATTACTAATACTACTAAAGTTAAGTTCAAATATATAATAGCAAGAATCTTTCTCCTTTGTTAAGATATTTAAGCGAAATGATAATTAGAATTAGTTTTATATGTGTTGTGCCAAATAGGAGCATACCTATTCTTTACCCTTTGGTCCAGGCATAAAGAACATTGACTAATCTTATGCTTGGTTACTGAATCTGCGGCTAGGTTGGGAGGATACCGGCTCTCACTTTGGAGCTCCCACATTCCCCTCGCCTGAGGGCTAACAATCTACACCTCAGCACCCAAATGATAGGACCGAATTGAGGATTTTAGCCTCTAAAATCTCGAATTCTACGCCCGATTAATATTATTTCCCTATTTATTTGCACTTCTCCTTTCAAGGATTTACCCGTCTACCTTTCAAAGAGAAATTTGATACATATTAGTTAAGAATCCCTAGCCCACGGTCAGATCTTAAGAATTCTTCACAGATTTTAACAATACAAATGACCAATTTGTATAGTAAAGTAAGTTTAGGTATAGTATCATCACAACTTCTTTATAATAGGTTTGATACACTAATTCATATAATCATTTCACAAAAAAAAATCAAAACAAGGAGAATGACATAATAACTACTCAGAATTCATGAAGAGGATGCAATAAAACTTGGATTTAATATAATAAAGTAAAGTTCTACAAACTATAGTAAATAAACATAACTTATCTCAAATTCCTCCCCAAGTAAACTCCTTGAAGTTCCTCTGGATTTCTTCCTTTCTTACAGCACACGAAATTCTCCTTCGAAATGGCAATGCAGAAGAGATCTCTCACTTCCCTTCCACTCTTACAATCCCTCAAAGAATTCCTCACAAAATCTCTATTTGAACTCATTACTCACTAAATAACAACACTAATTGACACTTTGGACTCTCTAGTAAACACGTAGGAGACCACTTTTTCGGCCAAAAATGGTTCTTTTTAAAGTTGTAGAAGAGTCTCTAAAGTTTTTCCAGGCACCCCTTCGAAAATCGTCCACATTCGACGTATTTCTAGAAAGAACCATCGATCCCGCAGTCAGCGGCCTCGAGCGCACCGTTGGCGCCCTTCTAGAAACAGTGCTTTAAACAGGCCCCACTGTTGGCGGCCTCAATCTCCGCCTTCAGCGGCCTTCCTTGCGATTAATTCTGAACTCTCGAGAAAATCATGTTGTCGGTGCCATCGACCTTGCCGTCGGCGCCCTAGGTCAATTTTTGCATATTTTGGTCCTTTTTGCTCCAAATTCGCTCCTTTTTACATATTTTCGCTCCTTTGTTCTTAAATCTTCATACCTGCAGAAAAACACCAAAAAAACCTTTCTTTAAAGTGCAATATCATCAAAATCAGTATAAAATAGGCATGAAATTCTTAACATTTTTTCCTTGGGTCAAAATCCCCAAAACTTAACTATTACTTGCCCTCAAGTAATTCTTAATACTATATAAAAGTTATGATTCATTGTGGTAAAGTTTTAATTCAGAAATACTATAATTTTGATTTAAATAAATATTGTAGTAAGAATTCTTAGAAAGATTTGCAAATAATTAGATTAATTATGCAGGTATAAGGCTATCTAGTCATCAAGTTTAAGATTTCTAGTCTTATATTCATTTCAAGAATGACTATCTGTTGAAATATCAATTCACTTAGAATATTCAGAATATAGGAAATTCATGAGGAAACTACAAAGTAAAGAAACTAGGCATAAATATAAGTTTAGAAATGCTTTTAGTTTTCCCTTTAGGTTAATCCAATTGAAGCCAATTTTTGATAAGGCAGTTCCTCAAGCTTCTCCTCACTTATTTTCTTTTCTTTTTCTTTTCTTTTCAGGGATTGTTTTTCAATCCTTTTCTTTTTCTTTCTTTTTCTTTTTCAAGTGAGGATTACTATATCATGATAGCCTGTTAATAATTTTGAACTTCACTCTTCTTTTCCTAAATTTGAAACTTTCAACATTCTTTACCTTATATGTACTTCATAATTTTTACTTTATTGAATCTCAATCTTTTCTTTCTCAACTAAATTCTTAAGATTCTTAATAAATCAAAATATAGTTTTCTTTAAGTTAAATAGTTAACTATAGTCTTATCCTTTTATACTAAATATCTTAATCTACAAGATTAATTTTCATTATCAAAAATATTTCTTCGAATCTTTTACAATATTTAGATAAAATCTAAATGTAGTTATTGGAATTAAATTTTATCACAAAAATCATAGTAATAATTTTTGAAAATATGTTATTTGAGAACATATAATAGTTAAGATTTTTCTTCCCTCCCCTAAACTTAAAGTTTTCTATAAATAGAAATACTACATGGTGGAAAGAAAAATTCTAAATATAAAATTCATACCTTTGCACTTTAGGCATTTTTGTCTTTTTGAAATTTGCAGGTTCTTTTCAAAATTTCTAACTTCAAGTGACATGTAATATTAATAACCTTTCTACACACATAACAGTTTATAGAATTTGCTGGGGTAATGAAATTTTAAAGCAAGTATATAAAACTAAACATTAAACAAAAAAAACTAACTACACTACACAGGACATATGCATTTCACAACACAGAACAAACAATTACTAATTTAAAACTATTCAGTTCACAATTATAATAACTATCACAAATATTACAAACATCCAGAAATAAAAATGCAAACTTCCAAACTATCACATATCACAGAAATTAAAGCATAGTCCCCAGAATACAATCAATAGAAATACTACAACAAAAATAAAAACAAACACAAACACATACAACACATCACTATCAAATCATCAAGCATCAAAATCCCAAACAACGTCCTCATCACCCTAGTCAGTAGAAGGATTGGGCCGATGCGAGTATACACAGGGCATTCGGAAAAGTCACATCGAGCTCTCCTACGCAGTATCCGGCACGAGCATCATAATATGTCATCTCAAAATCAGAGTGCCTCTGAAGATACTCAGTATCATGATCGTGTCTTCTCTCTAGCTCAATCTTGTGATCAATTCTTTCCAGCTTTTCATCTAACTGTTCAAAAGTTTTCCTCTGCAGAGTCATGGTATTCATCAGATCATATAAGGTAGGGAGACTAGAGGCAGGAGGGTCATAGCTGGTAGAAGGAATGTCTCTACTAGTAGAAGGTCCTTTGCTCCTACTCCCTGATCTCCATTCCTCATGGGATTCATAAGTCTTTATATTTCCTTTACTAATGGGTTTCATAGGGTAAACCCATTCCTCATCATCTCTTGCTTCAACTCCAGATAGTTGACAAAGTGCATAAATGAGGCTAGGATGCCCTAGATATCCACTTGTCTCACTCTTCGTAGTGGCCATAATATTCTAATAAATTATTCTCCCCACATTAATACTTCTATTGTTCTGAATACAGAAATTCAGAACATCTCTCTCTCTTGAGACTTCACTGTGATGGTAAGTGGGTAGCAGAGTCAAACAGATGAAATAATGTCATGCCTTAGCAGTGGCATTCATCATGGACAATGGAAAGTTAATCCGTTCATGATTTTTAATTTTCCAAACTCCTTTCCCTCAGTGAGAAAGTTGATAACATCATTCAACGGACCATCCATTGTTCCAAAAGTTTCAAACTCTCTAGAAAAATAGTCGAGAAGCTCGTAAAAAGTGTAATTGTGATTAGCACTAAAGTCAACAGAGAATCCTCTTACTTGGACTGATTCATCCTCGAGTTGAGAAAGATTGGAGTAGAACTCCCTCACAACTTCTATAGCAGCCTTGTTTGTGATGTAGCAGAAGTTCTCCCAACCTCGCTCTTTGATAACTCTTTCTAATTCTCCTCCAGGATTCTCGAAAACTCTATCTTATATACACTTCTTACTTTGATAGACTGAATTGTACATCGATTGTGCTTTTGCATTGACAAATTGAGTGCTGTTAAAACCGAGTCTTCTCTTTTGTCTTGGAGCCATGGTTCGATCTATCAAATCACAAAAATTCTAAACTAATCTCCAAAATAATTATACAATAACTTCTAAAGGGGGTTTAAAACAATTTAAATCAATTTCCATGAATTCCTTCCAAGTCTATTCTCCACATTTTCAATTTTTCCAAAATTTCTTAATGTGGAAGAAATTCATGGTGAAAATAAAAAATTTTTAAGTGAAGCTCTTACCAAGGGAAGGTGAAATCTGGTGTTAGATTTTGTCAAAATTGCTCCAAATCTAAGATCTCTCAAGCCCTAGGTCGACTTTTTGGGTAAAAAGGGGAAGAAGATGATGAATAGTGGCAGTCAAAATTGCAGTAAATAGGTAGTTTTCACGATTGCGCAGTCGGCGGGCTCTATTGAATTAATTTCCTATTCTTCTTAGGAAAATCGCACCGTCGGCGACCTCGAGCGCGCCGTCGGTGAGATTCTCAAAAATTGATAATTTTTCAAATTTTTGCGATTTCGATCAATTTTAAGCCTCGTCGTCATCCATTCGATCTTTATTATCATTTATTTTAAGTGATTAAGTGATGTATTAACTCAAATAAACATACACACAACAAACTTCACATTTATATATTAAATCCAAGTTTTTGCAACACACAATACATAACACATATAAGTAGGTATTCTTTCAACTTAAATCTATCTAATCAGCGTCGCAATCCAAACCACAACACTCAAAACGCTGAAAACAAACATTTCAAACTTAATCTCATTTATACTGAGATTAAAAAGAAAACTAATCAAACACACAAACACACAAACATTTTTTCAAATCAAACACAACATAATCAAGTCTACTACCCTTCAGAACTAGTGCTAGTCTCTCCTCTGATATCTCCCTTTGCTTGAACATGGACGAACAGGTTGTAAAAAGGTCGGAATGGGAATTCTTCAGTTGAATCTTCATCGATCAATCCCATCCTTCTCATCAATCGCACCAAACTCGCTTCGAATTGTCCAGTATGATCAAACTATTCTTTTATTCTTCAATCGATGTGATTGAAGAAATCAGACATCTTGTTAACTGTACTAGTTAAGTTTTGTACCAGATTCTCCAAATTCTTGATTTTATGCAAGAGCATCGGTATTTTATCTGCTACTAATGGTTGAACTGGAACAGAATTCTGAGATGCTTGATCCATAATCAAGCCTACATCACTCTCTCCATCATTGGCTAGGAACATCTGAGTTAGCTCTAAGGATTTACAGGGTAGCAGTATCTTCTCACAAATCTCATACGAAAGTTGAAACAAACTGCAAATCGAAAAAATTGTGGAAGGATGTCCAAGCCCTTGGGATGATCCTTGAACAATCAGCCCATAAACAGATTTCACAATAATCGATCCAATATCATTGGGCCATCCCATTTGAATGCAGTAGTTCAAAATTGCACTTTCTTTCATGACTTTGCCAATTTTCATTGTCGGCAATAGCTTCACAGAGATGAAAAAGTGCCAATGTTTAGAAACAGGATTTAAAAGTGTTGTAGAGAAACTAACATACATGTTCTCTCTAACTTCCCAGTCATCGGTTTCGTCCGTCAAATATTGGTATATTTGATTCATCTTTTCTCTCGTCAGCACGAAATTTGAATAATAACAGACTGGAATATTTTCAAGCATATATAACTCATTAATTCTTCTATAATTGAATGTAATCCACCTACCTCGCACATAAACACTTCCTGGATTGATTCCATGTAAATTTGCATAGAATTCTTTAACCACTGGAACGACTATTGCGGCAGTACTGTAGCAAAACACTTCCCATCTTCTCCACACGATCATTTCTTCAATTGGTGACGAAGAATTGATTTGTCCTCTATTGACAAATCCTCTTTCTTTAATCAATCTTCTCTTTGAGATTACCTTGTTGAAAAGTCACCGCGCCTCCGCACTAATGAACTTTCTCCAGTTGTACACTCGAAATCTTGGATTATCAATCGAATTGGAAGCCATTTGAGAAGGATTTAAGAGAGTATCCATTCATTTTTGAGAGTTTGGAGTGTTTAGGAACCGTCCATAGGAGTTTATATAAGTCAAATTCGCTAAAAACCGCTAAAAACCGTCATTTTGAACACGAAAAACTGCCCACTTGCCGAACCCTTTGTCGACAGCCTCGAAGGCACCATCGACGAGCCTTATGCAATTAAATACCAGATCTCTCGGGAAAAACCCGTCGTCGGCATCCTAGGCAAATTTTGGCACAAAAACGCTGTGGTCCAATACGTTCCAAAATTTTCTCTATGGATTCAAATTCTATGATAATCAGAGGGTAAATATGAGTAGTAGGACTTAATATTACTGTAATCGAACAATAATTTCAAACAAACACACAACTATGGGTTACCTCCCATAAAGCGCTTGGTTTAACGTCGTCAACCCGATCTATTCAGGTCTTATTCAGGTTGACTGAGCATTAAAACCTCTTTAAAATTTGGTCTTTTAACTTCAAAATATGGTTTTAATCTATGTCCATTTACCTTAAATCTATTCCCAGTCTTAGGATCTTCAATTTCAACTGCTCCATAAATATAAACTTGAGTCACAGTAAAGGGTCCTAACCAACGAGACTTTAACTTCCCAGGAAATAATTTCAACCTTGTATTGTAAAGCAAAACTTCTTGCCCTGGTTTAAAGTTCTTTCGGTTAATCTTCCGATCATGTCTTAACTTCAATTTTTCCTTATAAATTCTGTTGCTATTGTAAGATTCATTTTTTAGTTCTTCTAATTCATTCAATTGCAGCATTCTCTTTTAACTAGCATTTTTCAAATTATAATTGAATTTTTTAATTGCCCAATATGCTTTATGCTCCAATTCTACTGGTAAGTGACAAGTTTTTTCATATATAAGCCAGTAATGAGTCATACCAATAGAAGTTTTATAAGTAGTCTTGTATGCCCATAATGCAGTATCCAGTCTCATAAACCAATCTACTCTATTAGGATTTACAGTCTTTTCTAGAATCTATTTGAACTCACGATTAGAAACTTCAGCTAAACCACTGGTTTGAGGATGATAGGCAGTAGAGAATTTATGAACAATACTAAACTTTTCTGCCAATCTTTGAATATATTTATTCCTAAAATGGGATCCTCCGTCAAAGATAATCACTCTTGGCATACCGTATCTTGTGAAAATGTTTTTCATTAAGAATTTTGATACACTTTTAGCATCACAACGAGGTAAAGCTTGTGCATCAATCCACTTTGATACATAATCAACCGCAATCAAAATATATAAGTTCCCAAATGAAGGAATAAATGGTCTCATGAAATCTAATCCCCAAACATCAAAAATCTCAACTTCTAATATGAAATTCAGAGGCATTTCGTTTCTTCTAGATATATTACCTACTCGTTGGCATCTATCACATGTTTTGATATATCTGTAAACATCTCTAAAAAGAGTAGGCCAATAAAATCTAGCTTGTAAAATTTTATATGCAGTTTTGTCAATCCCAAAATGTCCTCCAAAATCAGAATCATGACATTTTTGAATAATCTGTTCAGTTTCTTCATAAGGCACACATCTCCTAATAATAAGGTCATTACATTGTTTATATAAATATGGTTTATCCCAAAAATATGATTTTGAATCATGAACTATTTTTTTTCTGTTGCTGCAATGTTAGCATAGGTGGCAAAATATCGCTCACTAAATAATTTACTATATCAGCATACCAAGGTATTTTCCACTCATTAATATTATAAAGTTGTTCATCAGGAAAATTGTCTATTATTTCTTTATCGGTGTCAGATAATTCATTATATTCAAGTCTCGACAAATGATCAGTAATTTGATTTTCAGTTCATTTTCAATCAATCACCACAAAATCGAATTCTTGCATTAAAAGCACCCATCTAATTAATCTTGGTTTAGTATCCTTCTTTTAAATCAGATATTTAATAGCTGAATGATCAGTATGCACAATACATTTAGTACCAATTAAATATGATCTAAATTTATCAAAAGCATGCACAATAGCTAGTAACTCTTTTTCAGTAACTGTATAGTTAATTTGAGCATCATTAAGAGTTCTACTAGTGTAGTATATAACCTTAAAAATTTTGTCATATCTTTGACCAAGAACAGCTCTAATAGCATAATCACTAGCATCACACATTAGTTCGAATGGCTTCTCCCAATTAGGTGAAACTATTACAGGTGTTGTGATTAGTTTTTCCTTTAATAACTCAAAGGCATTTAAGCAGTCTTCAGTAAATTCAAATTTCTTGTCTTTTTCTAAAAGTTGGCATAGAGGTTTTGTAATTTTTAAAAAAACTTTAATATAGCGCATGTAGAAACCAGCATGTCCAAGAAAACTTCTTACCCCTCTCACTGTAGTAGGAGGTGGTAATTTAGCTATTACTTGAATTTTTGCAGGGTCTACTTCGATGCCATTTTTTGAAATTTTATGCCCTAATATAATTCCTCCTGCAACCATAAATTGACATTTCTCCCAATTTAGAACTAAGTTAGCTCTTTCGCATAGCTCTAAAACTTTTTCAAGCTGATTTAAGCATGTGCCAAACGATGTTCCAAACACAGAGAAATCATCCATAAATACTTCTATTTCATTGTTTATTAATTTACTAAAAATAGACATCATACATCTCTGGAATGTTGCAGGTGCATTATGATGCACCAAAAAATATATACAATTTTTGCTATCTAATTTTACCCATTTTTTATGATATTGCACTTTAAAGAAATGTATTTTTCGTGATTTGTCATTGGTATGAAGACTTTAGGTGATTGGAACGAAAAGATGCAAAAAGAAACAAATTCGGAGCAAAAAGGAGCAAAATGGAGCAAAATGGTGAAGAAGTGTTCTGGCACCGCCGGTGCCAGAATGGGCACCGTCGACGCCAAAATCTAAAGACTCCAGCAATTAATTGGTACGATAGAGCGCCGTCAGCGCCCTATCTGGCGTCGCCGTTGTCCAAAGTCGGTGGAATTCAAAATTTGAGAGTTTTGGCAAAATTTTGAAGGGATGCCTATGGAAACTCTTGGGATTTCATCCCTAACTCTTAAATAACTGATTTTGGATGAGAGAGAGAGGGGCTCTCTTGCATTTTATTTCTCTCTCTTAGTGTTTTAGTGTGTGTTAAGTGTTAGGGTTAAGTAGAGTAGTGTGTAGAAGTGAGGATTTGAGAGGAATTCTTCTCTAAGGAGTGAATGAGAAGAAGTAAAGTGAGAGATTGCTTCTTTCTTTCCATTCTAAAGAGAGAATCAAGTGTTGTAAAGAAGAGAGAAAAGGATTCAAAGGAACTTCAAAGGGATTGCATTGGGAAGAAAAAGAGATAAGTTGAATTTTCTTTTGTGGTTTGTATGACTTTTCTTTTTTTATATAAAATCCATGTTTTATTATATCTTCTTCATGAATTCTGAGTAGTCTTCTTTGTCTTTCTTCTTTCTTAGAGTTGTGATGATGGTTTGATGTGGATTTGATGTGTTTTTAATGTATTGAAGAGATTTGATGGTTTTTCATTTAGAACTTAATTTACTTTTGATTTGACCAATTGAAATGTTAAAATATGTTGTTGAACATTAAGTTTGAAAGGATTTATTGTCCTACAAAAATAATGAATGATCCATTCAATTTCCATGGATGAATTGCATAGTTCATGGGAATTGCGTGCAAATAAATAGGGAAATGTGTTTTGAAGGACTTCAATGTGGAGATTTCAGGGTGACAGGCTGAAATCCTCAAATTGGTTCTAAGATTAGTAATTAATATCAAAGGTTAGCCTTCGGGTGAAGGGTGAGTGGGAGCTCCGAAGTGAGAGCCGGTATCCTCCCAGCTTAGCCTTAGAGTTAATGATTAAACTTAGAATATGTCAATGTTCTTTTCTTATTTAAAGGAGGGGGTACTCTTCTAAAGCTAAAGAATCATCTATGCTCCTATTTGGCACAATAAATTAGATAACTGATCCATATCAATCCACACATCATATTCTCATTGCAAGAAGAAAGATACTTTTCTCATATATATCAAAAACCTTTCAAATACTTAGTTTAGTGTGTCTGTTAGATAATTCTGTTTTCAAGTTATTAGAAGTAATTTTAGTTTAGTTAGTTGTTACTGTTTTCTGTATAGTAGTAGTAAAAGTAAGTGTTGAACTTTAAATGTAATTAGAGTATAGGATTTCAGTGCTTTATTATAACTTGTGAAACTTTTACGTTACTTCAACTTAAAACCTCCCTGTGGGATCGATAACCAGGACTCCACTAGACCCCTGTATTATTTGATATGATACATATACTTGCATTGAGTACGTGGACTTTACAAAATCGTTATAAATATATAAATTTGAGTTCATAAATTATTGCATATATATAAGCCCATCACAATCAAGTTTTTGGTGTCGTTGCTGAAGTTTAAAATCTTCTTACAGTGGTAACAAATCCTTGCATTTAAATATATAAAATTAGAGTCCTTGTGTGTCACATTACATAGTCCGAAAGGCATTCCTCTGAAAGCAAAAGTTCCATAAGGACTAGTAAAAGTTGTTTTCTCTTAATCCTCAGAAGCAATAGTATCTGATGGTAACCAGTATATCCATCCAAAAAACAGTAGTACTTGTGTCCAACAAGTCTATCCAACATTTGGTCTAGAAAAGGAACAGGAAAGTGATCTTTTCGGGTGGCAGCATTTAATTTTCTATAATCAATACAAATACGCTATCTAGAAACTTGTCTAATAGGTATTAATTCATTATTTTCATTTTCTTCAACAGTTACTCCTCCTTTCTTAGGAACACAATGAATTGGACTTACTCAATTACTATCCGAAATATGATATATAATTCCAGCATCTAACCATTTCAAAATCTCTTTTTTAACTACTTCTTTCGTTATAGGGTTTAGTCTCCTTTGAGGGTCAATTCTTGGTTTATGTTCTTCATTTAATAAAATTATGTGCATACAAATCGAATGACTAATTCTTTTAATATCAGCTAGAGTCCAACCAAAAGCTCTTTTATATTCTTTTAATGCATTGATTAATTTTTTTCTTGAATTTCATTTAAGTCTGAGGATACAATTATTGGTAATGTTGAAAACTCTCCTAAAAATACATACTTCAAATGAATTGGAAGATTCTTTAATTCAAGTTCAGGGGGTTTTATAACAGATGGAATTAATATTTCATTTTCTGGTGCTATTGAATTGAGAGTTTCAAAATTTTCCTGAATATAATCAGCTTCTTCGCTTTCAATTTCATCATAATTATCTTTTTCTATATCTTCTTTTTCTTCATAATTTTCTTTGAAATATTCTTTTCTTAGATAATCACATATATCCATTCTAAAACATTCATCATCTTTTTCTATTGATGGATATTTCATTGACTTTGAGATGTTAAATGTTACTTCTTGATCATTTACTCTCATAGTCAATTGTCCTTTTTGAACATCTATCATGGCTCTTCCTGTAGCTAGGAATGTTCTTCCTAAAATGATTGGAATTTATTTATCTTCTTCCATATTTAGAATGATAAAGTCCACAGTAAAAATAAACTTATCAACCTTAACCAAAACAACTTCTACAACTCCCTTAGGATGTGTAATAGATCGATTAGCTAACTGTAGAGTTACAGAAGTTGGTGTAATCTCTCTAATTTCTAACCTTTTAAAAGTTGATAGAGGCATCAAATTTATGCTAGCTCCCAAATCACATAATCCTCGTCCATAAAATTTTTCACCAATAGCACACGAGATAGTGAAACTACCAGAATCATTTAGTTTTTTACGAAGTTTTCTCTGAATTATAGTACTACATTCTTCACTGAGTGCAACAGTTTCATGATCTAGTAACTTCCTCTTTTTGTTGAGTATATCCTTCATAAATTTAACATAATCAGGCATTTGTTCTGAAGCTTCAACAAAAGGAATATTTATTGACAATTTTTTTAAAATGTCTAAGAATTTAGCAAATCTTTTTCCTTTATCTTGTTGCTTTAATCTTTGAGAAAATGGTGGAGGTGGTTTTTCAACAGTAATTTTCATAGGTTTCAGAGGAAAATCAGGATATAAACTTATGTTTTCTCCTTCAGTTTCTTCTTTTTCCTTTTCAATTACAGTTTCTTTTTGAACTCTTTTTTCCAACTCTTTTCCACTCCTTAATTGAATAGCTTTGATTTGTTCTTTTCCTTGATCTTTAGAATTTACTTCAACATTACTAGGTAAAGTTCCAACAGGTTTATTGCTTAATGCAGAAGACATTTGCCCTAATTGGTTTTCTATGTTTTTAATAGCATTTCCTTGACTTTGTAATTGATTACCTATATTCAAAACTAATTCTTCCATAGACAACTTCTTCTCCTTAAATTGTGAATTATTATAAAAACCTGGTGGATTAGAAGGTCTATAATTGGACTTACTTTGATTGTTTATATTTCCTAATGGGTTTACAAGATTGTTCCCCCACTGAGAATTAACATTATTATTTTGATTATTCCAATTAAAGTTTGGATGATTCTTCCAACCTGGATTATAATAGTTTGAATAAGGATTATTTTGTCTATTATTTATTACATTTATAGTTTCATATGAAGATTGAGCATCTACGATTTGTCCTAATGAATTTTCTTCTAACATTGGAGGTGTTTGAGAACGATTCATTCCGTATTGATCTATTTTCTTTGAAAGAGCAGCAATTTGAGAAACTATCATAGTTGAATTATCAGAATCATGAACACTGGCTACTCTCTTAGGATTTACCCATTCAACAGACCATTGAAAATTATTGGAAGTCATTTCTTCTATAAACGCATAGGCTTCTTCAAAAGGTTTAGACATTAGTGATCCACCAGCAGCAGCGTCTATTATAATCTAAGAGATCCTACTAATCCATTATAAAATGTTTGAATAATTAACCAATCTGGTAAAGTATGATGTGGACATTTCCTAAGAAGTTCTTTAAAATTCCCCAAGATTCATATATTGATTCTTCCTCATACTGACTGAAAGATGTAATATAGTTTCTAAGCTTAGCAGTCTTAGATGGTGGAAAATACTTCGATAAGAATTTTTGTGAAAGTTCTCCCCAAGTTCTAATAGATCCAGATGCTAACGAATTTAACCAAGCCTTAGCCTTATCCCTTAATGAAAAAGGAAAGAGTCTAAGTCTGACAGCATCATCAGACACTCTGTCGTACTTAAAAGTAGCACAAAGTTCTAAGAAACTTGCAAGATGTAAATTAGGATCTTCATTTGAAGTTCCACCAAAATGATTTTTTTGTACCATTTGGATAATTGCAGGTTTAAGCTCAAATGAATTAGTGGCTACATCAGGATTTTGGATAGTTAAGTGAATTTCATCTAGTTTAGGGTTAGCGTAATCTCTTAATGGTCTAGATTGATGTTCATTTTCTATTCTTCGGTTATTTATGTTGTTTTCCATTTTTTCAGAATTTATAGGTTCTTTTCTCAGTTTTCTAATTCTCCTAACAGTGAGTTCTAATTCCAAATCGTAGGGTATAAGATTTTCAGAACCAAATTTGCGCATACAATCGAAATCAGTACACAATAAAATAATTAACTAAATAAGTTGCAATTCTATTGAGGTTTTCTAACAGTCCTAAATTGCTCGTTACTTTAATTATATCTCCCCGTCAACGGCGCCAAAAACTTGATCCCGCGATTTTGAATATACTTATAAATATAAGAATTCGACACCACTACTAAAAGATATAAATTCTTAGCAACGACGCCAAAAACTTGTCTTGGAGCGTAATTTTAATTTTAGTAACAAAATTATAATCTTTTAATGGCTGAGTTACCTTTAAGTGCAAGTATACGTATCACTCAAGTAATACAGGGTTCTAGTGAAATCCTGGTTATCGATCCCACAGGGAAATATATTAAAGCCTACAGACTAGGATTATATAAACCAAGTTAGAATTTCAACTAAATCGAATTTGTCTATCTGTCACTAATACGCAATCGATAATAAATATATCTAAACTAGTTTTACTAACAAATTACTAATACTACTAAAGTTAAGTTCAAATATATAATAGCAAGAATCTTTCTCCTTTGTTAAGATATTTAAGCGAAATGATAATTAGAATTAGTTTTATGTGTTGTGCCAAATAGGAGCATACATATTCTTTACCCTTTGGTCCAAACATAAAGAACATTGACTAATCCTATGCTTGGTTACTGAATCTGTGGCTAGGCTGGGAGGATACCGGCTCTCACTTCGGAGCTCCCACGTTCCCCTCGCCTGAGGGCTAACAATCTACACCTCAGCACCCAAACGATAGGTCCAAATTGAGGATTTTAGCCTGTCACTTTAAAATCTCCAATTCTACGCCCGATTAATATTATTTCCCTATTTATTTGCACTTCTCCTTTCAAGGATTTACCCTTCTACCTTTTAAAGAGAAATGCGATACATACTAGTTAAGAATACCTAGCCCACGGTCAGATCTTAAGAATTCTTTAAAGATTTTAAGAATACAAATGATCAATTCGTATAGTAAAGTAAGTTTAGGTATAATATCATCACAACTTTTTTATAATAAGTTTGATATACTAATTCATATAATCATTTCACAAAAAAAAAATCAAAATAAGGAGAAAGAAAGAACAATTACTCGGACTTCATGAAGAGGATGCATTAAAACTTGGATTTAATATAATAAAGAAAAGTTATACAAACTATAGTAAATAAACACAACTTATCTCAAATTCCTCCCCAAGTAAACTCCTTGAAGTTCCTCTGGATTTCTTCCTTTCTTACAGCATATGGAATTCTCCTTCGAAATGGCAATGTAGAAGAGATCTCTCACTTCCCTTCCACTCTTACAATCCCTCGAAGAATTCCTCACAAAATCTCTATTTAAAATCACTGCTCACTAAATAACAACACTAATTGACACTTTGGACTCTCTAGTAAGCACATAGGAGACCGCTTTTTCGGCCTAAAATTGTTCTTTTTAAAGTTGTAGAAGAGTCTCTAAGGGTTTTGCAGGCACCCCTTCGAAAATCATCCACATTCGATGTATTTCTAGAAAGAACCGTCGATCCCGCCGTCGGCGACCTCGAGCGCACCGTCGGTGCCCTTTTAGAAATAGTGCTTTAAACAGGCCTCGCCGTTGTTGACCTCATTTTTTATGAGGTCTTCTCTTCCTTCTTTAGTGTTTAGGATCTAGCCTTAGGCTTTTCCTTTGAATATCTTAGAGGACTAGAATTGGGACCCATCCCTTAGAAATTTGAACCACTTCTTGCCTCCCTGCAAACCCCACAAGCTTGGTTGTAGACCCCTAATCACCTAGAGGGTTGAAATCAAATGTGAAGGTTTAAAGGATGAGTTCCTCATGGGACTCTTTGGCCTAGGACCACCCTAGGTGGCTTGGTCTGGTGAGGGTTGACTTACACACTCACTACACTCACACTCTACACTCTCACACACACAATCCAAATCCTACAACCACACACATACCCAACTTGGCTCCTTGACTCATGTAGGTAATTCATATGGATGGACCTTAACCCCTAAGCCCCTGGCTAAGAGGGTTAGGAACAACATAGTGAATGCCTCAAATGAGTCCTCTCATGGCTCATATAGGCTTAACATGGCTTCATGGCTTTATGGCTCAACCAAAGTGCTTCCATTTCACTCATATTTGATCAACCTTCTTTTTTCCAAAATTTCAATTTTTGACCCCGGGGACCCTACACCCATCAAACCTACTAAAAGCCCTTAAAAATTGCCCAAATCCTCCAAAACTTCCAAATCACCCAAAATTCCCCAAAATTAACCTTGAACACTCCTCACCAATCAAATTGATCATCCATAACCAGAAATACCAAAAATTCCAAAAATACCCCCCAATACCCTCCAAATACCCAAAATGCCCCTCTTAGCAAAAAAATCCAAAAATTCAGAAAATTCCCAGAAAATTCCAGAAAATCCCAAACATTCCCAATTTCATTTTGTCCAACTACACCATGGGCCAATTTTGTCAATTTACCCCACTTTTACCAAAACCCCCAATTTAGCCCATTCTTAACCCAAGTGAACCCAATGTCAAACCAAACCTACCCAATTGACCCCAAATTTGGTCCAATTCAATTCTAAACTCCAATTAAATATCCACAATATCAATCTAGACCAAATACAAGTCCAATTTGATTGAAATTTGGGTCCAATTTCACTTTTGACCTTAAAGCCCAATTTGGACCCATGACCCAAACTTAGCCCAAACCAAACCAAATCAACTTCAATTGACCCCAAACCTTTTCTAAAACTTCCCTAACATCCCCATAAACAAAACACTAACATAATTTGCCCAAAATTTGGACCCAAACCCCACTCAAATTCAACCCAAAACCAAAAAGCCCAATTTTGACCTAAACCCAAACCTAACCCAAATAAGCCCAAATCCCAAAACCAAAACCCAACCAAAGTTAAAACCTCTTTGAAACACTCCCATAAACATTTCCCAACATTAATTTTACATCAATTTCAACCCTAGCCCAACATTGGCCCAAGTTAGCCCAATTTGACCTACATTGGCCCATTTACCAAAGGAACCCAAATTCAACCCAATTCAAGCCCAAACCACCTCAAACTTGTCTCAAATCACTCATGATACATCCCTAAACCAAACCCAACAATTATTTGGCCCAAACTTCTACAAAATTCCCATCCATGAATTCATTCTTAAATCTAAAGGCTCATTCCCTTAAGCCTTCCTAAAAGCCCAAAGTCCATGACAAAGCCCACATGAAATTCCTCTCATCATCCCTTTGATTTAAAACACTTCCTAAGTTCTAAAATCCATCACCAAATAAACCCAAATCAAGCCTTATGACAATTCTCTTTAAATCCATGAAACATTCCAACACCCTTTCTCATGCAAGTGAGACAACTTTTCCCAAGCCATATATGAGCCATGAAGCCATGCATGAGCCACATGGGAGCCATGAGAGCCATGGGATTTACTTTCCACCTCACCATACCCAAGATGGCATGAGGAGGCCCTTTCCATATTCTTTTAAGGGGATTAGCCACTTCCATGACTCCACTAAACCTTGCTTAAACTTAATTGTACTTGGATGGTGACCCTTCCCCACTAATTAAGCTGACCTAAACCACTTTATCTTCAGCCCAAACTAGCCATGGCAAGGTGCACCTAGCCCAATCCATGCATTTGACCAAACATAGCCAAAATACACCCTTACCCCATTCTACTTTGATTCAAACACTTTACACATGGCAAAGCTCAATTGCCTGCACAAACCTCCAGCCCTGACCCACCTGAACTTGAGGGTGACCCATGCCTGCCGGCCAGCCACCTGGATCGCCGGAAAACACCATGGCCGAGACCTTGGGAGGAGCCAAACTTTTCAATTCTGCCTTGCTGAAGTGTCCCAGCCCAATTGAACACCATGGTTGTTCTTTCCTTGCATGGAGCAGCTGATCCCAAGCCTTAAACCCCCCTGGGAGGCCCTCCACCCTCTCCTATTTAAACACCACCTCCTCTCGGCTAAGAGAGGTGCTGAATCAAAACTTACTGAAACCCTGCCAAAATCATCCCAGACCACTCTCTACACATAGAGAACTTGATCCCCACTGAAATCCCCCTGCCATTCCCTCTCGCGAGCTCAATTTCGGAGTTGAAATCCAAGCTCAAAACCAGGACACTTCATCACGAGTGAGCCAATCTCCAAATTGATTGGTCCTACACCTTCACCGGACCAAGAGGAGAAGTTTCCCGGCAAAAGCCCCCTCGGTAGGCCGGCCATTGCTCCCGACCTCCAAGCTTTGTGATCGGCCGTGGTCGAAATCATACCTAGACAATTCACCGGGCCGAGGGACTTCATCCGGAGCTTGCTTGGACCCAATCGAAGGTGACACAACTCTCGGATCGAAGCTTCACTTCTGCGAGCAAAGGTATGGACTCACTCTTCTTCCCGAGCTTATAGAGATTCTCCATTTAATTTGAATCAATTTCAATGCATGTTTACCGTATGGATGTGTTTGTCTCTTCAGAGACGAATCCATAGAGCATAAGAACACAAAAATCCATCGAGAATCGAGTGAGAAATTAGGGTTAGAAGGTTGACGATCACGGGTGCACACCAGTCGTAGACGATGACTGGGAGCCGTCGGATCGAGCGTGTATCGAGCGGACGGTCGAGATCGAGCCGGACAGCGCGATGGTACATGAACCGCGGGCCCCTGGAGCACTGAGTCGGATGGCGGCGCCGAATCAGAGCGCGCCGCGTGGCCCTTCGGAGCTGCCGAGGATGGCGTGGCGCCGCGTGGATAAGTAGGAAAATAGGGATTTTTCTTATTTATTTAATTACCAGAACTTAGAAAATTCATAACTTTGTGTAGAAAAATCCTAAAAATAAAATAAAAATACCCTCTTGCTCAGTGAACAGAGAAGAATAATGTGGAAAAGAAATCAAGTAATTTCATTAAGTATTTTATTTTTAATGATTTATTTACTCTCTGCATTTTTTTAATTCTCCATGCATATAGGAAATTCACCATGGCATGAAACCATAGGGTTTTTGAAGCCTCTGAACTTGGGAACATTCCCTGAATTTTCCAAGGTTAGAGGCCATCCCTATGAGAAGTTATTGATTTTTCAAGTTCATGTTACTATTTTGAGTATTTTAATTCCAATAATTAGCATGTTGAGAAATAAATTCTAGGAAAATTTGGTGATGTTGCTTGTGACCAGAGGAACCTAGGAAAAATAATTTTTGAGCTAATTCACTTTGAATAACCCTAATTGGCCTAAATACCCAAAATTGAACTTTAATTAATTAGGGTTAACCACTCATCAAATTAACTTAAAAATAATTCTCCACTGTCCTTTAGGGATAGGAGAACACCACATAAAAATTTGAAACCAATTGGACTTGATTAACCCCACCAAATGGGTTGATTAAGCCTCTTAAGTAATAATGGGTAAAATTAAACTTTAAAAATTTATAACTCACAAAATACTTTTCAAAAATTCACAAAAATGGTTTTGGAGCCTCTCGATATCAAAGGAACTAAGGAAAATTAAAATTGTAATTTTCTAAAAAAGTTGATTTTTATCATTATTTTAATATTTTTAATAATAAAAAAATAATAAAAATTATAAAAATATTAAAAATCACCAAAATGTCATATTTTCAATTCTAAACACTTAGGAACAAACCAAATATTTTTCTTAAATTCCTAGGATAAGATATTGAATTTTAAAGGCTTAATGTAATTTTTAATATTAAAAAAATGTATTTTCCAACTTTTTCACTAAAATAATTCTAATAAAACAAAGAAAAATCAGAAAATTATGAAAATTGGTTCTCTGGTTTCCCTGATATCGGAGAGATTTTTGAAAAATATAAAACTCATTTTTCAACCTTTATTTTATTTTTAAATTAATTAATACTCCAAAACTCAAAATAATTCTAGTAAATAAGATATAATTCAAAAATCACCAAATTTAGTTCAAATGGTCCTCTAGTCATTAGGAACATCCTATAATTTTCTTAAGAACAGAAAAACTCCCTTGGTCATCTTATTGAATTTTCCTTGGAAATCCCTATTTTCTACAAAAAATAATTATATAAATAAATTAAATCTAGAAAAATCACATTTTCTCCTCTAATGTCTTAGTTGACATGTGAGTGAAGCCACATAAAAATTTCAAATTCATTTAAGCTCAATTTAGTGAGTTATGGAATTATTAAGCTTGAAGGCCAAAATGGTAATTAAAATTTTAACCCTTAATTAAAACTTTAGGCTTAATAAAATGAGAGAGTAAAATATTTGATCCTAATCTGATTTGGATGATTGAAATTTAAATAATTAAAGGATACAAACCCATCAATCATTTTTAAGATTAATTAGAGTAAACCTTAACCAATTAATTAATTAAATTTGGAAGATTAATAAAAATTGAAATTATTAAAATAGGGATATTATTGGGAAGACATCTATTCTTTAATCTAAGAATCCCTAAATTAATCACCTCAATAATATTTAATTCCTAATTAAAATGATAATCCAAACTCAAGATTTAAAATACTAAAAGACTTAATCATTAAATTAAATTAAGATTAAAACATTTAAATTAAATCCTTCCAAAATTTCAATTAAATTAATACTTTAACAATTAAATTAAATCATGTTCAAAACATAAAAAAATAAAATATTAAATTAAAATTAAAAATAAAATTAAATTAAAATTAATATTAAATTAAATTAAATTAAATTAAATTAAATTGAATTAAATATAACATCATCTAAGACATAAAGAATTCAAAAATAAATCTAAAACAACTTGAACACTATTCCAAACTTAAACCCATTAATTAAAATTAAATTAAATCACAAATTACTTAAACATCAATTTGCCCTCAAAAGCTCTTGTTGTCATAACTCCTAAACGGAGTATTAAGTGAAGTGTTACTTCACTTATAGGATATTCAAATGTCCTAGTTCACTGAGCAAAAGAACAAAACTAAACTAAACTCCTGGAGGATTAATTCACTTGTATAATTAAATTCTCTTGGACTTAAAACAATCCTAGAGGTATTGAAAAGATGTTTAAGACTCGTCTTAAGCACTTCCTCAATATGATAGGATATTTATAAGAACAATTGAATTTAATTATTCTTTGATGAAGAAAATCGTCCTTAAACCAAAACACAAGAACCTAGACGTCATAGGAGATGACTAGCTATAGGATTAGGGCTTTAGTAGACAACCAGAACCTTTCCCTTAGCTTTACCTAGGTACTTGTTGGAATATTTAAATGCCCTAACATGCATTTTAAGTGCAGCTTGGGATGACGGGAAGACCCTCCAGGTACGCTTTTACTTTATTGCAATTTACTTTATTGCAAAAATGCACTTTACTTTTCTTGCATGATAAACAATCGTTGCATGAAAACCAAAAAACCTTTAGGGTAGTCCCTAAAGCCGAAACCAAAACTAAATTAAAAATCACTGCAAGATAAAATTCACCGCCACAACATTTCAAAATATAAAACAACTCAAAATTTAATCACAAACAGAACACAAAACTACAATTGTAACTAAATTAAAACGTCTCGTTGAATGATCGGGAATACCTCGGATGATGTAACCCACGTGTTGCTAACGGGATTTCCCACGGTCTAAATGAAAGTGTGGAACTCATTCAGTTGATTTTAGCAAATTCATCTGGACTAAGTGAATTCAATGAAAATAATGGTGTCAGGATGACGGAACCGTGGGATCTTAATCGCTTCTGTTTAACCAACTTTAAGATTTGTTTTAATTAAAATATTAAAAAAAAACACTTGAATTTTAAGATTTTCTCTAAACCAAAACACTTCTCTCATCTCCTGATTTTTGACTTCTAAAACTAAACCTCGGCAACAATAAGGAGCTTGGAGCACGGTGGGCAGCACGGCCATCGTCATCAGCAAAACCTGAGTCTACTTCAGCAAAACTTTCTTAGAATAAAATAACCAAGACATAGGATTTTGAGGTAGTTTGCCTAGTGCAACATAAATCCTCAACTTTTCGTTAGGCATTTGCATAATCATGTTATGCAAATTAAGCCCTAACCGGTCTTAGGACTCCGAGGTAGTCGTTCGGTACGACATAAGCCCTCACATCTTCGAGGCTATTTGCATGACTGTGTCATACGAATATAAGTCCTAATTAACTAAAAATTGGCAAGATTGAAATATCAGATAATATTAGGATTCTCCCTAAATCTAAGCCAAACAATAGGATAGTTTGGGAAGTTGCCAAGATTCTTCTTGGATCCTCAGCTTCTCCTACTCCTCTTCCTTTGGACTCCTAAAATAAACTGTTTCTATTTTGAGTCATTCCCTTTTGAATTTCCAAAATCCAATCCTTTGAAAATCTTAAACTTTGAAATTCTTGAGAGCAAAACCACTGATCATTATCAAGAGTTTTCTTAAGTGATTCCCGTCATTTAAGATGTAATTAACTATAGGGGCTTGCCCTTATAGGGAACTTTAAGAACCCAGGTAATATAAACCTTGTTTAATTCATTTATATTAAGCGGGGAACTATGTCGGCTTATAAAATTGGTTCGTAGACCAAACGGATGTCACAAATCTTCTAGTTTATTTAATCGAGCCCCATCATCGAGCGATGTGTCTACTCTCGGGATAGATATACGGTTTGTGGTGCGGTGCTCGTTTACATAAACTATTCGGGATGTGAGATCGGTTTGATTTCATATCTTAAAATTTTCAAATTTAAAATTATTTTCAAAATCAAATACTACTTTTCAAATTATTTATTTAAATTAAATTAAAAATTCGCCGACAATTTCTGTAGGCGACCTCTTTTCAAAAATACAACACATAACCTAAAAATATGCCAACAGTCGTCGGCGGCCTCGATCTCCGCCGTCGGCGGCCTTCCTTGCAATTAATTTTGAACTCTCGGGAAAATCACGTCGTCGGTGCCATCGACCTCTTCGTCGGCACCCTAGGTCAATGTTGCATAATTTGGTCCTTTTTGCTCCAAATTCGCTCTTTTCTGCATATTTTTGCTCATTTCTCCTTAAATCTTCATGCCTGCGGAAAAAACAAAAAATACCATTCTTCAAAATGCAATATCATCAAAATCAGTATAAAATAGGCATGAAAATCTTAACCTTTTTTCTTTGGGTCAATAATCACAGCTCCAAATTGATAGATTTTTATGATAATGAAAGTTCATGTCCATCTAGATTTCAGTTTTCCAGGAAATAATTTCAATCTTGTATTATATAATAAAACTTTTTGTCCTGGTTCAAATTCCTTTTTAACAATCTTTCAATCATGCCATATTTTTCCTCTCTCCTTGTATATTCTATCATTATCATATGATTCATTTATGATTTCTTCTAATTCATACAATTGTAACAGTCTCTTCTCACCAGCATCTTTCAAATTAAAGTTCAATTTCTTTGTCGCCCAATATGCTTTATATTCTAATTAACTGGCAAGTGACAAGTTTTTCCAAATATTAATCTGTAAGGGGAATTTCCTATAGAAGTTTTATAATCAGTTTTGTATGCCCATAAAGCAATGTCTAGTCTAGCAGACCAATCTAATTTCTCAGGATTAATGACTTCCTCCAAAATTCGTTTAATTTCAGGATTAGATACCTCTACTAAACCATTAATTTGGGGATGATAAGCTGTATAGATTCTATGCATAATATTATATTTTTCCACCAATCTTTGAATCAAATTATTCTTAAAATGGGATCTTCCATCAGTGATGATTACTCTAGGCATTCCATATCTTGTGAAAATGTCTTTCATTAAAAACCTCAAAACACTTCTAGCATCACATCTAGGTAAAGTTATTGCCTCAATCCATTTTGATACATAATCAACAGCAATCAGTATATATATAATTCCAAATGAAGGTATGAATGGTCCCATAAAATCTAATCCCCAAGCATAAAAAATTACAACTTCCAAAGTAAAATTAAGAGACATTTCATTTATTCTAGATATATTGCCTATGCTCTGACATCGATCACAAGTTTTGATAAATCTATAAACATCTCTGAAAATTGCAGGCCAATAAAATCCAGATTGCAAAATCTTATGTACAGTTCTATCAATTCTGAAATGTCCTCCAAATTCATAATCATGACATTCTCGAATAATCCTTTCAGTTTCTTCATAAGGCACACATCTCCTAATAATAAAATCTTTACATTACTTATACAGATAATGATCGTTCCAGAAACAAAATTTAGCATCATGCTTAAATTTTTTCTGTTGTTGCATTGTTAAGTCAGGTGGTAAAATATTACTAACGATGTAGTTTACAATATCAGCATACCACAATAAATTTCCTTCAAAAATATTATATAATTGCTCATCAGGAAAAGCTTATATGATTTCCTTTTCAAAATCATCCAAATTAGGTTGTTCAAGTCTAGATAAATGATCAGCAATTTGATTATCAACCCATTTCCTATTAGTAATCTCAAAATCAAATTCTTACATTAAAAGTATCCATCGAATCAGTTTTGGTTTTGCATCCTTCTTTTGCATTAAATATTTAATAGCAGAATGATCAGTATGCACTATACATTTAGCTCCAATTAAGTAAGATCTAAATTTTTCAAAGGCATAAACGATCGCTAATAACTTTCTTTCTGTAGTGGTATAGTTGATTTGAGCATTAGTAAGAGTCTTACTAGCATAGTATATAACTTTGAACATTTTTTCATGTCTTTGCCCTAAAATAACTCTAATAGCATAATCGCTATCATCGCGCATTAATTCAAATGGTTTCTCCCAGTCACGTGAAACTATTATAGGGGCAGCGATTAGTTATTCTTTTAATAGATCGAAAGCTTTTAAGCATTCATCGTTAAAATCAAACATTCTATCTTTTTCCAAAAGTTGGCATAGAGGCTTAGTGATTTTTTGAAAAGTCTTTGATATATTACCTGTAGCATCCTACATGTCCCAAAGGGCTTCTTACCACCCCTCTCACAGTTGTTGGAGGTGGTAATTTTTCTATAATTTGAATCTTCGCAGGATCCACTTCCATGCCATATTCAGATATTTTATGCCCAAGCACAATTCCTCCTGCAACCATAAATTGTCACTTTCCCAGTCTATAACTAAACTTGTTCTTTTGCATACCTCTAAAACTTTATTTAAGTTGCATAGGCATGCATCAAATGAATCTCCAAATACTGAGAAATCATCCATAAACACTTATATTCATTATCAATTAATTTGCTAAATATGGATGGCATACATCTTTAAAATGTTGTAGGTGCATTACATAATCCAAAGGGCATTCATCTAAAAGCAAAAGTTCCATAAGAGCTAGTAAATGCAGTCTTCTCTTGATCCTCAGGAGCAATAGGTATTTGGTGATAACCAGTATATCCATCCGAAAAGCAATAGTACTTGTGTCCAGCAAGTCTGTCTAGTATTTGGTCTAAAAATGGTAAAGGAAAGTGATCTTTTCTGGTGACAGCATTTAATTTTATATAGTCAATACATATTATCCAACCAGAGACTTTTCTTGTCGGTATAATTTCATTTTGATCATTTATGTCAACAATCTATCCTCCTTTCTTAAGAACACAATGAATTGGACTTGCCCAAACACTATCAGAAATAGTATATATAATTTCAGTATCTAACCACTTTAAATTCTCTTTTTTAACCACTTCTTTCATTATTGGGTTCAATCTCCTTTGTGGATCAACTTTAGGTTTATATTGTTCATTCAATAAAATTCTATGCATACAGATCGATGGACTGATTCCATTAATATTAGCTATGGACCAACCAAAAGCCTTTTTGTATCTTTTAAGGTGTCCAATAATTTTTGTTCTTGATATTCATTTAAATCTGAAGATATAATGATTGGTAAAGTGGATGATTCTCCTAAAAACATATAATTTAAATGATTAGGAAGAATTTTCAGCTCAAGTTCAGGGGGTTTAATGATAGATGGAATTAAACTTTTATCTCAATTTTCCATAGTATCCAATCTTTCAAAACTTTCCTGAACAAATTCTAACTTTTCACTCTTCATATCATCCAAATCATCTTCACTTTCACTTTCATATTCATCCTCACATTCTAGATTTTCTTCAAATACTTCTTTAAAATGATCTTCTCTCAAATAAGCATAGATTTCCATTCGAAAGCACTCATCATATTTTTCAGTTGAAGGGTATTCATAGATTTCAGAATATTAAAACTTACCTCTTAGTCATTAACTCTCATGTTTAATTCTCCTTTTTGAGCATCGATCATAGCTCTCTCAGTAGCAAGAAATGGTCTTCCTAAAATAATTGGAATTTCTTTATCGTCCTCCATATCTAATATAATAAAGTCCACAGAAAAGATAAATTTATCCACATTTACTAATACATCTTCCACAACTCCTTTAGGATAAGTGATAGAACGATCAACCAGTTGAAGAGTCACAGATGTAGGTGAAATTTCTCATATTCCCAATCTTTTGAAAGTTGATAAAGGCATAAGATTAATACTAGCTCCAAGATCACATAAAGCTCTTCCGAAAAATTTCTCACCTATAGCACACGGGATAGTGAAACTACCTGAGTCTTTAAATTTTTCAGGAAGCTTCTTCTGAATAATCATACTACACTCACTGCTAAGTGCAACAGTCTCGTGGTCTTTGAACTTTCTTTTCTTTGTAAGAATATCCTTCATAAACTTTGCATAATCAGGCATCTGCTCTAGTGCTTTAACAAAGGGAATATTAATCATTAATTTCTTAAGAATTTCCAAAAAACTATACAAATCTATTATCCATGTTCAATTTCTTTAGTCTTTTAGGAAAAGGAGGGGTGGTTTTTCAGTAGTTATCTTCATTGGTTCTAGTGGATATTCATCTGGATATATAACCTTTCTCAATGTCCACTTCCTCTCTTTCAACTTCGACTTCTTTTTGAAGTCTTGGTTCCAATTCTTTTCCACTCCTTAATTGAATAGCCTTAATTTGCTCCTTGTTTTGATCTTTTGGGTTAATCTTAACATTACTAGGAAGATTTTTAGAAGGTCTTTTATTAAGTGTAGTAAATATATGTCCCAATTGATTCTTAATGTTCTTCACCGCAACATTTTGAGCTTAAATTTGATTACCCATATTCAGAATCATTTCTTCAGTAGACAACTTCTTTTCCTTAAATTGGTGATTACTATTAAAACCAGGAGGATAAGAAGGTTTATAATTGGTATTTCCTTGGTTCGGATTTTCAACTGGATTCATAGGATTGTTTCCCCATTGCGGGTTAACAACAACATTGGTGTTATTTCAGTTGAAGTTTAGGTGATTCCTCAAACTAGGATTATAATAATTTGAATAAGAATTATTGACTTTGTTATTTATGGCTTCAATGTTTCATAAGGCATTTGAGAGTCTATCATCTGTCCTGATGAATTTTCTTCTAAAACTAGGGGTGTTGGAGAATGATTCATTCCATATTGATCTATTTTCTTAGAAAGTGCAACAATTTGAGAGACTATCATAGTTATCGCATCAGAATCATGAATACTAGCTACTCTCTTAGCATTTACCCTCTCATAGGCAATTAAAAATTATTAGTAGCAATCTCTTCAATTAACGAATATGCTTCATCAAAAGGTTTAGACATTAATGATCCAGCAGCAGCAGCATCGATAATCGATCTCAAAGATCCCACTAATCCAATCTAAAATGTTGGAATTATTAACCAGTCTGGTAAAGTATGGTATGGACACTTTCTTAGAAGATCTTTGAATCTTTTCCAAGCTTCATATATGGATTCTTCATCAAACTGACTAAAAGATGTGACATCATTCCTCAGCAAAGCAGTTTTGGAAGGAGAAAAATATTTTGACAGAAACTTTTGTGAAAGCTCTCCCCAAGTTCTTATAGATCCAGGTGCTAACGAATTTAACCACGCCTTAGCGTTATCCCTTAATGAAAAAGGAAAAGTCTAAGTCTAACTGCATCGTTCGACACTCCACCGTATTTAAAAGTAGCACACAGTTCTAGAAAACTAGCGAGATGTAAGTTAAGATATTTATTAGGTATTCCTCTAAATTGATAATTCTGTACCATTTTGATAACATCAAGTTTAAGCTCAAATGATTTAGCAGGAACATCAGAGCTTTGGATAGTTAAGTGAATTTCATCTGTTGTTGGATTAGCATAATCTCTTAATGTTCTTGGTATATTTTCATTTTGATTGTTTAAGTTGTCCGCCATTTTGTGAGAATTTGTAGATTGTTTTTGTTATTTTCAAATTTTTCTAATAGTATGCTCTAATTCAGAATCGTAACGCACTAAACCTATAGATCTGATACTATGTATACAAACACGATAAGCACACTAACAATAAACAAACACACACAATTATGATTTGTAATTCAAATATAAGATTTCAAATACTACAAAATTAGATTTTAGCATTTACCTTTCCTCCCTGGCAACGGCGCCAAAAACTTGGTGCGACTTTTTTAATTTGCCAAAATTTATGAACTTATATATATATATATATATATATATATATATATATATATATATATATATATATATATATATATATATATATATATATATGTAGTTTTATAATGAGTCACATAATTAAACACAAGTATACGTATCGCTCAAGTAATACAAAGCTCTAGTGGAGTCTTGGATATCAATCCCACAGGAAGGCTTTAATTTTATGGTGTTGTACAGAAATCACTTATCAAATCATAGCACAATTACAAGCAATTTCAATTCTTAAAATAAAAACAAATAGTTGTAGTTACTATATCTACCAAAGTACATTCTAAACTTTTAGTAAGTTAAACTAACACAAGACTAAAGTTATAACAAAGTTCAGTTGTAAGAAAGAGTCTTCCTCCTCTCGACTTATAATATGATGATTATTGTGACATAGATTAGTGATGCAAATGTATTATGCTAAATAGGAGCATACATATTCTTTACCCTTTTCCCAGCGTATAAAGAACATTGGTTAATCCTAAGTTTAGTCCCCAAATCCGTGGTTAGGCTGGGAGGATACTGGCTCTCACTCCAAAGCTCCCACTTCCCTTCCCCTGAAGGCAAACTCTTGCTTTGGTTTCCAAACCCTAGGACCAAATTGAGGATTTCAGCCTGTCACTCTAAAATCTCCAATTCTACACCTATCAAAGTGTATTTCCCTATTTATTTGCACTCAATCCCCATGAACTACATCACTCATCCTTGGACATTGAATCTGACCTTCACTTTTGTTTTGGAACTCATAATCCTTTTGGAACATATGTTTCCCAACAAGTTTTAACAATGCATTTGGCCAGATCAAAAAGTAAATGAAGTTCGAAGTGGAAAGGTCATCACAAATTCTCCATAATAAATCATCACATCATTTCTATATCACAACATCGACACATCACATGAAGATGATGAAGACAATAAAATCTACTCAAGACTTATGAGGAAAATATGACAAAACATGGATTTTATGTATAAAAGCAGCGTCATACAAACAGAGTAAAGAAAAGATAACTTATCTCAAACTCTTCCCCAAGCGAATCTCAAGGAATTCCTTTGACTCCTCTTCTTTCTTCACAACAACACACAATTCTCTCTTTAGATAAGTAATGAGAAGAAATATCTCGCTTTCCCTCTTCTCGTACACTCCTTGGAAGAGAAAACACAAAACCTAGATTTCCTAAATAAAATGAAAAGACACTCTCTGTTTACTCTCTCTACACTCTAAACTCTCTCCCCTCTCTAAATTTGGCTCCAAAGAAGTTTAAATTCGGCCATAACTAATTTCCCAAGAGTTTACTCAAGCAACCCTCCAAAATTTGGCCAAATACGTTCAATCTAGTTTGAAATCGGGATAGGGCGCGGTCCGGCGTAGAATAGGGCGTCGTTCGGCACATTATTCGGCCAATCGGTCGCAACTCTCTGTAAAATAGCCCGATCCGGTGCTGGTGACAGTGCCGTTCGGCGCTAGTTTAATAAAATGCTCTTTTGCCCCTTTTTGCTCCAAATTTGCTCATTTTCACTTCATTTTGCTCCAAAGGCCTAAAATTATTGTACCTATATGAAATCATGAAAAATACCTTTCTTTAAAGTGCAATATCATCAAAAACAAGTATCAAATGAAAAGTAAAAATCTATCAAATTTTTTAGTGGATCTGTTACCTTAACTTTGTAATTGATTCCCTGGACTTTGTAATTGATTACCCATGTTTAATATTAATTCTTTCATAGACAATTTCTTTTCCTTACATTGCGGGTTACTATTGAAACCTAGAGGATAAGAAGGTTTATAGTTAGTGTTCCCCTGGTTATTCGAATTTCCCAATGGGTTCACAGAATTGTTCCCCATTGTGGATTAATAGTAGCATTGTTATTATTCTGGTTTAAGTTTGGGTGGTTTTACCAACCAGGATTATAATAATTAGTATAAGGATTGTTGGGTCTATTATTTATAGCATTCAAAGTCTCATAAGATAATTGAGAATCTATTATTTGTCCCATTGAATATTCATCTAACGCCTGAGGCATTTGAGAATAGTTCATTCTGAATTGATCTATTTTCTTTAAAATAGCAGCAATTTGAGAAGCTAACATAGATATTGCATCAGAATCATGAATACTAGCTACTCTTTTTTTATTTACCTGTTCAGAGGGTCATTAAAAAGTATTAGTAGCCATCTCTTCTATAAAAGAGTATGCCTCATCAAAAGGTTTTGACATTAATGATCCACCAACAGCAGCGTCTATAATCGATTTAAGAGATCTCACAAATCCATTATGAAATGTTTAAATTATTAACCAATATGGTAAAACATGATGCAGACACTTCCTAAGAAGATCTTTAAATCTTTCTCAAGCTTCATATATTGATTCCCCTTCAAACTGACAGAAAGATGTAATATCATTTCTAAGCTTAGCAGTTTTTGATGAAGGGAAATGTTTTGACAAAAAATTTTGTGATAGTTCTCCCCAAGTTCTGATAGATCCACGTGCTAACGAATTTAACCACGCCTTAACTTTATCCCTTAATGAAAAGTAAAAAATTCTGAATCTGACAGTGTCGTTTGACACTCCATCATATTTAAATGTAGCATAAAATTCTAGAAAACTAACAAGATGTAAGTTAGGATCTTCATTCACTGTTCCACCAAATTGATTATTTTATACCATTGGGATAATAACAGATTTAGGTTCAAATGAATTAGCAACTACATCAGGATTTTGAATAGTTAAGTGAATTTCATCTGATGTAGGGTTAACATTATCTCTTAAAGGTCTAGGTTGATGTTCATTTTCATTTATTTGATTATCTAAATTGTTCGCCATTTTGTTCAAATTTCTAAATTCTTTTTGTTGTTTTTGAATTTTTCTAATTGTACGTTCTAATTCTGAATCGTAAGGTACTAAACCTTCAAAAATCCAATACTACGCATACACTAATACAGTAAGCACACTTAAAAGCAAGTAAACACACACAATTGCAAATTATAAAAAAAGGTTTTTAGTTACTACTAAATTTACTGTTGTCTTCCCGACAAGGACACCAAAAACTTGATCGCGACTATCTTAAATAAGTATTTATAAGTATTTTTAGTTCAGTAACAAAGTATAATTAGTTTAATAAGAAAGCAGCCAATCTAGACGCAAATACATGTATCGCTCAAATAATACAGGACTCTAGTCGATCCCACAGGGAGGAAACAAATCTTTAAAGCGTAGCATAGAAATCCAATATTCAAATCACAATACATGTAAAGTAAATACTAAAGTTGCTAAAGTTTAAAGATGCTAAAGATTTTAAGATCACTAAAGTACTTTCTAAACTTTGAAATAAAATTAACTATTACAACACTAAGTTTTGTATCGAAATGTTCAAATTTTGGAGAAAGTGTCCTCCCCTTACAATGATATTATGATGAGTGAATGATAAAGATTATTGAAAATCTTGTATTGTGTCAAATAGGAGCATACATATTCTTTACCCTCTTTCGAGTGCTATAAAGAACATTGACTAATCCTAGGTTTAGTCTCTAAATCTGTTGTTAGGCTGGGAGGATACTGGCTCTCACTCCAGAGCTCTCACTTCCCTTCGCATGAAGGCCAACTCTAGCTTTAATTTCCAAACAATAGGACTAAATTGAGGATTTTAGTCTGTAACCCTAAAATCTCTAATTCTACGGCCAATAAACCATATTTCCCTATTTATTTGCACCTAACCCTCATAAACTACATCACTCATTCATAGACATTAAATGTAATCTTCACCTTTTTTATAAAACATATAGTCCTTTGGAATCATTTGTTTCAAAACATATTTTAACAATTTAATTGGCCAGATCGAAAAGTAAATGAATTATGAAGTGAAAAATCATCACAATTTCTTAACATTCATATGACACATCCAATCTAAATTATCACTGCACCATTTATCATTGTAAAGAGAAAAACAAAGAAATTTATTCAGAACTCATGAGGAAGTTACGACAAAACAAGGATTTTATATATATAAGCAAAGTCATACAAACAATAAGAAGTAAATACAACTTATCTCAATTTCTTCTCAAAGCATATCCTTCAAGTTCCTTTGAATCTCTTTCCCTCTACACAATGAAACACAATTCCTCTTAGAACAATAGGAAGAAGCAATCTCTTACTTTCTTTCTCCTCCTACAACTCTTCAGAGAAGAATTCCTCACAAAACAACACTTTTCACACCAAATTCTAGACTCTAAACTCTCTGCACACTTTCTCTCTACTCACAAAGCATTCACACTCAAATCTCATCCACTCACACTACCTTTTATGGCGCCAAATTCACTTTGAGATAGCCTAGGGACAAAGTCCTCAAGAGATGCCTCAAGAATCACTCAAAAAGTCATCCAAATACATTGAATATGGCCTCCACCAACATTGGGTTCCATCGGTGCCGTTTCTGGGCACCGTCGGCACCCATCGTGTTTTAATTTACGGAGCTATCTGTAATTGGGCGCCATCGGCACCAGAATACAATTTTTTTTATTTTTACCTTTTTTCACTCCATATTCGTTACTTTAGCTTCTTTTTACACCAATTGCTTAAAATCATCATACCTGCAATAAAACATGAAAAATACATTCCTTTAAAGTGAAATATCACAAAAAATGAGTACGAAATATATATGAAAAATCCACATGTTTTTGGTGCATCAGCAGGGAGTGGGTTACTGCTGCATTTGGGAATTCTTGATAATCTAGCATAAGGAAGTGTTTAGGATAGAGTTAAGATCCCTCTAAGTATCCGTTTTCTATTTTACTCGGTTATATGAATTATCTTTCGTTGGGTGTTAGTTTTTTCAAAAGGTGCTATAAAATTCACATGAATTGATACAAATGAGATGGAATTTGTTGAAAATGGTATGGTGAAGCATCACTCATTCAAGTTTATGAAATATCATAAAAATGATATGATTCTCAAGCTTGATTCATTTAGACTTTGGTTTTGATAAAGGAGATAAAAATAAACAAATAAGGTTTATTTGATTCTAAATGATATCATTTACATGTTTGAAATATAATTTCATATTTCGAACCTGTGAAGTTTTATTATTTTTTTTCGGTGATGGCTAAAGTTATGGATGTTACATTGTATTCTATACAATTAAATAAAAAATATAAGTGTAGCTTATTGAATCTTTAAACATGTTTACATCAAGGGTAGAGTATTTGGAGACCAGTATTGTTGAAGGAGAGCTTCTTACTTCGGGCTGTAATAATAAAGTACATAGACTTCCATTAAATAAAGGTCATTGTGGAGAGGCACAGCCAGTTGATGTTGAATTTCAACCAAAAAATTTACAGTTTATTTTGAAAATGTTCTGACCTTGCTTTAGTTTCTACTGATTATGAGATCGTGATTTTACGGGGAGGCTATGGTGGAAAAAATACATAGGAAGGAAAACACTGAGGTTAAATGCTTTTTGGCAACTTAAGGAAAGTTTTATTTTATGTTTGATTTATGTGTATAATCTTTGTGCTTAAGGTGTTTGAAAATGAAAACAAATAATTATCTTACCATGAATTGTTATGGGTTTAATTCTAATGATATATATGTAAGAATTGAGGATTGAAAGTTAGACAGGTAAATACATAAGGACCGTGAAATATAATCTTTGAAGATTTGAAAATTATACTTCATTCGTTCATAGAAATTTTTAATTTAATTTCCACACACACACACACACACACACACACACACACACACATATATATATTGAATCAAGTATGAATTAATAGATTGTAAATATTCATTTGAATGGGTATTCTCATAATTGTTGTATGTTCTGGGTGTCTTATACATATTACTATTACAATAAGCTATGTTTATTTTAGTATTCTTAAGAGACTTATTACCTAACATGTAATACTCTTGAATTTTTTTTTTAATCTGTATGACCTGTCCATGAAGGAATCTTATGATATGTTAATTTTGTGAATAAATTATTTATAAATCCTCATGTAGATTTTGATTTGTTCATTACTATAAGCCTGAAACAGTGCTGCAATTAATTTGTTTTATATATATATATATATATATATGAGTTGGTATTTCCTTGAAATTGAAGATGAGTTATCAGTCATTATGCCTGTAGTGATCATTGTTGTTGATTAGTGATGTAGGATTTGTCTCTTTCAAGTCCTTGGAATATTAGATATCATTTAAAGGATTTTGTGGATTGAAAAGTTATTTGTTCTCATTTTTTATTGCCCTTTCCCGATTCACGTTTGGATAGATATTAGTCTTTCGTGATACCATTGCTTCTTTGATTTGAAGTTAAGATTCATACATTATTGACTTGCTAAAATTGATATTCTCGTGAGCCCATAATTGTCATATCTTGAATTTGTTCAAGGGTACTGAAAGTTGGATGAATAATTTCAGGTTTTGGAAATCTTGGTATATTTATGTGTAGTCACTGAAAACTTGATGACTTATTTTAGAATTGGCGGGATTTACATGCTTGAAATTTCATATTTACAACAAAATAAGTACAATTGAATCATTATGTACTTATATGTTTAATTTCTTAGATTTTATATGTATATGTCTAAATCATTGTCAAAATACAATTGGATCTATTTGTTTAGATGACTATGTTTTATATAGTTGTATACTTGCACATCTAAAAATATATTAAAAAAAAAAAACTAAATTTTCTTTTTGTAACATTCATTAGTTTACATGCCTACTCCCTAATTTCATATATATATATATATATATATATATATATATATATATATATATATATATATATATATATATATATATATATGCACATTTAACACTTAATGTTTGCATTCTGTACCAACTTTTGGGATGTTTAGGCCATGAAATTCTGATGATGCTTATGAATTAATTTGTATATATGATGTCTATCAGTTGCTCCTCTTCCTTTAGTTAGTTGTCTGCTTTCTGATTCTTTATGGGTGAGCTGTGATTATGCTAAGAAGTTTACAATTGGTTTTAATAAGAGTGATAAGGTGTGGCACTTTCATATATCCAGTTATGGTAATTATAAGATTTGTAATGTCAAATGATTTGGAGGGTGATAGAAGATAATAATCCAGAGCACAATGTTATTTAAGTTAACTTTCACCTAATTCATTCTTCTCGTTCTACATTATTTAAATGATAAATTTATATTGATTCAAAAGATTTATGTGGAATATCGAATTGGTATATAAGTTGGAAATTACGTGGGGTAAGGGAGATGATGTAAAACTACACTCATGCTTACATAGCTGAAATTTTTTGACCAATAATTGATCAGCAGTTGCCCTTTTCACTTATTTAGGTTTTTGGTGGCTTTAACCTCGGCTTTGAATGACTTGTGAACTGGTGGTTTTAAATTTAGAAATTACAATGCTACAAAAATACGACATACATAAACATTACGTATATGTGACACATATGGTCGATGAGGCTTACTTTTGTTACTTGTTCATTTGTCAGTCAGCTGATGAGGATTCAAAGTTGCCCGACCTTAGAAAGTTTTACTAGTAGCTTATGATCAATATTGATATATTAACTTCGATGCCTCAGTTGCCTATGGGACTATGACAAGTGAAATGCTTTTATCTGAGCCCATCCCCAACTTAAATTCTTATACCCCATTCTGATTTTCTATATGCATTTCACTTAACCCTTTTATGAAAATATACATGCTCAAGTTTTCATATTTAAATTTCAAATGTTTTTTTGACCATTTTTCTTCTATATATACACTTGTACTAGAGCATCATAAGGGGTGGCATGTATGTACTGGCCTTCTCTCTTTTAATACACTTTATTGTACATATTTGTTCATACTTGTATTATTATTACTTTGCTACTCTTTACTGCTTTTCTGGCACGTTCGTATAGAACCATAGGGTAGAAAACATAGGGCATATGTTTAGGACTGTAATCCTATAACACATAATAAAAATATATTTTTTCCTTAAATTTCAACACCTTTCAAAATTTTCTAACAAAACGTTTTCAAAACCACAAACAATGTTTTTTTAAAACTTTAATAAACTAATAATAACATAATAATTTGCCTTTTTTGGATTTACGATAATCTCTCAGATGAGGTAACTTACAATTGCTAACGAAAATTCTCTAGTCTAAATGAGTTCAACAGATTGGTTAGACTAAGTAATCCAAAATTAACAGTGATGCCAGGATGAAGAAACCGTGGTATCTTAACCAGTGTCGCTTAACATAATTTAAATATTCCCCATTTTATCAAATTTCAAGTCCAATCTCGATCAAATTTCAAATTTGATCTTCCAAATTTCAAATCAAATCTTAAATCAAATTTCAATCGAGTTCAAACTCATCCTTCCAAATCTCAAATTCTAATCTTTCCGCATTTCAAATCTAAATCAAATCTCAAATTCACCTTTCCAGATTAAATCTCAATCAAATTTCGAATTCGGACTTTCCGCATCTCAAATCAAATCTCAATCAAATTCAAACTTTGGGTCGAGGATTTTTGATTCAATCGTACTGCCAGGATTCTTTCCCCTATCGCAATGAAGTACATCAAATTCAAATCTTTCAACAGGATTTTACATCCAAGACCGCATCGCTTTAGGATTCTTTCCCTATCGCAATGAAATACATCAAATTCAAACTTTCGGTCGAGGATTTTACATCCAAGACTCCATTGTTTTACGATTCTTTCCCTATCGCAATGAAGTACATCAAATTCAAACTTTTCGGTCGGCGACGACATCCAAGACCCATCGCCGGATTCTTTCCCTATCGCAATGAAATACAATTCAAACTTTGGCCACATTTTACATTCAAGATCTACTGCTTTAGGATCCTTTCCCTATCACAATGAAGTAAATCAAAATTCAAACTGGGCTCAGGATTTGATATCCAAGACCGCATTGCTTTAGGATCATTTCCCTATCGCAATGAAGTACATCAAATTCAAACTCGGTTCAGGATTTTACATCTAAGACTCCATCGTTTTCAGGATCCCTTTCCTTACCGCAATGAAGTACATCAAATTCAAACTCCGGGTCGCAGGATTTTACACTGAAGACTGCATCGCTTTAGGATCATTTCCCTATCGCAATGAAGTACATCAAATTCAAACTCGTGGGTCGAGGATTTCCATATCCAAGACCGCATTGCGCCAGGGATTCTTTCCCTATCGCAATGAAATACATCAAATCAGATTCCCGGGTTAAGGATTTTACATCCGAGATCGCACCGCTAGATTCTTTCCTGCCGCAATGAAATACATCAAAATCAAACTCTTAGTGGTTACACTACATCCAAATGACATCGAGATCTTCTTCCCTTATCGTAATGGATCCAATCCAATCGATTCGATCTTCTTTTCGTGTCAAGATGTTACATCTAAAACCTCAAAATTCCATTTTTCATTTCAAATCAAAATCCCTTCAAATTAATTTTCGACAAACTTCAATCTAAATTCAACTCCAAATTGAAAATCTAAACTCACAATATCGAAACTTAAACCGAAACAAAAATGAAATCTAAATTGAAATTCCCTGCATCAGCGTGATTCAGATTCACCTCCTTTTTCTCTTCCCCAAATGGTAACCAGAATCTCCGGTTTCGTAGATATGCTTGACACTCCCTCACGAAAACTCTTCTTACTGGCCCCAAGTTTGTCACTTGGACATCCGTGTTGGTTTTGTTGATCGCTCGTCAACACCAATACGCGCGGTGTGCTCATGCCTCACCACACCTATCGTCCATTTCCATGAATTTACTGGCGAGGTCTTCTCCTTTTTAGTACTTAGGATCTAGCCTTAGGATTTTCCTTTGACTATCTTAGAGGACTAGAATTGGGATCCACCTTTTATAAATTCAAACTACCTCTTAACTCCCTGCAACCCACAAACTCGACCGTAGACCCCTAATCACCTGTGAGGGGTCGAAATCAAATGCGGAAGTTTAAAGGATGAGTTCCTATAGGACTCTTCGGGCTCCAGACTGCCCCGGGTGGCCTGGTCCGTGAAGGGGCTGACTTACACACACACTACACCTATACACTACACTTTCACACACCTATACCTAACTTGGCCTCCCCGACTCATGTGCAGTGATTCCACACTGACGGTCCTTAACCCCTAAGCCCTCACAAGAGGGTTAAAGAACAACATAAAGGATGCCTCAAATGAGTCCCTTCATGGCTCATGTGGGCTTGATGTGGCTTCATGGCTCAACCAAAATGATTTCATTCCACTTAAATTTTACCCCAATCTTCAATTTTCCAAATTTTCAATTTCGACCCCCGGACCCTACACCCGCTTAGCCTACCCAAACCCTCGAAATCCTCAAAAATTTCCAACAACCCAAGATTCCTCAAAATCAATCCCAAACATTTCCACATCACTCAAATTGATCATATATACCCAAAAATATCAAAAATTCCAAGAAAACCTCCCAATACCCTCCAAATACCCAAAATACCCCTCTCGACCCAAAAATTCAAAAATCTGGAAAATTCCTCAGAAAATTCCAAAAATCCCAAATATTCAACTACACCATGGGCCGATTTTGTCAATTTACCCTACTTTTGTCAAAACTCCCCAATTTAACCCATTTTAACCCAAAGTGAACCCAATGTCAAAACTGCCTACCCACCGACCCCAAATTCGGTCCAACTCAATTCTAAACTTCAATTCAACATTCCCAACAATTGACCTGTATTCAAATCCAAGTCCACTTGATTGACATCGGGATCCAATTTCACTTTGGCCTTAAAGCCCACTGGGACCCATGACCCAAAACCTAACCCTAAACTCACCCAATTCAACTCCAATTAACCCTAAATCTTTTCTAAATCTCTTCCTTAGCATCCCCACAAGCATAACACTAACATGATTTCACCAAATTCTCGACCCAAACCCCACTCAAATTCAACCTTAAAGCTAAAAAGCCCATTTTGGACCCATAACCTTAAACTAACCCAAATGGGCCCAAACCCCAAAATCAAAGCCCAACCAAAGTCAAAACCCTCAAAACACCTACAGACATTTCTCAATATTAATTTTACATCAATTAACTCCTACCAACATTGGCCCTACAATCTTCAAAACACTGACCTATATTGGCCTATTCACCAAAAGGAGCTCAATTCAACCCAATTCAAACCCAAATCACTCCCAATCATTTCAAGTCACTCATGATACATCCATGAGCTAAACCCAACAATTATTTTGGCCCAACCTCTTTACAAAATTTCATCCCAAAATCCATTTTAAAATTCAAAGCCCACTTTCCTAAACCATTTTAAAAGCTCATCCTTCACCACATCCAAAGGCCCAAAATTGGTCCCAAAGCCCACATGATATTTCTTACATCATCCATTCAATTAAAAATCATCCCTAAGTCCTAAATTCATCATCAAATCATTCCAAATCAAGTCTCATACAAATTTCCATCAAATTACCAAAAATTCTCAAAATCATTTTTATGAAATAATCTAACCTTTTCCTTAAGCCAAATGAGCGCCATGGCTATGCACACAGTGAAAGCCATGGCAGCCTTTACACACTACCATGTAATTTTACAAAGGAGAGTCTTAATGATTTCAGGTGATTTACTACCTGATGACTCCATCAAACCATGCTTAAACTTAATCGTACTTGGATGGTGACCCTTCCCACTAATTGCCGACCTAAACCACTTTATCTTCAGCCCAAACTAGCCATGGGAAGGTGCACCTAGCCTAATCCATGCATTCTCCAATCAATTTGAGCCAAAATATACCCTTTACTCCCATTCTTCGATTCAAACACTTTACACATGTCCAAGCCCACCGCTTCACCAACTTGCCTGATCTCCTGACCCCTGAGAGTGACCACGTTCGGCCGGCCACCACTGTCGCTCGGAAAACACTATGGCCGAGAGCTCACATGTGAGCCTAACTACCCACCGTCACTGCCTCGCATCCCCGCCGGCTGCCGAGTCTTCGCCAAGAGCAGCCGATCCAAGCCCTAGACCTCTCTCGGAGGCCCTCCACCCTCTCCTATTTAAACACCACCCCTCTCGGCCATGAGAGGTGCCGAAATGTACCTTAAGGAAACTCGCTAAAATTGTTCCGCACTCCTCCCCATACACGCAGCACTTGATCCCTGATCAGATCCCCTCACATTTCTTCTCGCGAGCTCAATTTCCGTAGTCGAAATCTAGGCCCAAAACCAGGACACTTCTCCAATGTGCTGAGCCAATCCCTCAAATTGATTGGTTCTACACCTTCACCACTAAGGAAAGGTGTCCACCAGCAAAAGCCCTATCTCCGTGCCACCCAATTGCTCCACCTCTCCAAGCTATGTGATCGACTGTGGTCGAAATCCCACCTGCACAATTCACTGCACTGCGAGACTTCATCTCGGAGCTTGCTGGGATCCAATCGAAGGTGCAATGAACTCGGAGCCCAAGCCACACCTCTCGAGCAAAGGCATGAGCCACTCCTTTCATCCCGAGCTTCTGGAGGATTCTCCATTTCAAATGCTTTAATTTCAATGCATGATCACCGTATATGTGTCTGCCTCTTCAAGACGAATCCATTATATAAGAACATGAAAATCCATCGTAGCATTTGGGGAACAGACAGCCAGTGGACGATGTGGACGGGCTCGGCGAGGACACTGGGGACTGCGAACTATGCCGTCCATTCGATACACACGCGGACGACGGCCAGGATCGTCGGATCAGGAGACGGAACGAGAACCGCGGGGCCCGGGCTGCTGACTTAGATGGAGGCCAGACGCAGCGCCGCCGACGGCTGCGGGCGCGTCGTGAGCCGCCGCCGAGGCCGACGCGGCGCCGCATGGATAACAGAAAACAGCGTTTTTCTGATTTATTAATTCCCCAAACTTCAAAACGCACTTCTTGTAGAAAAATCAGAAAAATAAAATAAAATACCCTCTCGCTCAAATGTAACGTAGGAGAATAATGTGAAAAGTGAAAATTATTTAATTCTTCAATGTTGTTTTATTTTTAATAATTTATTTACTTTCTGCATTTTTAATCTCCATGCATGTATACAATTCACCATATGAGACCATAGGACTTTTTGAAGCCTTTGAATTTGGAACATTCCCCGAATTTTCCAAAGAAGCCATCCCTATGAAAAGCATTTCATTTTTCTCAACCATGTTACTATTTCGAACATTTTAATCTAATAAACAGCATGTTGTGAAATAAATTTAGGAAAATTTGGTGATTTTTCACAATTTATAATCTGTGGAAAATAGGTTTTGAGTTAGTTCATTTAAACAACCCTAATCGGCCAAACACCCAAAATGGACTTCTCTAATTAATTAGAGCTAACCATACATCAAATTGACTTCAAATCAATTTCCACTGACCTTTAGGATTAGATAACCCACCATAAAAATTTTGAGCAATAATCTGATCAGTTAAAATTTACTGACTACTGATACCATTTAATATTTTTTTTAAACTTTTTAAAATTCATAACTTTCAAAATACTTTTTTAAAAATTCACCAAATTGCTCTTGAGTCACCTGTGGGAAATTTAAGAAAATTAAAATTTCAATTTTCTAAAAATACTATTATTATTTTAATATTTTAATAATTAAAAAATAATAAAAATCTCAAAAATAATAAAATTCACCAAAAATGTCACATTTTAATTTAATCACCAGGAACAAACCCCATATTTTTTCTTAGTCTATTTAGTGAGATATTAAATTTTTAAAGCCCTAGGGTAATTTTAAAATAAAAAAAATGTATTTTCTAGCATTTTCACTAAAATAATTATAATAAATCATAGAAAAATAAGAAAATTGTAAAAATTGATTCTCTGATTTCCTTGATATCAGAGAGATTTTTGAAAAATATAAAATTCATTTTTCAACCTTTTATTTTATTTTTAAATTAATTAACACTCCAAAACTAAAATAATTATAATAAAAAATAAAATAATTCAAAAAATCACCAAAATCGGGTCCAAGTGGTCCTCTAGTCATTAGGAATGCTTCCCCAATTTTCTTAAGGATGTAAACTTTCCTCGGGTCATGCTATTAAATTTTCCTTGGAAATCTCTATTTTCTACCAAAAATAATTATATATAAATAAATTAAACACAGAAAAATCACATTTTCTCCTCTCATGTCTTTTATTAATATATGAGTGAAGTCACATAAAAATTTCAAGTCTCATTTAAGCTCACTAGTGAGTTATGAAATTATTAAGCTTAAAGGGCAAAGTGGTAATTAAAATTTTTAATCCTTAATTAAACCAGGGTTTGACAAAAATTAATAAAAAATACTATCCTAATTGATTTGGATGACTGAAATTTAATAATTAAAGGGTAGAAACCTATTAAACAATTTAAAATAATTGAAATAAACCTAATTAAATAATTACTAAATTCGGGGAAGAATAATAAAATTGGAATTATTAAAATAGGATATTGTTAGGAAGAGATTTATTCTTTAATTTAAAATCCCTAAATTAATTATCTCATTAATATTCAATTCTTAATTAAAATGATAACTCATCTAAAAGACAAAGATCAATCATTAAACTAAAGTTAAATTATTAAACTTTTTAAAATTTCCACTAAAGTTAAAAATAAAATTAAATTAAAAATTAAATTAAATTAAATTAAATCAAATTAAATTAAATTAAAGATTAATTAAATTAGACAAAATTAAATTAAATTTTAATGTTAAATTTAAATTAAATTAGATAACAATTAAATTAAATTAAATAAATAAATAAATTAAATTAAATTAAATTAATTAAATTAAATTTAAAACAAATTAAATTAAATTAAATTACAAATTAAAATTAAAACATATTAAATTAAATTAAATTAAATTAAATTAAATTAAATTAAATCAAATTAAATTAAAATTAAATCAAAGGAAATTAAATCAATTAAACTAAATTAATTTAACATCAAATCAAACTAAACGAATTAAATTAAATTAATTAAATTAAAATTAAATTAAATTAAATTAAAGTTAAATTAAATTGAATTAAATAACATCACCTAAAACAGAAGAAATTAAATATAAAGCAATCAACACTATTCCAAATTTAAACCCATTAATTGAAATAAAATTAAAACTAAATCACAAATCATTCAACAATTAACTTACCCTCTAAAGCTTTAGTTATCATAACTCCTAAATTATATTAAATGAAATGTTACTACCTTTATGCGACATTCAAATATCCTAACACACCGAGTAAGATAATAACAAAACTTTAACTAAACCTCCAATTACTTCTAGTTCCATTTTATGCATCAATCTTATTCGACTTAAAACAATCCTAGAAATAATTAAAAAGATGTTTAAGATTCTTCTTAACTAATATGATAAAGACATTTATAAGAACAATTAAATTTTAATTGTTCTTCGATGAAGAAAATCATCCTCAAACCAAAACACAGAATGTCCCGTACGTCATGAAATGACTAGCTATAGGATTAGGAATTCTGTAGAAAACCATAACCTTCCCTTACTTTTACCAGAATCAGCTAAATATTCTAATTTGCTATGCAGCTTCGGGATGACTAGAAGACCCTCCAGTACGCTTTTATTTTATATTTGCAATTTACTTTCTGCAATTTACTACGTGGCCTATTAATCGCATCGCACTTACTTTTCGCATGATAAACAACCGTTGCATGAAGTTCCACACCTTTAGGAGATAGTCCCTAAAACTGAAACCAAAACTAAGTTAAAAGTCACGTAAGATAAATTCACCACAACATTTCAAAATATAAAACAACTCAAAATTTAACTGCCATGTCAGAATATGAAACTACACAATTAAATAAATGAAGCAGCCAAAATGATAGATGGACACTGACATAAAATCACCCACAATACAACGGATTTCACCACAATGAAAAAGAACCTATTCAATGAGTTTATAAATCACATTGATCAAGGAACTATAAATAAGCACAGAGAATGTATCCAAATCCTGTACTATAACAACTTGAAGACTTTACATGAGTACATTTAAAGTTAGATTTTCTCTAAACTGCAAAACACTTTTCTGGTCCCTTGATGCAGACTTCAAAATTTGAATCCTCTGCAACAACAAGGAGCTCGGAGCATGGGTGGGCAAGACGCCATCACACGCAAAACCCGAGTCTACTTCAAAGAAAACTTTCCTAGAATTGCTAACAAAGCATAGGACTTCGAGAAGCCTGCTGAAAAATATAAAAATCCTCAACTTTTCATAGTATTTCCGTATCGCAAATTAAGCCCTAACTGTCTTAGATTCGAGGTAGTCGCCCGATAATGATGAAACCCTCACATCTTCGGTGCTATTTCCAGGTGATTTATCATAAAATATAAATTTCACTAATTAAAATTGGCAAGATCAAACATTAAATAAATATTAGGCTTTCCTAAACTCAAGCTAAACAATAGGATAGTCGGGAAATTACCTAAGTTCGTCTAATCGCGATTTCTCCTACTTTTCTTCCTTTGATTCCCAAAACAAAAATGTTCCACTTGATCCATTCCCTATTGAATCTGGCCCTATCCTTTGAACTTAAACTTTCAACTTCGAGAGCGTAATTATCGATTATTATCGAGAGTTTTCTTAGTGATTCCCGTCACTTAAGATGTAATTAACTATAGGCTTGCCCCATGTGGAATTTTAAAGAAACCCAGTAGTTACAACCATGAATGCTTTCATATTAAGTGGTGGAATTTGTCGGCTATAAAATTGGTTCGCGTACCAAACGGATGTCACAAATCTTCTAAGCTTATTTAACCAGCCTCATCACAATAAGGTGCTGTGTCTATCCCGGTGGATGGGCACACGGTTTATGGTGCGGTGCTCGTTTATATAAACTATTTGGGATGTGAGACGGCTTAATCTCATATTCCAAAACCTTCAAATTTAAAAATTTATTTTCAAAACTAAATACTACTTTTCAAAATTATTTATTTAAATAATCATGTACCCATTGATAACTTCAGCAGCGAACCCTTTTTCAAAAATACAACACCCGACCTAAAAATAAGTTCTGACAGCTACATAAACTCTGGGGAGTGGATGCGGCTTCATCTCTTCAAGACGAATCCATAGAAAAGCACAAGAACACGAAAACTGCAGAAATGAGCAGTTCTCAGTGGCTCAGTGTGCACGGCTCCTGCCAGATGTCAGGGGACGACGAACGATGCCTTTCATTCAATACACGTCAAGGACGACGTCTCGATGGTGCTCACCCGGAGATGATACGGGAACTGGGCGGCCCTCGTGGTGCCGAGTCGGATGGCGGCGCTCGAACTGCAGCCGCGGCCGCCCGGGATGCTGCTGTCGACGCGGCGGGCCGATTCGATAAATAGAAAATAGGGATTTTCTTATTTATTAAATACCCAGAACTTTGAAAATTCATAACTTTGTGTAGAAAAATCAGAAAAATAAATAAAAATACCCTTGCTCGCTGAACAGAGGAGAATAATGGAAAAGAAATCATTTAATTTCATTGAGTATTTGATTTTTAATAATTTATTTACTTTCTGCACTATTTCACCTCCATGCATGTATACAATTCAACATGGCATGAGACTATAGGGCTTTTAAAGCCTCGTGAATTTGAGAACATTCCCCGAATTTTCCAAAGTCGCACTTCCAATGAAGAGCTATTGATTTTTCAATTCTAGGTCACTATTCGAATATTTTAATTCCAATAATTAGCATGTTATGAAATAAATTCTAGGAAACTTTGAGGATGTTTTAAGTATTCGCAGGACTCTAGGAAAAATAGGTTTTGAATTAATCCACTTAGAATAACCCTAATCGGCTTAAACACCCAAAATAGGTCCTTAATTAATTAGAGCTAATCATACATCAAATCGACTAGAAATCAATTTTTCACTGACTCCAGGATCAGAGAACTCACCATAAAAATTTGAAGTCAATTGGACTTGTTGCCCTACCAAATGGGTTGATTAAGCCAATTAGCCAACTTAAACTTTAAAATTCATAACTTTCAAAATATTTTTCAAAAATTCACCAAATTGGTTTTAAGCCTCTGATATCAGGGGAATTTAAGTAAAATTAAAATTGTAATTTTCTAAAAAGTTGATTTTTTTATTATTTTAATATTTTTAATAATTAAAAAATAATAAAATCACAAAAATAATAAAATTCACAAAAATGTCATATTTTGAATTTTAATCACTTAGGAACAAACCCCATATTTTTCTTATACTTACGATGAGATATTAAATTTTAAAGCCCTAGGGTAATTTTAAAATTAAAAATGTATTTTCTAAGATTTCCACTCAAAATAATTTACTAACCAAAAAGAAAAATCAAAAAATTACAAAAATTGGTTCTGGTTTCCTTTGATATCAGAGAGGATTTTTGAAAAATATAAAATTCATTTTTCAATCTTTATTTTATTTTTAAATTAATTAGAGTTCACCTCCCCATGGTCTGGTCTTGGGCTGAGAAGATCAGTTAGGCTAGCTGGTCAAGAGGCGGTGATGTCCTTATCCAAGAATATTTGGATTAAATCTTGGTTAAGGGGAGACATGCTTAAGGCTAATGACTTTTAGGAGATGGTTAAAGGACCTCCTCCTTTTGCCATTAATGGCATGGTCACATGCCAAACTTTCATGGCTTCATATGGCTTGTGAATGGCTCATCCTTGGCTTCCTTTGGCTTGGGAAAAGGTTTATTTGTTTCATGAAAAGGGTTTTAGAAATTTTTGACATTTAGGGGGTAATTTGACATGTGGCTTGATTTGGAATGGTTTAATTGATGATTTTGAAACTTAGGGGTGATTTTGATCAAATGGATGATGAGGGGAAGTGTCATGTGGGCTTTAGGATGATTTGGGCTTTTAAAATTTAATGAAGATGGGTTTTTAAGAAGGTTTAAGGGAAGTGGGCTTTTAAGTTTAAGGATGTGTTCATGGATGGGAATTTTTGTAGAAGTTTGGGCCAAATAGTTATTGGTTTTGGTTTAGGGATGTTTCATGAATAATTTGAAATAGATTTAAGGTGGTTTGGGTTTGAATTGGGTTGAATTTGGGTTTATTTGGTAAATGAGCTAATGTAGGTCAAATTGGGCTAACTTGGGCCAATGTTGGGCTAGGGTTGAAATTGATGTAAAATAAATGTTGAGAAATGTTTATGGGAGTGTTTCAAAGAGGTTTTGGCTTTGGTTGGGTTTTGATTTTGAGGTTTGGGCCTATTTGGGTTAGGTTTGGTTTAGGTCAAAATTGGGCTTTTTGATTTTGGGTTGAATTTGAGTGGGGTTTGGGTCAAAATCTTGGGCAAATCATGTTAGTGTTTTGTTTATGGGGATGTTAAGGAAGATTTAGAAAAGATTTGGGGTTAATTGGAGTTGAATTGGGTTAGTTTGGGCTAAGTTTGGGTCATGGGTCCAAATTTGGGCTTTAAGGCCCAAAGTGAAATTGGATCCAAATGTCAATCAAATTGGACTTGGATTTGGTCTAAATTGGTATTGGGAATGTTGAATTGAAGTTTAGAATTGAATTGGACCAGAATTTGGGTCAATTGGATAGGTTTGGTTTATCATTGGGTTCACTTTGGGTTAAAATGGGTCGATTTGGGGGTTTTGACAAAAGTAGGGTAAATTGACAAAATTGGCCCATGGTGTAGTTGGACAAAATGGAATTGGGAATATTTAGGATTTTCTGGAATTTTCTGGGAATTTTTTGAATTTTTGGATTTTTAGGCCAAGAAGGGTATTTTGGGTATTTGGAGGGTATTGGGGGGTATTTTTGGAATCTTTGGTATTTTTGGGTATGGATGATCAATTTGAGTGATGTGGAGATGTTTGGGATTGATTTTGGAAAATTTTGGGTAATTTGGAAATTTTGCGAAAATTTGGGTAATTTCGAGGTTTTGGGTAGGTTTAGTAGGTGTAGGGTCTCGGGGTCAAAAATTGAAAATTTGGGAAATTGAAGATTGGGTGAATTTAGGTGGAAAGAAATCATTTTGGTTGAGCCATGAAGCCATCTCAAGCCCATATGAGCCATGAGAGGACTCATTTGAGGCATTCACTTATGTTGTTCCTAACCCTCTTGGCCGAGGGCTTAGGGGTTAAGGACCATCCATGTGAATCACCTACATGAGTCGGGAGGTTAAGTTGGGTATGGGTGTGGTTTTAGGAAGTGTGTGGGAATGTAGTGTGTAAGTGTAGTGTAAGTCAGCCCCTTCACCAGACCAGGCCACCCAGGGCAGTCCTAAGGCCAAAGAGTCCTATAGGAACTCATCTTTTAAACTTCCACATTTGATTTCAACCCTCTAGGTGATTAGGGGTCTACAGTCAAGTTTGTAGAGTTTGCAGGGAGTTTAGAAGTGGTTTGAATTTCTAAAAGGCGGGTCCCAATTCTAGTCCTCTAAGACAGTCAAAGGAAAAGCCTAAGGCTAGATCCTAAGTACTAAAGAGAGAAGAGAAGACCTCATCAAAAATGAGGTCAACAAATGGACCCCCAATAGGTGTGGTGAGCTGACGGAGCACACCGCGCGTATTGGTGTTGACCGAAGCGATCAACAAAACCAACACGGATGTCCAAGTGACGAACTTAGGACGAAGTAGAAGAGTTCTCGCTGGGGAGTGTCGAGTATATCTCCGGAACCGGAGATTCTCGAACTCTCGCCTGGGAAAGGAAAAGGAGGTGAATCCCAAATCACATGATCTGGGGGAATTTCGATTTAGATTTTATTTTGTTTCAATTTATGTTTTGATGTGTGAGTTTAGATTTCAACTTGGAGTTTTTTTTTTTATTGAAGTTTGTCAAAATTAATTTGAAGGATTTGATTTGAAATTAAAATTGGAGTTCTGAGGTTTTAGATGTAACATCTCCAACCTCGAAAGAAAATTGAATTGATTAGATTGAATCGTTGCAATGAGAAGAGATCTCAGAGCGAAGTGGTGTTGGATATAAAATCCTTAACCTCAAGAGTTTGATTTTGATGTATTTCATTGCGATAGGGAAATGATCCTAAAGCAATGCAGTCTCGGATGTAAAATCCTTAACCCCGGGAATTCGATTTGATGTATTTCAGTGCAATAGGGAAAGAATCCTAAAGCAATGCAGTCTTGGATATAAAATCCTCGACCCAAAAGAGTTTGATTTTGATGTATTTCAGTGCAATAGGAAAAGGATCCTAAAGCGATGCGATCTTGGATGTAAAATCCTCGACCCAAAAGTTTGAATTTGATGTATTTCAGTGCGATAGAAAAGAATCCTAAAGCGAGTGCGGTCTTGGATGTAAAATCCTCGACCCAAAAGGTTTGAATTTGATGTATTTCGGTGCAATAGGAAAAGAATCCTAAAGCGATGCGATCTTGGATGTAAAATCCTCGACCTAAAAGGTTTGAATTTGATGTATTTCGAAGTGCGATAGGAAAAGAATCCTAAAGCGAGTGCGGTCTTGGATGTAAAATCCTCGACCCAAAAGGTTTGAATTTGATGTATTTCAGGTGCGATAGGGAAAGAATCCTAAAGCAAGTGCGGTCTTGGATGTAAAATCCTCGACCCAAAAGTTTGAATTTGATGTATTTCGAGTGCGATAGGAAAAGAATCCTAAAGCAAGTGCAATCTTGGATGTAAAATCCTCGACCCAAAAGGTTTGAATTTGATGTACTTCAGGTGCAATAGGAAAAGAATCCTAAAGCAATGCGAGTCTTGGATGTAAAATCCTCGACCCAAAAGTTTTGAACTTGATGTATTTCGAGTGCAATAGGGAAAGAATCCTAAAGCGAGTACGGTCTTGGATGTAAAATCCTCGACCCAAAAGTTTGAATTTGATGTATTTCAAGGTGCAATAGGAAAAGAATCCTAAAGCAAGTGCGATCTTGGATGTAAAATCCTCGACCCAAAAGGTTTGAATTTGATGTATTGATATTTGATTCGAGATCCGGAAGAAATTGAATTTGATTGAGACTTGAAGCCCGGAAAGGTTGAATTCGGAAATTTGGAAATTTGGAAGGATGAGTTTGAACTCGATTGAAATTCGATTTAAGATTTGATTTGAAATTTGGAAGATCAAGTTTGAAACTTGATCGAGATTGGATTTGGAATTTGATTGAGGATTTGATTTGAGATTTGGGAAGATCAAATTTGAAATTTGATCGAGAGTGGATTTGGAATTTGATTGAGAATTTGATTTGAGATTTGAAAAGATTGAAATCCGATTCGGAATTTGGAAGGATGGAATTTGATTTTGAAGTTTGGAAGGATGGAATTTGATTTTGAAGTTGATTTCGTTTATCTTTTAATGGTTCAAATTTTATTTTATTGTTTATTTAATGTTCATGTGAACTTGGTGTTTGTCATTTTTCAGATTTTTTTTTAGAAAGTTTTCTTTTATTCTCTTTTTTTTGTTTTATTTCTTTTCTGTTCTTTGTTCGAAGTTCATTTAACTTTAATGGCGTTTCCTAATCAATTTGCACAAAAGAGGTGAAGGCCAAAAACGTGACATGGTCACTTTCATTCCAATCATGTTGAAAATACATCATACAACTCGATCCGGAATATATTTCATACAATCCATGTAGACTCAAAACGGATCGTGTATGATCTTTGTTGATCCATCAAAAGAATCATCCGTCAAAAATCCATGTCCGAATAGTGAGGTACATGGTCAATAACATCACCTTCCAAGCCATCCTTGGCAAGGATGCCGACTGGATGTACGTTGGAGGTGTGATATTTCCCATGTAACTCACGGACTCGTAAGGCCGGAGGTTCTCTAGCTCCGGGTCCGGTTGGAAATGGTAAGGTATTTTACTCGTCGTCCATCCTCCCGAAAGTAACCGAGATTCGCTCCACCGGCACCCCGGTATGCAATGCTTTGCGATATCTCGCTCCGTTACCTTGCAGTATCATGACGGAACCCACCGGTAAAGGTATCTTTATCGGCCCTCGGAACTCACCCGGCCTCGCTATCCGGAGGTCGGATCCGAACATGATGTTACACTCATTCAAGAAAGAGACCGTGCGAAAGGTCCGACGAAGTCGTGGTGATCAATATGTGGGGGTATGCGGTCACCCTGTTTGTAGATGTTGATGATGCAGCTATTGGGTATGCAATCAGCGCGCGAGTACCCTCCATGTTATCAATCTTTTTACCATTCTCTTGATAACTGATGGCATCGGATCTACTTGCCCATGACGGAGTATTCCCGGTGGGTTTCCCTTCCGTCTTCGAAGCAAAGTTGTAGCAAGCATCCGCATTGTATTGTGATTCTTCCTTTCCCCGGCATCCATCTCCGGGGTTCCGAGTATGTGTTTTCCCTCGAGCGGCTCGCTCGGCCCATTCTTTTCGGATCCCGGATACGATCCACGATTTGCTGTTGTTCATACTCCGAGAATACGTCGGTGTGTAGCTCGAGGCCTTCTAGTATGTTGATTCTTCTTCCTTTAATTCTCTCGAAGTATTCGAAAGTTTTCTTTTCAACATTCGCATCCTCTCCAGCTCGTATTCCGGAATGATCCGCAGATGGCGAGGCCTTGTGACATATTGTGGGATATATGGTTCAATCCCTTCACGTTCCCCTGCATACCTCGGCTCCTCGGGGATGATGTCCGTCGGGACATCCCCCGGGTTGCTTCTGCAACAAGGTCATGCACCGCCTGGTGGTTCTATCCGGTGGCGTGGTAGCCTTCTTCCTTCGATCTTCCGGAGATTTCTCCGGTTCTTTTCGTTATTATAGGAGCTGGCCTCCTTTCTTCAGGTTCCTGGTGAACCGGTGTCCTTGAAGTGTATGTGCTGGCATCAGCAATTGTCTCGTCGCGCCGGTCCGCGGCTAGTTTTGTTAACATCTTACGGATACGGCGATTCTTATTCCTTCGTTGCGTGGGCTGCGAGAGTGGCTCTCCGCACTTCTTGAATCTCTGTGGGCGCGGCGCTGACAAGCCTGCCCTCCGCTGTAGCGACTACGGACTTCATTTTCTTGTCTTCTTCAGTATTTGCCTTTCTTTTCTTGTTGTTGGATTGGTGGCTTGGGCCACCCACTTTCATCACCTGTCCGCCCGGGTAGTTCTTCTCGGCTAACCGGGACCCGATCACTTTCCTCGTACTTGTAGGCCTCGCCGGTGCGAAATCTGAGTCAATCTCGATTATCGCTCCATCTTTCACCCTCTTTTCATCGAGTGCAAGGCTTACGCCATTCTTAAAGTTCAAGACCAACCGCCCGTTCGACATTTCCCTGCGAAAAGACAAGGAAAAGGATCGAGAGTCATACTTAAGAACAAGAACATTAAGAAAATGTTTATTAAAGATACATTTTTTTATTATTCTTATATTTTAACAGGAATGAAGTAGGATAAGATCAGAAAAAGGACTTTGATTTGGAGAAGAAAACGAGGAAAACTTTATTATCCTTTATTTTATTTATTTTAGCACATTTTATTTTTGAGTTCGGACCCAATCATAAGTAATTACTTCACCCGTGTTTCTTAGGGATGAAGAATTCATTCCTTCGAAACATCAGGTAGCGTAATATTTTTTCAAGTATCGTCCGTTGATTGGAAGCATATGTCGTTCTCCCCGGCAATTCACTAGCCGGTAGGAACCTCCCGAGTATACCGCTTCAACCACAAACGGTCCTTCCCAAGTGGGTTCAAATTTTCCTCCTATCTTGCGGTGTGCAAGAATAGGTCTCTTGAGAACGAGAACTAAATCACCAACTTTGAAGGTTCTTGGGCGGACCAGTTTGTCATGGGCTTGAACCATCTTAGCTTGATATAGTTCTAAATTCTGTTGCGCTGCAAGTCTTTTCCCTTCCAAGCTTTCTAATTCTTCGAGTCGTAGTCTGGCGTTTTCTTCTGTCGTGATCTTGTTTGCAACTGCAATTCTGAGTGAAGGAAGCTGAACCTCTAAAGGTAACACCGCCTCGGACCCATACACCGAGCGTAAGGTGTAGCTTCGAGTAGGAGTTCGAAGGTTGTCCGGTAGGCCCATAAGGCTTCTAACAATTTCTCGTGCCAATTTCTCTTATTATCGTCCGAGGTTTTCTTTAAGATTTGAACGAGAGTTTTATTAAAAGCCTCGCCGAGACCGTTTGCTCTTGGGTAGTAAATTGTCGAGTATCGCCGCCGATTCCGTGTCTCCCGACAAAATTGTTGATTTGTGTGCTTCGAATGCCGACCCATTATCCGAGATGATCTTGCGCGGCACTCCGAAACGGTAGACAACTTGGTTCTTGAAAAACTGTAGCACGTGGTGTGCTTTCACTTCTCTAAGTGGAACTGCTTCCGCCCACTTGGAAAAGTAATCTGTAGCCGCAAGAATGAAGCGATGTCCTTTTGAAGATGGTGGTTCTATCGGACCCACTATATCCGTGCCCCAACATTCAAATGGCCACGACGCAATTGTCGGGTGTAGCACATTTGGAGGTTGGTGTAGAACCACTCCGTGCACTTGGCATTGATGACAGCTCTTTGGCGATTTTCATGCAGTCGGTCATCATCGAGGGCCGTAGTACCCTAGTCTTTTAATTTTCATTTTCATCTTTGGACCCGACCGGTGAGCGCCACGTAGTCCCGAATGCACCTCCTTAACAATTTCACGGGCCTCGGACCCGCTTAAGCACCTTAGCCACATTTGATCAAAAGACCTTCCGTACTAATGTGTTGTTTATTAATGCGTAAGACGGAGTTCTTTCCCGATCCGATGGGCTAGCGACCTATCGTCCGGTAGCTTTCTGCTTGCGTGTAGTTCATCAATCGGCCGTCGCCAATCTTCCGTGTTTTCTCGTCACCGCCGTAACCGATTCTTTTTCTTTTGCTGATTTGTGTACTCGTGTCTATGTCGAGCCGTGATAGGACCCGACGTCCGTGAACCGACACTTCCACCGATTCATCTTGCAAACGAGCAAATTCTTTTGCGAGACGGGCTAAAGCATCTGCTAAAGCATTCTCTTTTCTAGGAATTTTGTAGATTGTCACATTTGGAATCGTTCCAACAACTGTATGGCATACCGGAAGTATTGTTCGAGTCTTGGCTTAAAAATTCCGTATTGTCCGGCGATCCGTCGAATGATTAACCGTGAATCCCCGTAGATGTTGATGTCCATTATCCCCATTCGAATGGTTAATTCCAATCCCGTTATGAGGGCTTCGTATTCCGCTTCGTTGTTCGTACACGGTTCCGTCAAGTGGTAGGAGTATCTTAACATCCCCCGCTCCGTGTTATAAAGATTAGCCCGATTCCCGCCTTACCGGCACTATCACTTGCGATTCTTCGTCTTTGTGTGCTCGAAGATGCTCCGTCGAAATACAATTCCCAACGTCGATCATCGTGGTCTTCTAGGCTCATTATTTGTTCATCCGGCGCATCGTCATCGAGAGGAGATTCGGCCGCAAAGGGTGTGCCGCGAGGAAGTCTGCTAAGACTTGTCCCTTTACGGCACGCAGAGGCACGAAAGTTATATCGAATTGCAATAATATCATCGACCATCCGGCAAGTCCGCCGAAAGTGTTGGACGAGTCATCAAGTATTGCAATGGATTAAACTTCGAAATCAAGTTGACCTTATGAGAAAGCATGTAGTGCCTCGAGCTTTTGAGCGGCGAAGATCGGGGCCAAACAATGCTTTTCAATTGCGGGATACCTTACTTCCGTCGGAAGTAAACGACGGCTTAAGTAGTAAAGAGCATTTTCTTTACCCTCATCATCGACTCCGTGCTAACGAGGCTCCGAGAGAGTCGTCTAAAGCCGCGGTGTAAAGTATCGCCGGTCTACCCGAGACCGGGGTCGCTAAGACAGAGGTGTCATTAAATATTGTTTAATGTCTTCGAAGGCCTTCTCGGCATTTCTCTTCCCAAATAAATTTGGCGTCCTTTTTAACTAGTGCCGAGAAAGGCCGACATCTACTCGACGAGTTTGAGATAAAGCGTCGAAGATATGCCAGCTTTCCTTGAAAAGATCGTAGTTGTTTTAAGGTTTTGGGAGGCGGCATTTCTAAGATGGCTTTAATCTTCTCCGGATCGATTTCAATTCCACGATGTCGGACAACGAATCCTAAGAATTTCCCGGAGGTGACGCCGAAGGCGCATTTTAAGGGATTCATCTTAAGGTTAAATTGTTTTAATCGTTCGAAAACAATTCTCAAATCATACAGTGGTTTTCCTTTACTTTGCTTTTGATGACGACATCGTCCACGTAAGCATTCGACTTGATTGTGGATGAGATCATCAAAAATTCTTGTCATTGCTCTTTGGTAAGTCGCTCCCGCGTTCTTCGGTCCGAATGGCATCACCGTGTAGCAAAATACTCCGATCGGCGTTCCGAATGCCGTAAGCTTTTCATCTTCTCGGAGCCATTTTTATCCGGTTGTATCCCGAAGACCCATCCATGAATGAGAATATTTCATGTGTCGAAGCAATATCGATCATCGGCTTCTGAATCGGTAGAGGGAATTCATCTTTTGGACATGCCTTGTTTAAATCTCCGAAGTCCACACAAATTCCGATCCGACCATTCTTCTTTCGACCGGCACTACGTTGGCTAGCCAAGTCGGGTATTGTTCTTCACGGACAAATTTAGCGTCTATTAGCTTTTTAACTTCGGCTATGACTTGTTGTTCGATTTCCGGACGCATTCTTCTCGGGACCTTGTCCGACCGGAACGAAGTAGGATCCACTCCTAGCTTATGGACCGCAACCCTCTGGGCTAATCCTGGCATTTCATCGTAGCTCCAAGCAAAACAGTCTTTAAATTCCATTAATAACTTGATTATTTCTTCTGAGTCTTCTTTATTGAGTAAGGAGCTAACAAAGGTAGGTCTAGGCTCTTTGCTAGTACCTAAGTTAACTTCCGTTAACTCATCTATCGTAGATTTGATTTCTTCTTCGAATTCTGGTGGAGCGTCTCCAATTTGTAAATCTTCGAGTTCGTCTGTAGTTTCCATGCAGCTTCATCGGACTTGCAAGTGACAACCAAGCAAAATTCAGTATCGTCAACCGACCCTACCGTGCCGAATCCGAGTCCATACTTTGAATCGGGAGGACGGCCGGAGTTATTCCATAACTTTTCAAAATGTTGTGATTGGCCTTTTGTCCATTGTCGAGGTAAGAAACCACGTTGAATTAAATTTTGAACACAGGAGAGTACCACTCAAAAGGTAATTCCATTAATTTCGATGAAGTGACATCTTCGAATTGTACATTATTTTCAGCTTTGGAGGAAGAAGCACCACGGTAGAATTTGATCGGCTTTGCACCGTCACTACGTACCTCTTTGACCTCCATACCCTCGATCTTATTAGAATGGATCGGAGTTAGGGTCATAGTATGTACGTAGTGGTTAATCTTCTCGTACATTGATTTGTATTCTTCGTTCTTTTCATCTTCGAGGGAGATCTTGTATTGCGGCTTCTTTCGACTTATTGTTGTCGCTTCTTGCTTGATTTCTTTTTCTTCTTCGAACTATCATACCAATCAACATTGATGGCTGGTTTCTTCCGTCCAATTGTCCTAGTGTCTCTACCACGGCCTCGTCCCCGCCTCGACCTCGGATGCGAGTTGTGGAGAAACCTTCACCATCTCGCCGGAAGGAGTGGTGAGTGACCGTTGGACTAGAACTTCAGTGTTCTTCGTTGTCTCGAACTTTCTTTGCTTCATTTGTTATGGTATCTCCGGAGAAGATTGTTTTCTTCGGCGGTGCATAATAAGCCGCATCTTCATGGACTCCAATCTCATGTACGGAGAATGGTTGTAAGTCACCTTCGATGCACTCGTTCCCCTCCATCGTAGTACTTCGATGCATCGGTGTAGAGATGATGGTACCATCCTCGTTTTCATGTATCCATGGTCGGCCCAAGAGAGCGTTGAACGACGTTTCGAATCGATTATATGAAATTTTGCGGTTGTCTTTGCTAAATCACCGGTCTTCATCGTCAGCGTTATCGACCCGAGGGCTCTTTCTCCTTTCTCGGTCGAATCCTCTTAATAACATTTTGTCGGCCTCGAGCTCACGAGCATCAATTTCCAAGTATGCTAGTGTTCGAAGACTCATTATATCGATCGATGCTCCCGGATCCACCAAAACTCCGGAGAGCGTAAACTTCCCAATCGTAACTCGAAATGTACAACGGTCGGTCGTGATCCGTCGTCCCAAGTAGTAGGTCATTGTCCGCGAAGGTAACACCTCGTCGTTCCTTTAACGAGCAAACCTCATCTAAGGAATCTCCGGCCATTTGAGCTAAGCAAATTTCCGGATCAAGTAAGGCCTCGATCGAGCTTCTCTCATCTCCTTTGATAAGATGAGAGCATCGTAGATGCTCGGTCTGGCTCGTAGTTTCCTAAGATGGGCTAGCACGTTGTAGTCCACTTTGTTTCCATGCGTCTCGGCTTCTTCTCGAACGGGTATGTCTTCCGCCGGGGTTGGTTCTTCTTGAACAACCACCGCTTTCCTTTGTCTTTCGGACCCATTCTTGGAGGTAGAACTTTTCCACTTCTTAGGTCGACTTCGTAATTTCTTCGAATCTAGTGTCGAGTTTGTCGGTGTCTTTTCCCGAATCGGAATGACCGGCTCTTCCGGATTATCTTCCAAATCCGAAGGCTCTAACTCTATCGTAACCGGAGCTCCTCGAAACTCGCGGATAGAGCCGTTGCTTGTTGAACTCTCGTAGCCTCCTCGATGGATGTCTTCTTCGTCATTTTGATCGTCGAGATCTTGTATGATTTGAGAATTGTTGCTGGTATCGAAATCGACGCCCGGATTGTCGCTAGTTACGTAATCGTTAGAAACGATCCAAAACGTAGCCAACGCCATCACCCTTATCATTATATGATGTCACCGAAGTGAGCAGATAATCATACAAAATTAGAGGTTCGAGGGATCTCTCCCCCGAATCAGAAACAACTATCCTGGGATAAGCAGCCCCTAGTCTAGCCTTAGGAGTCTCAGTCCCCTCTTCTTCGTCAATTTTCTTCTTCTCTTCGATTTTCTCCTGTCGAGGTGGCTCTTCTATCGCAAGTGATAGTACCGGCTTAACAGTGTCTCGAACTCGAATTGAAGCTCGCACCGAAGCGGTTCGGATGTCGTCTAAAATCTTCTTCGAAGATCTCGTCCAGGCGGTAGTCCATCCATCGTCGGTTGCATAGGGATCCATCGGGATGACGGGATCGGTTGAGATAACATCGACGCGAACCTCCTTTCCGGGGTTCCTTCATGTACTCCTTCGGGATTGTTATATTTCCTTTCCGAAGGTTGTCATTGAGCCAACTTTTGAAGGTAATGCGGTCTTCTATCTTGTGCCCAAGCATCCGATGGTAGGGGCAAAAGTTGGGATCACCTTTCTTGTTGATTCCCTCTGGTCTTTTGGGCTCTGCAGCTGGAAATCCGGAGTTTTCATTAAGCTACTGAACATCTTCGGTATCGCTTCATTTTTGAACGGATATTCTCTCGCTCGTAAGCTCCCTCAATGTACGTTGCGGACGAGACGGTTGTTCATCTATCGCTGAGACGATCGATAGCCGGACCGGGGTTGCTTGGTAATTTTGTTGTGGTTGTCTGCGGTCGTTCGGTGGTATTTGCATCGGTTGTTTGCCTTTGTCAATCGCTGCAACGACCCCGATTTCTTTTCGAAAGTCTTCACCGGCTTCGCTTGTCCGTCTTGTCGGCGAAACTTAATTGCTTCGCCTCTTCTTGCAAGCTTCCGGCCTTGCTTAACAACTTCTCGAAAGTCTTAATAGTGAATCCCTCGAGGAGAAGTGCTTTATCGGGCCGTGAATGCTTTTAAGCAAGATGCCGATCGCATGTTGTTCTTGCAGTTATGGTTCACACTTCATACTTAAATTTCTCCATCGAAGTATGTAATCCACTAGAGTTTCATTCGGCCTTTGTTTCTCTACCACTAAATCACCTATAGTGATGTGGTGCTGAGCTCCGGCAAATCGCTTAATGAAGAGACTCTCTAGCTCTGAGAATGTCTTTACAGATCCGTTGGGTAATTCTGCATACCAGTCGAAGGCGATCCCCGACGAGATCGCTAACGAACCGTCGGAAGAGTAGCGCATCGCTCCCGCCGGCATTGCAACAACCGGCACGAAAGTGTGCAACATGCTGTCGGGGGTTCCCGCTCCGTCGAAGGTCTTAAACGAGAGGTGGTACGAAGCCCTCTGGGTATTGGACAGCGTCGAATTCTTCCGGGTAAGATCTACCCGTCCGAATAGATGTCCCGTTCTTCGATTGTGCTAGGGCTTCTCGCACCTCGCTCGTTCTACCAAGTTCTTGATATCCTTTTCGTGGATCATACTTTGTGTTGTATCCTTTTTAGCCTGGTCATCCCCATCGACTGGATGTAATTTCCTTCCCTCCGTCTACGATGTGAATGACTTCGGGGGTGTCTCTCTATGTGGTTGTACTTGACTTTGGAGAGTGGCTAGAGCTATGGCCATCTCTTCCATCCTCTTCGCCATTCGAGCGATCGTGTCGTCCTTTTCCCGAAGCCGTCTCTTCATCGGCTCCGGCTCCTCTCTTCCGCGGCTGCAGGAGCACCTCGAGAAGCCGATGAAGCTCGTGTCTCAACCATGTTGATTTCTCGCATATTCGTTGTCCATGAATTCCGATGAGTCGATCTCATCTCCGAACTTTTCTTCTCTTTCTTTTGCCAACCGTCGGATGTCGGTTCTCAACTTTTCCATGGCATCTTCTAGCGGAGCTTTCGTGTATCTTCGTGGTTGTCATGCGATGGTCGCCGGTCCTTTTTCACGAGTCCCCTTCATCGCAGTAGCACTTTCTTCGCATTCCAGCCTCCCGGCGAGACTTTCTTTCTCGGCCGCCGTTTCGATCTCAATCGCCCCGTAGTGGGACGCCACACCATCCTTCTAGCGACGAGAAGGTCTAGGACCGGATGGTCCGTCGGCCAAATGCTCGGAAGGTGGTATCCTCCCTAATCTGTAATCCCGATACTACGACGAGCGGGCTAGCCTTCATTCTCTTGCTTGGCTTTTCTATCATGACGGCGGGTTCTACTCGAGGCCCAAGACGGGATTTGACCGGCACCCGTCCTATCCTTCGTAGAATTTCCGACACGGGCGCGTTTTCCTTCTTTGCTAGCCTTTTCTACCAAAGTTTGCAGTCGAGCAAACGGCGTAGTTCTAGTTCTTTTCTTGCGGCTATCGTTGTAGTATGCGGGCTGTGGTAATGCGGCAGCAATCTTTCAAACATTCTCTTCATCCTCTGCGGCGGAGAGGGGATGGAACCTGTTTCCTCCCAAAAGTGGTATGTAGTCAGGCAGTGGTGTATATTCTGGTAACGGTGTATATTCTGGCAACTCTGGAATTTCCTCCAGGAAGGTAACCTCAGCAGCTCTGGCTTCCCTAGCGATCCTTCTATTTCTATTTCTTCTTTGGGTCTTTGTCAGCGAAGGAATCTTCGAACTGGACCTGATTTCGAAGACAGAAGGTCTTACAGGAAGATCCGTACCCTCCACGGTAACAGGTTTACCATAGTTCCGGATTTCTTCCCCTTCGATTCGGCGTAAGCTCGGGTAGGTGCGTAAACAACTAGACCGATGGGGGTAGTGAGAACAGTTCCTCCCGCGGACGAGCAGATCTCCTCCTAGTCGGGACCCTTGCAGGGAGGAAACACTTGGGTCGACCTAAGGTTGAACTCAAGCAGTGGTTCCTCAGCTTCAGATACCTTGTTCGTCAGTGCAAAGAGGGAGACGTCGGTGACCTTGACGTTCGTGTTTTCGAATCCCTGTCCAAATCGGATGACCCCATTGTCGGGCAGCTCATCCTTATGAGGACGAATGTCCAGTCCGTTGGTGAAGGAGAAAATCAGTTTCGGGGCTTCCATTTCTGCAGGGTAGATTCTGGTTGTCAGTCCCAAGTTATGCTTCTTTTCTTCAGGACGAAAAGAAAGGAATTAAAAAGAGTCCGAACTCATTCTTTGTTCATGTATTTATAAAAAAAGAATCATTTGTTAAAAGAATCACTTATTAGAGGGTTTGTTTATTTAGAACGGAACGTTCAAAGGTGTAGAGAAGGTAAGGAATCCGATTCAGAGTTGGAAAGGGAAAGAAAGTCTTAAGCAAGACTTCTCGACTCGAAGGATCACACCTAAACTAACACCTATCGGGGGTCCACCCCACCTCGGAAATGAGGTAAAAGGATCTCGGAACCTCTCTCGTTTAGGGGTGTCTAAACAGATGGCTCCTAAATCCGAGAGAATGTTGGCTATACTTGTTCAAGATAGAAATGAACATAGTATTTCAACGGAAAGAAGGGTAGTTTGATCCATTAGTGGACATGGATACACTACCGATTTTTGAAAGCGAACTATTCGATTATAATGGAGAGAGGAATATTCCCCAGCGGAGTCGCCGTAAATCTCGTCGGCATATTTTTAGGTCGTGTTTTATTTTGAAGAAGGGGTCGCCTAACGTAAATCATGTCGGCGAATTTTTAATTTAATTAAAATAAATAATTTGAAAAGTAGTATTTGATTTTGGAAATAATTTTAAATTTGAAGGTTTTAAGATATGAGATTAAACCGACCTCACATCCCAAATAGTTTATATAAACGAGCACCGCACCACAAACCGTGTATCTATCCCTAAGGATAGTACACACCGCTCGATGGTGGGGCTTGATTAAATAAACTAGAAGATTAGTGACATCCGTTTGGTCTCGCGAACCAATTTTATAAGCCGACAAGTTTCCCCGCTTAATATGAAAACATTAAACAGGGTTTATATTACTCGGGTTCTTTAAAATTCCCTATAAGGGCAAGCCCCTATAGTTAATTACATCTTAAGTGACGGGAATCACCTAAGAAAACTCTCGATAATAACCAATAATTCTGCTCTCAAGAATTTCAAAGTTTAAGGTTTTCAAAGATTGAATTTTGGAATTTCAATAGTGGAATGGATCAAATTTTGGAACATTTTGTTTTGTGAATCCAAAGGAAGAAAGGTAGGAGAAATCACCGATTCGAAGTGAACTTCGGTAATTTCCCGACTATCCTATCGTTTCGCTTCGAGTTTAGGAAAGTCCTAATACTTATTTAAATGTTTTGATCTTCGCTAATTTTAATTAATTAGGGCTTATATTTGTATGATAAAATCAAACAAATAGCTCTAGAAAATGTGAGGGTTTATGTCGTATCGGACGACTACCTCGGAATCCTAAGACCGGTTAGGGCTTAATTTGCAATGCAAATGCCTAACGAAGAGTTGAGGATTTGTGTTGCACTAGGCAAGCTACCTCGAAGTCCTATGGCTTGGTTGTTTAATTCTAGAAAAGTTTTGCTGAAGTAGGTTCAAGTTTTGCTGACGACGATGGCCGTGCTGCCCACCATGCTCCAAACTCCTGGTCGTTGCAGAGGTTTAGTTTTAGAAATCATAAATCAGGGGATGAGAGAAATGTTTTGGTTTAGAGAAGTCTTAATTTCCAAGTATTGTTTTTTTTTATTTTTGATTAAAACAAATCTTAAAGTTGATTATAACGACACCGGTTAAGATCCCACGGTTCCATCCTTCCGGCATCATTATTTTTATCGGATTCACTTAGTCCAGATGAATTTGCTAAACTCAACTCGAATGAGTTCCACACTTTCATTTAGACCGTGGGAAATCCCGTTAGCAACACGTAGGTTACATCATCCGAGGTATTCCCGATCATCCAACAGACGTTTTAATTTAGTTGTAATTGTAGTTTTGTGTTCCGTTTGTGATTAAATTTCGAGTTGTTTTATATTTTGGAATGTTGTGGCGGTGAATTTTATCTTGCAATGACTTTTAACTTAATTTGGTTTCAGTTTTAGGGACTATCCTAAAGGTGTGGGTTTTCATGCAACCGTTGTTTTATCATGCAAGAAAAATAAACGCAATCAGCAATAAAGTAAATTGCAATAATGTAAATTGCTGGAAAATGAATTGCAGGAAAGTAAATTGCAATAATACAAATGCATACCTGGAGGGTCTTCCCGTCATCCCAAGCTGCACTTAAAACACAATTAGAATATTTAAGCAAGTTCCTAGGTAAAACTAAGGGAAGGGTTATGGTTTTCTACCAAATTCCTAATCCTATAGCCTAGTCATTCCCTAGGACGTCTAGGTTCTTCGTGTTTGGTTTAAGGACGATTTTCTTCATCAAAGAATAATCAAATTCAATTGTTCTTATAAATGTCCTATCATATCGAGAAAGTGCTTAAGAAGGATCTTAAACATCTTTTCAATATTTCTAGGATCGTTTTAAGTCCAAATGAATTTAATTATACAAATGAATTAATCGTCCAAGAATTTCAAGTTTTGTTAACTTGCTCAGTGAACTAGGACATTTGAATATCCTATGAGTGAAGTGACACTTCATTTAATGTTTTATTTAGGAGTTATAATAACTAAAGCTTTCAAGTGGTAAGTTAAGTATTCAAATGATTTGGTTTAAGTTAAAGAGTTTAAATTGGAATAGTGTTCAAGTTGTTTTTAAATTTATTTTTTTTTCTGTTTTAGGTGATGTTATATTTAATTCAATTTAATTTAATTTTAATTGAGTTTTAATTTAATTTAATTTAATTTAATTTAATTTAATTTGATTTGATTTGATGTTTAATCAATTTGATTTGATTTAACTTTAATTTGATTTGATTTAATTTAATTTAATTTGATTTAATTTAATTTAGTTATTCAATTTAATTTAATTTATTTAATTTAATTTAATTTAATTTGATTGTTTAATTTAATTTAATTTGATTGTTTAATTTAATTTAATTTGATTTAATTTAATTTTATTTAATTAATTTAATTTAATTTAATTTAAATTTAATTTAATTTAATTTAATTGTTTAATTTGATTTAATTTTAATTTAATTTATCTTTAATTTACTTTATTTTTAATTTTAATTAAAATTTTAAAAGAGTTTAATAATTTAATTAAGTCTTTTAATATTTTAAATTTGAGTTATCATTTTAATTAAAAATCGAGTATTAATGATATAATTAGTTTAGGGATTTTTTTAAATTAAAGAATAAATCTCTTCCTAATAAATATCCCTTATTTTAATAATTCCAATTTATTATTCCTCCAAATTTAATCTATTATTTAATTAAAGTTTAATCATTTTAAAATTATTTAATGGGTTTCTACCCTTTAATTATTTAAATTTCAATCATCCAAATCAGATTAAGATCAAATATTTTACTTGTTGATTTTTTATTAAACCTAAAGTTTTAATTAAGGGTTAAAAGTTTAATTACCATTTTACCCTTTAAGCTTAATAATTTCATAATTCACTAAATTGAACCCAAATGAACTTGAAATTTTTATGTGACTTCACTCATATGTCAATAAAGACATGAGAGGAGAAAATGTGATTTTTCTGTATTTAATTTATTTATATAATTATTTTTGGTGGAAAATAGAGATTTTCAAGGAAAATTTAATAATATGACCAAGGGAAAGTTTCTGTCCTTAAGAAAATTAGGGGACATTCCTAATGACCAGAGAAGCACTTAGACCAATTTTGGTGATTTTTTGAATTATATTATTTTTATTATAATTATTTTGAGTTTTGGAGTGTTAATTAATTTAAAAATAAAATAAATGTTGAAAAATGGATTTTATATTTTTCAAAAATCTCTCTGATACCAAGGAAACCAGAGAAGCAAATTTTGCAATTTTCTGATTTTTTTATGATTTATTGTAATTATTTTAGTGAAAATGCTAGAAAATACATTTTTTTAATTTTAAAATTACCCTAGGGCTTTAAAATTTAATATCTCACTAAATAGACTTAGGAAAAATATGGGGTTTGTTCCTAAGTGATTAAAATTCAAAATGTGACATTTTGGTGAATTTTATTATTTTTGTGATTTTTATTATTTTTTAATTATTAAAATATTAAAATATTATTAAAAATCAACTTTTTCAGAAAATTGAAATTTTAATTTTCTTAGGTTCCCCTGATATCAGAGAGGCTCCAAAACCAATTTAGTGAATTTTTGAAAAGTATTTTAAAAGTTATGAATTTTTAAAGTTTAAAATGGCTAAGTGACTTAATCAACCCAATTAGTGGGGTTAACCAAGTCCAATTGACCTCAAATTTTTATGGTGGATTCCTCTGATCCTAAAGGTCAGTGGAGAATTGATTTCAAGTCAATTTGATGCCTGGTTAATTCTAATTAATTAAAGACCTATTTTGGGTGTTTAAGCCAATTAGGGTTGTTTTAAATGAACTAAGTCAAAACCTATTTTTCCTAGGGTTCTCTGGTCATAAGGAACATCACCAAATTTTCCTAGAATTTATTTCACAACATGCTATTTACTGGAATTAAAATACTCAAAACAGATGACTCGAACTTGAAAAATCAAGAACTCTTCATAGGATGGCCTCCGACTTTGGAAAATTCAGTGAATGTTCCCAAATTCGAGGCTTCAAAAGCCCTATGGTCTCATGCCATGGTGAATTGTATGCATGCATGGAGAATTAAAACAATGCAGAGAGTAAATAAATTATAAAAAATAAAATATTTGATGAAATTAAGTGATTTCTTTTCCACATTATTCTCCTCTCTTCACCGAGCAAGAGGGTATTTTTATTTTATTTTTGTGATTTTCCTACACGTAGATATGAATTTTGAAGTTTAGGGAATTAAATAAATAAGAAAATACCCTATTTATCTATTTATCCACGCGGCGCCGCGTCAACCTCGGCAGCCTCCGAACGCACACGCGTCGCGCTCCCATTCGACGCCGCCACCCGAGTCGCCAGCCCGGGCCCCGCGGTTCTCGTACCGTCTCCGGTCCGACGCAATCTCGGCCGTCCGTGCGCGCGTGTATCGAATGGACGGCATCCGTTCATCGTCCCCAAGTGTTCTCACCCGAGAGCCGTCCACACTAAATCCCTAAGATCTCACTCGATTCTCAATGGATTTTTACGTTCTTATACTTCTAGTGGATTCGTCTCGAAGAGACGAACACATCTATACGGCTAACATGCATCGAAACTAAGGCATTTGAAATGGAGAATCTCCGAAGCTCGGGATGGAGAGTTAACTCATACCTTAGCTCGTAGAAGTGTGGCTTCAATCCGAGAGTTGTTGCACCTTCGATCGGGTCCCGCAAGCTCCGCATGAAGTCTCCCGGTCCTCGGGAATTGTCCGGATATGATTTCGACCAAGCCCGATCACAAAGCTCGGAGGCCGGAGCAACCGGGTGGCCCGGAGATGGGGCTTTTGATGGTGGACACCTTCCCTCGGTCCGGTGAAGGTGTAGAGCCAATCAATTTGGGAATTGGCTCACCGTGGAGAAGTGTCCCGAGTTTTCAGTGGAATTTCAACTCCGAAATCGAGCTTACGTAGGAGAAATGGCAGGGGGATCTCACCTGGGATCAAGTGCTCTAAGAGTGGAGAAGGGTCCGGAACAATTTTGCGTAGTTTTGGCAAGGTTTGTGCTTGGCTCTCTCCATGGCCGAGAGGGGTGGAGTTTAAATAGAGAGGGCGGAGGGCCTCCTGTGGGGAGTTGAGGCATGGGATCAGCCGCCTCCGGTGAGGAGAAGAACAACCTATGGTGGCCACTGGGCATGGGGCAACTCGACAGTGAGAATTCCAAGCTTGGGCTCACATGATGCTCTCGGGTGTGGTGTTTTCCGGCGATCCAGGCGGCCGGCCGGCAGTGCATGGGTCACCATCTTGACCAGGGAGGTCAGGGCTTGGCAATGGTGAAGTCAATTGGGCTTGGACATGTGTAAAGTGTTTGGATTAGAATAGAATGGGGGAGAGGCCATTTTGGCTTGAAATTGGTCAACCCATTGGTTTGGGTTGAGTTCACCTCCCCATGGCTGGTCTTGGGCTGAGAAGATCAGTTAGGCTAGCTGGTCAAGAGGTGGTGATGTCCTTATCCAAGAATATTTGGATTAAATCTTGGTTAAGGGGAGACATGCTTAAGGCTAATGACTTTTAGGAGATGGTTAAAGGACCTCCTCCTTTTGCCATTAATGGCATGGTCACATGCCAAACTTTCATGGCTTCATATGGCTTGTGAATGGCTCATCCTTGGCTTCCTTTGGCTTGGGAAAAGGTTTATTTGTTTCATGAAAAGGGTTTTAGAAATTTTTGACATTTAGGGGGTAATTTGACATGTGGCTTGATTTGGAATGGTTTAATTGATGATTTTGAAACTTAGGGGTGATTTTGATCAAATGGATGATGAGGGGAAGTGTCATGTGGGCTTTAGGATGATTTGGGCTTTTAAAATTTAATGAAGATGGGTTTTTAAGAAGGTTTAAGGGAAGTGGGCTTTTAAGTTTAAGGATGTGTTCATGGATGGGAATTTTTGTAGAAGTTTGGGCCAAATAGTTATTGGTTTTGGTTTAGGGATGTTTCATGAATAATTTGAAATAGATTTAAGGTGGTTTGGGTTTGAATTGGGTTGAATTTGGGTTTATTTGGTAAATGAGCCAATGTAGGTCAAATTGGGCTAACTTGGGCCAATGTTGGGCTAGGGTTGAAATTGATGTAAAATAAATGTTGAGAAATGTTTATGGGAGTGTTTCAAAGAGGTTTTGGCTTTGGTTGGGTTTTGATTTTGAGGTTTGGGCCTATTTCGGGTTAGGTTTGGTTTAGGTCAAAATTGGGCTTTTTGATTTTGGGTTGAATTTGAGTGGGGTTTGGGTCAAAATCTTGGGCAAATCATGTTAGTGTTTTGTTTATGGGGATGTTAAGGAAGATTTAGAAAAGATTTGGGGTTAATTGGAGTTGAATTGGGTTAGTTTGGGCTAAGTTTGGGTCATGGGTCCAAATTTGGGCTTTAAGGCCCAAAGTGAAATTGGATCCAAATGTCAATCAAATTGGACTTGGATTTGGTCTAAATTGGTATTGGGAATGTTGAATTGAAGTTTAGAATTGAATTGGACCAGAATTTGGGTCAATTGGATAGGTTTGGTTTATCATTGGGTTCACTTTGGGTTAAAATGGGTCAATTTGGGGGTTTTGACAAAAGTAGGGTAAATTGACAAAATTGGCCCATGGTGTAGTTGGACAAAATGGAATTGGGAATATTTAGGATTTTCTGGAATTTTCTGGGAATTTTTTGAATTTTTGGATTTTTAGGCCAAGAAGGGTATTTTGGGTATTTGGAGGGTATTGGGGGGTATTTTTGGAATCTTTGGTATTTTTGGGTATGGATGATCAATTTGAGTGATGTGGAGATGTTTGGGATTGATTTTGGAAAATTTTGGGTAATTTGGAAATTTTGCAAAAATTTGGGTAATTTCATGGTTTTGGGTAGGTTTAGTAGGTGTAGGGTCTCTGGGGTCAAAAATTGAAAATTTGGGAAATTGAAGATTGGGTGAATTTAGGTGGAAAGAAATCATTTTGGTTGAGCCATGAAGCCATCTCAAGCCCATATGAGCCATGAGAGGACTCATTTGAGGCATTCACTATGTTGTTCCTAACCCTCTTAGCCAAGGGCTTAGGGGTTAAGGACCATCCATGTGAATCACCTACATGAGTCAGGAGGTTAAGTTGGGTATGGGTGTGGTTTTAGGAAGTGTGTGGGAATGTAGTGTGTAAGTGTAGTGTAAGTCAGCCCCTTCACTGCATCAGGCCACCTGTGGCGGTCCCAAGGCCAAAGAGTCCTATAGGAACTCATCTTTTAAACTTCCACATTTGATTTCAACCCTCTAGGTGATTAGGGGTCTACAGTCAAGTTTGTAGAGTTTGCAGGGAGTTTAGAAGTGGTTTGAATTTCTAAAAGGCGGGTCCCAATTCTAGTCCTCTAAGACAGTCAAAGGAAAAGCCTAAGGCTAGATCCTAAGTACTAAAGAGAGAAGAGAAGACCTCATCAAAAATGAGGTCAACACTAGGATGTTTGATTATCCTATGAGTGAGGTGACATTTCACTTAACGCTTCATTTACTAGTTATAATAATTTAAAGCTTTGGGGGGCAAGTTAATTTGTTAAAGATTTTTAATGATTTGAAGTTAAAGTTGATGATTTATTTTAATGTGATTTAATTATGAAATTTTAATCAATGATTTTAAGTTTAGAATGGTGTTTGATTCATTTAAGTTAAACCTTTTATAAATGATATCAAAATCTTATGTTAATTTAATTTTTATATTAACTTAGGTCAAAAGAGGTTTTCAAATTATTTATTAAATTTTGATGATTTAATTTGGATTAATTATATTAATTAATTTAATTTTTATATATTATGTTTTAAGGTAAGTTGTCTTAAAATTATTTAAAATTTGTAAATTTTATTTAAGTTTGTTTTGAAATGATTTTTTAAATTAGTTTCAAATATTTTAATTCGCTTTTCTTTTAACATTTTAGGTTTTAATCAATTGTTAAAAATTTTTATTAATAATGTGGGTTTTAGTTAAAAATTATTTAATTATTAATTTCACTTGTCCTCTTAAGTTATATCCCCATTTTAATAATCCAATTTTAATTAATCTTCCAAAATTTGAATTATTTAATTAATTAAAGTTTCATTTTTCTTTTATTAAAGTGATTAATGGGTTCCTACCCTTTAATTTCCCAAAGTTTCAATCATCTTAGAGAAGATTAAAATGAGATATTTTACCCCCATGTTAATTAAACCTAAAGTTTTAATTAGGGGGTTAAAATCTTTTATTACCTTTATGCCCCTTTAAGCTTATTTATTTTATAACTCATTAAATTAAGCTTAAATGAACTTAAAATTTTTATGCCAATTCACTCACATGTCAATTAAGACATTAGAGGAGAAAATGTGATTTTTCTGAATTTAATTTATTTATATAATTATTTTTAATGGAAAATATGAATTTTCAAAGAAAATTCATCAACATGACCAAGGTAAAGTTTCTGTCCTTAAGAAAATTATGGGACATTCCTAATTTTGGTGATTTTTTGAATTATATTTTATTTATTATAATTATTTTGAGTTTTGGAGTGTTAATTAATCATAAAATAAAAGAAAAGTTGAAAAATGGATTTTATTTTTTTCAAAAATCTCTCTGATATCAAGAAAGTCAGAGAAACAAATTTTATATTTTTATGATTTTTCTTTGATTTATTATAATTAATTTAGTGGGGAAGGCTAAAAAATACATTTTTTAATTTAAAAAAAGTTTTAAGGCTTTGAAAATTAAATATCTTAACCTAGAGACTTAGGAAAAATATTTGATTGGTTCCTAAGTGATTAGAGGACCAAATATGACATTTTTATGATTTTTATTATTTTTGTGATTTTTATTATTTTTTAATTATTAAAAATATTAAAATATGCTTAAAAATGAAAATTTTTAGAAAATTCTAATTTTATTTTTCTTAGACTCCTCTAATATCAGAGAAGTCCCAAAATCAATTTGGTGAATTTTTGAAATGTATTTTTGGAGTTATGAATTTTTAAAGTTTAATTTTGATTATGTGGTTTAATTAATTCATTTAATAGGATTAAACATTTCCAATTGACTTCAAATTTTTATGTGAGGTTCCCTTGATCCTAGAGATCAGTGGAGAATTATTTTCAAGTCATTTTAATGTGTGATTAATCCTAATTAATTAAAGTTCAATTTTGAATAATTAGGCCAATTAGGATTATTTTTAATGAATTGACTCAAACCATAATTTTCCTAGGGTCCTCTGGTCCTAAATGACTTCACCAATTTTTTCTGGAATTTTCTAAGAAACATGCTAATTTTTGGAATTAAAATGTCAAAAATAGTGACATAAACTTGAAAAATACATAACTTACCACATTCAGGGAATGTTCCCAAGATCAAATGCTACAAAAGCCCTATGGTCTCATACCATGGTGAAATGTATACATGCATGGAGAATTAAAATGCTCAAAAAAATATTAAATTAATTAAAAATAAAATACTCAACAAAATCGATCAATTCCTTTTCCACATTATTCTCCTCTGTTCACTGAGCAAGAGGGTATTTTTTTTTCTTTTTATGATTTTTCTATGCAAAGATATCAATTTTTGAAGTTTCAGGTATTTAATTAAATAAGAAAAATCAGATTTTCCTACTTAAACCAGTCAGCGCCGCGTCAACCTCGGCGGCTCTGAAGCTCTACGTGTCGCGCTCCCATTAGACGCCGCCACCTGAGTCAGCTGCCATGCAACCCGCGGTTCACGCTCTATCTCCTCGTCCGATGACATCTGAGCCATTCGTTCGATACACGCGCAATCCGACGGTGGCCGATCATCATCTCCGACTGATGTGCACCCGTAACCGTCTACCTTCTAACCCTAATATCTCTCTCGTTTCTCAACGGATTTTCGAGTTCTTATGCTCTATGGATTTGTCTTGAGAAGACGAACACATCCATACAGTAAACATGCATTGAAATTGACTTGAATAAAGTGAAGAATCGCTGGAAGCTCGGGAGGAAGAAGAGGGAAATACCTTGGCTCTGAGAAGTGAAGCTTCTATCAGAGAGGCTCGGCACGTTCATTGGAGTCCAAGGAGGCTAGGGATGAAGCCTGGAGCTGTGGTGAAATGTCTAGGTTTGACTTCCACCAGGCTAGATCACAAAGCTTGGAGGCTGGAATAACTGGGTGGTATGGAGAGGGGGCTTTCACTGGGGAACTCCTTCTCTACCTTTTGTGAAGGTGTGGGAGGATTTAATTTGGATTTGGTGAAGTTTCAGAGAGTGTCCTATTTCTGGCCTGATTTTCAGCTAAGAAATTGGGCTCGGCTGAGGGGATTTAGGGCAGGAGAACAGTGGGGTTCTTCTTCTCTAGGTTGGGAGAAGCTCTGAGAATAGTTTGGGGGACTTCTTTTGAGAAAAATTTCAACACCCTTCAGCACCTCTCTCATGGCCGAGAAGAGGTGTTTAAATGGTCAGGGCCATTGGGCTGAGCTAGGGCTCAATTAGTGGGTGGATTCCATCGCTCAGGTGGAGGGCAGAGGAGCTCCAAGGTTTGATTTGGCTAAGGTGGCCAATTGGGTGAGTTTGGGTTTGTTTCACTTGGTGGTGGCTCTCGGTTTGACCCCCTCCGGCGGCTAGGTCGGCCGGCAAGGACAAGGGAGCTGGTCATGGGTCAGGTCAACCAAGGAGTAGGGTTTAATGATGATAAATCAGGTAAGGGGGAATTTGGGGTGAGGCAAAAGGTGGATTTGTCCATTTAAGGGAAGAGATCCCTTAAAATGGGGAACCCTTGGTCCATGGCTCACTTAGCTTGGGCTGGTGGATCTAGGGTGGTTCCTAGGGTTCACTTAGTGGTTATGGATAGGTTGGTTTAGCCACATTTGGTTCAATTTGGTTTGGTTTGGTCATGGGTTCAAATTGGCTCATTTGGGTTTGGGTTGGGCTAACTTGAGTTAGGTCTTATTTGGGCCCAAATGTCTTAAGAAATTTTGAAGAGGTGATTGCCATGAAGAAGTTTCATGAAGACATATGGAGGTTTTGAGTTCAATTGGAAGGTCAATTTGGTGGATTTTGGTATTTTGGTTAATTTGGGGAGGGTTGAATCAACTTGGGTCCAAGTTGGGTTAAGGTGGGGTTTCGACCCAATTGAAAGTTTCAAATGGCCTAGGGGAATGTATTTAAGAGTTCCCAACATCAATCGGGAAGAAATTTTAGTGGTTCGGCTAATCAATTTGGTAGGTTTAGTGGCATGGGTTCACTTTAGGCTAAAATGGGGGTATTTTTGGTTTTTAAATAGATTTAGGTTAAGCTTAGGCTTAAATTGGAGCAATTCAAAGTTGCATAGGTTTTATGGGAATGTTATGGAAAGTTTAGGACTGAAATTTGAAAAAAAAGGGGTTTTGGATTAATTAGGCAAAATTGGGGATTTTGGATTTCAAATGGAATTGAACTCAAATGTGAATCAATTTGGACTTAGATTTGGTTTATATTGATAGTAATGATGTTGAATTAAAGTTTAGAATTGAAATTGGGCAAAATTTAGGTCAAATGGGTTGGTTTAGTGTGACATTGGGTCCATTTAGGTTAAAAATGGGTCAATTTGGGGATTCTGATAAAAGTGGGTTATTTTGGCAAAATTGGGCTATGGTGTAGTTGAACAAAATGAAATTTGGAAAATTTAGGATTTTTTGAAATTTTCTGGGAATTTTTAGAATTTTTAGAATTTTGTGCCAAAAGGGTATTTTAGGGTATCAAGAGGTTATTTGGAGGGTATTGGGGTATTTTGGTGAATTTAAAAGGTGGGGGTCTTTTCAAAATAATATTTAGAATTTTTGATAATTTTGGGTAATTTTTGGAAGTTTTTGGAAAATTTGGGGCAATTAGGTAATTTTGGGTAGGTTTGAAGGACCCAATGTCAAAACCAGACATTTTAGCAAAAGTTGAATTTTGATCATGATAAAGCTTAAAGTGAGCCATGGACCAAGAAATGTCCATCCTGAACATCTCATGGGTTGTTCCCAACCCTCTTAGCCAAAAAGCTAGGGGTTTGGACTTAGTCACATGAGTGCTCAAATGAACCAGGGGGGAGAATTGGGAAGGATGGTGCGTGTGAGAGTGCAGTGTGTGTAAGCCAGACCTCACCAGACTGTGCCACCTGTGGTAGTCCTAAGGCTTGAACAACCATATAGGAGCTCACTATTGGTTCCCCATATGGTGGTCTTAACCTTCTAAGGTGATTTAGAAGTTTGCAACCATCCAAGCGGGGTCCCAAGAGGGGTCAAGAAGTAGCTGAATTGCTAAAGGATGGGTCCCAATTCTAGTCTTCTAGGAAAGTCAAGGAGAAAATCTTATGGCTAGATCCTAAGAACTAAGAAGAGAAGAAAAAATGAGGTCAACACTCGAAAGAGAGGGAACTGGAGATTAGGTACCAGCCCCGAAAGGGTGAGAACTGGAAGTTAGGTACCAGTCTCGGAAGAGAGTCAGAAGTTAGGTACCGACCTCAGAAGAGAGGGAACCGGAAGTTAGGTACTGCACCTCGAAAGGGTGAGAACCGGAAGTTAGGTACCAGCCTCTGAAGAGAGTCGGAAGTTAGGTACCGACCTCGAAGAGAGGGAACTAGAAGTTAGGTACCAGCCCCGAAAGGGTGAGAACTGGAAGTTAAGTACCAGTCTCGGAAGAGAGTCGGAAGTTAGGTACCGACCTCGAAAGAGAGGGAACTGGAGGTTAGGTACCAGCCCCGAAAGGGTGAGAATTGGAAGTTAGGTACCAGTCTCGGAAGAGAGTCGGAAGTTAGGTACCGACCTTGAAAGAGAGGGAACTGGAGTTAGGTACCAGCCCCGAAAGAGTGAGAACTGGAAGTTAGTTACCAGTCATAAAAGAGAGGGAATTCGATTTCGAAGATTTCGTGGAAATTTCAATGTAGCAAAAGGTTGAGATGGAATGTGAGAGTGCTTCACATCCCAAGAGAGTTGATCAAAGTTTGATTGTTTGGCGAAGGATATGAATCCATGCCATCAGAACCAAATCGAAAATTTCATGGTTCTGTGTCAGTAGACTCAGTCAACCTTCTCAAAAAAGGGAAGGAACCGCGGAGTTTCCTTTTCATTATTCATTGCTCTTAGTGATTTGATTGTATTTTGATTTTCAAGTTTGGTTTCGATTGAAATTTCATTTTGATTTGGATTTTCGTTCATTTATTCGGTTTACAATTTGAGGTTTTAGGTTGATTTGCTTTAAGTTTCAATTTCGTGTTTTACTCAAACTTTGAATTTGATTTTTTTTGTTGTTATTATTTCATTCAAATCGTTCTTCGTTTAACTTTCTCCAAATCGAGTCAAACTCAGATTTAGTGGCGTTTGCAGTCATTTGCACAAAAATGAAGGCAAAGTACAACATACATTTCTATTAAAAATGTCAAAGGTACATCAGATGATCCCATCAAAACATTTCTGATGCCATCTTTCTGAAAGTAGACTTTTACAAAATCCATGTATGTATGAACACAGACTGCACTGGTATCCTCATGTATTCTAACAAAAATGTCTGTTCGATTCATCCATGTCTGAAAAGTAAACTGCATAGATAGTAACATCACCTTCTAAGCCACTTTCCGGAGGAGAATCCCACGTAAGTGTGCTTTAGAGGTGTGCTACAACTATGTAGCCATGCCTACATAGTGGCCGTAGTGTTCTCTAATCTCGGATCCGGGCCGGAAGTAGACACTGCACCTCGCTCTCATCCATCCTCCTAAAAGTGATAGAGACCCGCTTGTAGGGAACTCCCGGTATGTAGTGCTTGGCCACATCTGCACCATTTCCTTTTAGTACGAGAACAAAGCATACCGGTAGAGGTATCTCTACTGGCCCTCATATTTCTCCGGGGCCGACTATTCGGAGTTTTGTACCGAACATGATGTTGCATTGGTTGATGAAGGAAACAGTGCAAAAGGGCCTCACAAAATTGTGATGATCTATGTGAGGTGGAATGCAATCTCCTTCCACGTAGATGTTGATTATACAGCTGTTTGGAATGCTGTCAGCGGGTAAGACTCGCCAAGCCACCATCCTCTTTATCATCTTCTTAATCAGAACTGGCATTGGATCCACTTCATCGTAACGGAGTATCCCTAGAGGATTTCCTTTCTTGTCATCAGCGAAGTTGTAACAGCATCTGAATTGGATTGTAATCCTTCCCTTGCCACTTTTCCATTTCTTAGGCTCAGAGTAAGTCTTGCTGCGTAGTCGTCCTACACGACCCTGATTCTTCAGCTCGGAGACATAGTCCACGATCTCACTCTGCTCGTAGTGAGAGAAGACATCTGTATGCAACTCTAATCCTTCCAGGATATCGACATATCCGCCTCGATCCTCCGAAAGTATTCAAAATTCTGCTTTCACAACCTCTGGATCATTTCCAACTCGTGCTTTGAAATTATCTGCAACTGTCGGGGTCTAGTGACGTACTATGGGATGTATGGCTCCACACCATCACGCTCTCCCGGAATCATCACTGCCTCAGGTACAGGCTCTGTAGTAACCTCCTCTGGAACAACCTCTGCTATGGTGCTCCTGAGGACTGGCCTCTTTGGGATAGCTTCTGTGGTCGCTGGAATTTCTTCCTTATTCTGCTCTTTTGTCAATTTCTTCAGCATCTTGGCGATACTATGATTCTTGTTTCTTCTTTGAGTCAGGGTCAAAGTGGCTCTTCTCTCCCCCCTAGATTTCAGTAGGGGCAGCACTGAAGAGCTTTCCTCCTGCGGCTGTTATTACTGATTTCATTTTGTTTTCTTCAATCGCGCTGATCTTCCTTTTCGATTTCGCAATGTGTCGAATCTTCTCGCTGAGTTTCATTACTGTCTTTCCATGGAACTGCCCAAGGTCTACGGTAGTCCAAGCGGTTTCTACATATTCCAGCTCCAGCTGTGCAAAGTCTGAGCCAACCTCGATCATTGACCCACAATTTTATATTATGATATTTTAATTTAATTGCAACGAAGCCAAAAACTTGACCCCGCTATATTATATGTATAGAATTGTAATTGTTTATGTTGTGGATGCTACGCAAGTATACGTATCGTATCAAGTAATACAGTGCTCTAGTGGAGTCCTCGGTTATCGATCCCATAGGAAAGAGAAAATAAAATAACAAATTAATTTTAAAATAATAATAATAATAAAACTAGTGTACGAAAATTTGGAATTCTAAATTTAAGCGCAATAAAGTAAACTAAGTATTCTAATCGTGTAACTTAACTAAGTAGAAAATTAATACGTATCGAAAGTGCAGAAATTAAACTAATTGCTAAATAAGTCTTAACTATTCGGAAAAAGTATCTTTCCCCTTGTTTAGAAATTTAAGTGATCGATGAATTTAAATAGATAATTTTAAGGTATTGTGACAAATAGAGCATTCCTATTCTTTACACTTTGGTCCAGTGTAAAGAATATCGACTAATCCTATGTTTGATTACCGAATCATGCGCTAGTCGGGAGGATACATACCGCCACTTCGTAGCTCCCATGTTCCCCTCGCCCGAGGGCTAACATCTACACTTCAGCCTCTCAAACAATAGGACCGAATCGAATATTTTAGTCTTTCACACTAAAATGCTCAATTCTACACCCAGATGATATTATTTCCCTATTTATTCGCACCCTCCTTCCAAGGCTTTTGAATTCCCGAATATCGGATGTAATTTTTACTATAGTTGATAATCAACACATTTTAACATTTCAAATTGCCAGTTTGAAAGTAAATTAAGTTTTAAGTAAAAATTATCACAATTTATTAATATATAAAAGTACTTCTATTTTTAGTTCATTAATTCACTTAATTTCATAACAGGGAGAAAGACTAATAAACTACTCAGAATGCATGGGAACTAAACTAAGCATGGATTTCATTTAAAGTTAAAAACAATAAATACAAATACTTATCTCAATTTATCCCTGCGTACTCCTCATAGCCTTTTCGACTCTTCCTTCGAGTACAGCAAGACTCACTAAAAACTCACTAACTCACTAAAGACTCAAAATAACTCACTTATAACACTCAAAGACTCTCTAAGACACACACTAAGACACACACAACACTTAATTTCGGCCTCTATACATAGAGGTGAGCAAAGGACCAAGAGGTGTGTAAGCATCCCTTCAAAAAGTATCCAGGTTCAATGTATCAGAGCCATTTGAACTAGCTCGCCGTTGGCGACGAACTACCTCGTTGTCGGCGAGGCTTCTAGAAGATCTTCAAACCGCGCTAGCTCGCTGTCGACGGGCTCGAGCTCACTGTCGGCCGAGACAGCTTATAATTCCTTCAGAAATGTCTCCTCGTAGCCTCGCCGTCGGCGGGCTCGATCTCGTCGTCGGCGACTCAGCACAAATTTCATTATTTTCTTCCTTTTTGCTCCAAATTCGCTCCTTTTTATGATTTTTGCTTTTATCACCTAAATTCTCCATTCTTGCAATAAAATAAAGAAAATATCTTTCTTTAAAGTGCAATTTCATCAAAAATAGGTATGAATTTCTTAATAAAATTTTCAGCCGATCAAAATCCCCCAAACTTACTTATTACTCGTCCTCAAGTAATTTTAGTACTACATAAAAATAATGAGTTTTATAATAAGATTTTTCAATTTAAATAACTATGAATTAGATTAAGTAATATCATAATAAAGTTAAATAAAAAATAATTCATGTAATTTAATTAATCTTATAGAAATAAATTATTTAGTTATCCTGTCTAAGATTTCTAACTTACTATTCATTTCGTGAATGACTATATTTAAAAGAATAACTACTTAAGATATTCATATGATAAGAAATTCAAGAAAATACTATTAGGTAAAATTCTAATCCATAAACATAAGTTTGGAAATATCTAAGTTTTTCCCTTTAGGTTAATTCAAATGAAGCCAATTTTTGATAAGACATCTCCTCAAGCTTCTCCACATTTTTCTTTTTCTTTTTCTTTTTCTTTTTCTTTTTCTTTTTTTTTAATGAGGATTACAGTATCTGGAGAGCCTGTTAATAATTTTGAACTTCATTTTCATCTTCCTAAATTTGAAACTTAGAAATATTTCTTAGCTTATATATACTTCATAGTTTTTACTTCATTGATTTTCAATCTTTTCTTTTTCACTTGAATACTTAAGAATTTTAATTTTAGAATATAGTTTTCCTTACTAAAAATAGTTTACTATATTCTTATTCCCTTTAACCAAATATTTTATTCTATTTAATCAATTAAAGCACTAGAAATATTTCATTTAACCTTTTATAATAATTAAATAAAATAATTCATATTAATTAAATTGAAAAAAATTTGCTATAAAAATCATTTTATAATAATTTGAAAAATAGAAATTGAGAACAAGTTAATAACTAAATTTTTAGTTTACTCCCCCCCCAAACTTAAATTTTTATATCTAATCTAAATAACGAAAAAGGAGGAAAGTAAATAAATCATACCTTTGAAATTTAGGTATTTCTTTTTTTTCTTTGAAATTTTTGCAGGTCTTTTTTTTCATTTTTCATTGAACATGTACTGTTAGTATTCTCCATATATATATAACAATTTAAAGAAAATGCAGGGATAAAATCTAAGATAAGTATTAAACACAACAATTAAAATAACTCTACACTACACATATGAATGACTACATATTAAAAACAATTGAACTAACAGATTAACAATTTTAAAAATTTAAAACAATACAAAATAAAATAAAAACATACTAAAGAAAACTATCATCCTATTTAACATAAAAACAAATGCAATTAACTATCACAAAAACAAAAACTAACTACTATAACAATTCAAGCAAATTAATCTAACTAACATCCAATGTCTAAAAATATAAAGTACTGAATATTACAAACATATAAAGTCCTAAAAATAACTTACACCAAACAAATAAAACAAATAAAGTCCTAATCTTCAACATCAAAGTCCCAAACTATATCATCCCGTCCTTGATCTGTAGGCTGAGAAGACTGAGCAGGATGATACTGAGTATACCTGGGGCATTCTGGAAAGACAACATCTAAATCTCCACTCCTATAACGACATTCAGCTTCATAGTATGCAATTTCGTATTCTGAATGTCGTTGGAGGTATTCACTATCATAATCATGTCTCCTCTCCAGATTATCAATCCTTTGATCAAAATGATCAAATCTTCTCCCCTTGTTTCTCTAAACTCGCTCAAAACTCCTCCTATGCAGTGGTCAATTCATTCATCGATCTTGTAGGGTAGGGTGGTAGGCTCGTGTGGTTCATAGCTAGTAGAGGGTGTATCTCTACTTGACTGAGTGAAATAACTTCTCACTCCTGATCTCCACCCTTCATGAGATTCATACTTCTTAATATTGGCAGTTGTGAGTGGTTTCATAGGTTCGACCCATTCTTCATCATCTCTAGCCTCTGTTGGATTTTGGGGATCATGCGCAACGGAAGCGAAATTAATCATGTACGCATATTAAAGTCATTTCCCCAATAAACCACCAAGGATCTCATGTGCTCATACAAATCAAAAACATAAACCCAAAAAGAAGTGCAAGAAATCATACCATGCAAGAGTTCTACTCTTAGATTTCCTCGGATCTTTAAGGCGCTGAAACCACCGCCCTCTACCGGTATCCACACTCGAACGGATTTCCAAATGGCTTCCAACTGCTAGATCGGAAACGGGGTTTTCTCCAAAACCCAAAGAACTCTCTTCCTCTCTTATGGATTTCAAAAGGAAAATAATAAAAGTTAACTTCATAAGCCATGACCCCTCCTTTTAATTGAAGTGACACCGTTTCATGGCACCTCTTCATTAAAGAGGTCATTTTTTAATATATATTTAAAAACTCCTTTTTAAATATATGATGAATTAAAACTCTTTTATTCATGCTTCGTAATTTAAAATAATCTTATTATTATAAATTACTCAAGTGAGAGAGTGTTCATCAACCATTCTAGTCCATTCAAATTTTGTGCGACCCTATAGGTTCAATTAACATTGGCAAGTAGGCTTAAATCACCATTTATAAACCTACAAGTTATAGTCGGTCTCTAGCAAGACACTATAACTACCCAAGTTAGTATGAATAGTCTCAAGATCCGAGACAACCCGATTGTTAATGACATAATCCCTTTATCACATGATATCATGATAGAATATAAGGCATGGATTAATGTCAACCTTATATCTCTCTATCTTTAATTTCTCGACTCCCGATTAGATCGATTAAATAAATGCAATTGATCTCCATCAATTCATTCTGAGTGTGGCCACACAATTCTCGCCTAAATCATTCGAGGGGCCCGCAGATATCTCTCTTATTATAAGAGGGATAAATTCCATCTTGATTACTCATATCTCACTACATGATTCACATTATGCCCAATCATAATCTTTATGGTCATCCGTCAAAGACAACGTCAGGTTATGTCAAAACATAATATTCCTCATGTTCGAGAACCATGACAATCTCGTGTCAAAGGATTCGATGTCACTACAACTCGAGATTAACATATGACTTATATCCATGATTTAATCTCAAAGCGAGTCGATCCAATATTTATTCTCCAATAAATACATATAAATCTGATGTGTATCCCCATACATATATTCATCTCATGAATATCCATCAAACTTTATATTAATCTTTATTTATTGTCATTCCCACAACAATAAGCGATTATGGATATTTAGAATAATCTTCATAATAAACATGAAACTATTCAAGGTTCTTCTTCTATCATAAACATGCTAATTAAAATAGAAAAATATTCATAAAAAGTTCAAAATACATATCCATATAATATCCATATAATAAAGCCTAGTGGCACTATCACTAACAGCTCTCCCACTCGCACTAGGCCCATTTATCAATGTATCTAATACCCATGGACCTTACATGACCCTCATGTTTTGCTTGTGGTAGAGGTTTAGTTAATGGATCCGCAACATTGTCATCTCGTTGCAACTTTGCATATTTTAACGTCACCTCTCTCAATAATTTCTCTAAGGAGATGATAACGCCTGAGTATATGTTTGGATCGCGGATGTGACCTAGGTTTCTTTGCTTGTGCTATAGCACCATTGTTGTCACAATAAATCTCAACAGGATTTGTGATACTAGGAATCACTCCAAGATCAGAAACAAATTTCTTTATCCAACTCGCTTCTTTCGCCGCATCACATGCCGCTATGTACTCGCCTTCAGCTGTAGAATCGCAACAGTGCTTTGCTTTGAACTCTTCCAGACTAATAGCACCACCATTTAAACAAAACACATATCCCGATTGCGATCGATAATCATCTTTGTGTGATCGAAAGCTTGCATCCGTGTAACCTCTTACAACCGTATCATCTTCTAATCCACCAAAGACCAAGAACACATCCTTAGTTCTTCTCAAGTACTTAAGAATGTTCTTGACTCGCTATCCAGATGACTTTCACCGGATCCGATCGGTATCTCGCTCGTTATGCTTAAAGCATAAGAAACATCCGGTCTAGTACATAACATGGCATACATGATAGATCCTATAGCAGAAGCATAAGGAATCTTACTCATACGCTCTCGCTCATCATTAGTGTTAGGACACCGAGTCTTGCTAAGCGTTATGCCATGTGACATAGTGCAAGAATCCTCTCTTGGACTCTTCCATACGTAACCTTTTTAGTATAAGGTCTATATATGTACTTTGATTTAGAGCATTAGCCATTTAGATCTATCTCTATAGATCTTTATCCCTATGGATATAGGATGCCTCTCCTAAATCCTTCATCGAGAAACATTTACCCAACCAAGTTTTGACATTGTGCAAGGTAGGTATGTCATTCCTAATGAGTAATATGTCATCGACATATAAGACCGTAAAAACAATAGTGCTCCCAATAACTTTCTTGTAAACACAAGGTTCATCTTCATTTTCGATAAAGCCAAACTCTTCGATCGTCTCATCAAAACGAAGATTCCAACTCCTTGAAGCCTCGCTTCAAACCATAAATGGATTTTAGAAGCTTACACACTTTACCGTAATTCTCGGATGAACAAAACCTTCAGAGTTGTGTCATATACACATCCTCAAACAAGTTTCCATTAAGAAACGCAGCTTTAACATCCATTTGTCATATCTCATAGTCATAATATGCAAGCAATGGCAATGAGAATTCTAATAGACTTAAGCATGACTACCGGTGAAAAGTTTCATCATAGTCAATACCATGAATTTGTTTAAAACCTTTTGCAACAAGTCTTGCTTTATAAGTATGCATATTACCATCCATGTCAGTTTTCTTCTTGAAAACCCACTTGCACCCAATGGTCTTAATATCATTTGGTGGATCAACCAAGTTCCAAACTCGATTATCATACATGGATTGGATTTCGTATTTCATGGCCTCTAACCATTTGTCGTAGTCTTGATTTAACATAGCATCTTGATAGGTAGTAGGATCACCATGATCCATTAACAATACATCATGATCATTATTCATGAGAAATCCATATCTCTCGTGCTCATAACGTATTCAATCGTATCTACGTAGTTCTTGTGTTACAACCGGTGTGTCAATAACTCCTTGTTGACCACCATCATCCAAAGTATTTCAATGTTATTTTGTGACTCTCGAACTTCTTCGAGTTGTACTTTACTCCCACTCATTCCTTTAGAAATAAATTCCCTTTCCAAAAAGAAACCATTTCTAGCAATAAACACTTTGTTCTCAATGGGATTGTAAAAGTAATATCCTTTAGTCTCATTAGATAACCCACAAAAATACATTTATCGATTTAGGTTCAAGTTTATTAGAATGTAAACGCTTTACATAAGCTTCACAACCCCAAATCTTAAGAAAAAGCAAACTAGGCTTCTTCCTGCTCCATATCTCATATGGTGTCTTTTCAACCCTTTTGGATGGAACTCTATTTAGTGTAAAAGCAGCTGTCAAAAGTGCATAACCCCAAAAGGAAAGTGGAAGATCTGATGCACTCATCATTGATCGAACCATATCAAATAGAGTTCGATTCCTTCTTTCGTACACACCATTCCATTGTGGTGTTCCAGAGGAGTAAGTCGTGAAACAATTCCACAACTCTTAAGATGATCACCAAACTCTTGGCCCAAATATTCTCCACCTCGATCGGATCGAAGCACCTTAATTGTCTTACCAAGTTGATTTTGTACTTCATTTTGAAAATACTTGAACATTTCAAATGCTTCATATTTATGTCTCATCAAATAGACATAACCATATCTACTGAAATCATCAGTAAAGGTAATGAAGTACATGTAACCTCCTATGGCTTCTATACTTAATGGTCCACATACATCTGTATGTATTAGGGCCAATAATTCATTAGCCCTTTCACCGTGTCCAGTAAAAGGCTCCTTTGTCATTTTCCCCAAAAGACATGATTCGCAAGTATCAAATGATTCATAATCAAATGAATTCAAAAGTCCATCTTTATGGAGTTTTGAAATGCGTTTCTCATTTATGTGTCCTAGACGACAATGCCAAAGATATGTTACATTCAAGTCATTCGACTTAAATTTCTTGGTAGTAATGTTACATATAGAAAAATCATCGGATATTCAAGGTTCAAAACATAAAGACCATCTAGTAAAACAAAGATTTGCATATAACATATCTTTATGATAAATGGAGCAAATATTATTCCTAATAATAAAAGCAAAACCATCATTATCCAAACAAGAAACCGAAACAATGTTTCTATACATTGTAGGAACATAAAAACAATTGTTCAATACTAACAAAAGCCCACCGGGTAAAGAAAGTTCATAACTTCCTACAGCCTAAAGCAAGAACTTTTGCTCCATTGCCTACGCGAAGATCCACTTCGCCCCGTTTCGCTTTTCTACTCCCTTTAGTCCCCGCACATTTGAACAAATGTGAGATGCGATCCAAGCATCCACTATCCAGGAACTAGAAGGAGTATAATTAATCCGTATAACATTTATACCCGAAGCACTCGGTCCCACCAGCTTTCTTGTTCATTAGATCTTCCTTATAAAGTTTGCAATTTCTTTTCCAATGACCAGGTTCATTGCAAAAGAAACGGACATCATCCTTCCGGGATTTAGCCTTGGAACTAAGATCGGGCTTAGGTTTAGGATTGGACTTTCCTCCCCAACCTTTGCCTTTTCCTTTTCCTTTCTTCTTAAAACTCTTACCCTTTTGCTTAACCATTAAGATTTGCCTGAGCTTGGATTTTATATTTTGTTCAAGCAGCTTCTAAGCATCGTATGCAACTTCGATATTGATTTGTCCATCTCATTCATATTGTAGTTCATGACAAACCGGTCATAACTACGAGGAAGTGAATTCAGGAGCAAATCAGCAGCCAATTCTCGGCTTAATGGAAATCCAAGCCTTGCTGTGTGCTCCATGTAACCTTTCATTTTCAATACATGAGCACTAATCGAACTACATTCGACTCATTTTGCAAGAATGCAATGCCTTGGTAGTTTCATATCTTTCTTGCCTCGTTTGTTGCTTGAACATTTCCTTTAGGTTTATGATCATATCATAAGCCTCCATATGTTCTAAATCTTTCTCGGATCTCGTAACTCATGGCAACTAACATCAAGCAAGCAACATCTACAGAGTCACTATGATGCTTCTCATAAGCATTCTTTTCTCGCTCCGGTGGCATTATCATCTCGGTTTTTCAGTGGTGAGGTTCATCCAGGACATATAACTTCCTTTCGTGTTCGAGAACAATTCTCAAATTACGAAACCACCAAGGAAGTTAGCCCTGTAAGCTTGTCCTTCTCAAGGACCGATCGCAATGAAAATGCAGAATTGTTATTATTGTTGTTGGCCATCTACAATAAATGCAAAGTTTAAGTATATTAATTATGAAAAACTCCCACTAAATTAATAATCCCTCTTTTAAAATTATATTAACTTTAGTGGTATAAGATCCATAATTATACTTAATTTTAAGTCAGCTTTCGGCATGACACTTAAAATCAAGTATATTTAGGTAGGTAACTATTACCAATTGCATCAAATGCAACTCTTAATGGGATTTTTGACATCTTATGTCGTAGCATGTTTAAATCTCATCTTATGCCCTTAGGCCCAAAACCATTTTGTAAGCCTAAATAAGTTTTACCATTTTAAACACATGAGTAAAGCACCATTACTCATCCCGTCATGCTAATATTATCTAATGTACTCCTACTTTGGTAGAACCCACATCATGGTGATATTAGTTTTTGACAGGTGTTTAATAATAATGGATGGCATGAAAAACTTAAAATTTCAAATGAGGGATCGTTATAGATTTTAAATTATAATGATGTTATGATTTATTTTAAGTATCATATACTAAACCACATCACGTAAAATATCAAAATCAAGCATAATTAAGCGTGTCAAAATATGGCCCCAAAACCGAATGATCTTCATAAGCCAATTATGAAGATCAAAAGTCCAATCTAAGGGTAAAAAGTAACTTCTAAAGCCTACGAGATCACCATCTCCCGCATGGACTTCTAGCTCCTCCATCACCATGATGGATAATGGACTTCAAGTGCCTTGCTTTGTCTTCTCACGATTTATCTCACCAAGAATAAATACATGTAATATAAATTACAACAAAGTAAAATGACACGCAGGCCATAATTAATAATTACATCCCATTGCAAAAATTAAAAATATTACAACCATGCAATTCACAAGTCACCGGCCATATTATGTGTCACGCAAGTCAATACATCATGTATTAATCTAATTAATACATCCATGTTTGACAAACTAAAAAAAAAAAAATAATAATAATAATAAAATTACTTGATAATTGCCTCGATGTTTCTAAAATGATTAAATTTATGAGGCGTTAGGAATAAAAACGGCGGTTCCGATAGCCGGTTAGCGGACGGGGTCGAGGGGCGCGTCATGGGGTCTTAATTAAAATCTGTACATCGCAATACTAAAAATTTTATATTTTTGCCAAAAACAATCCAAAATTTCATAAATTATTTAAAAGGAATTTCATGCAAAAAATTATAAATATTGTGATATAGATTCAATACTTTAATCTAATTAAAATTTGAATCCGCATTTTAAATTCGCATTGAATCATAATTTAATTAATCATATAAATTAATTAATGCGAATAGGTGTCATTCGAACGAATAGACACGAGGGAGTTGGGCCTCACAAACCAAGAGGTGCCAACCCATTGGACACCTATCGGTGTCAACTCCACATCGACCGCCCGCCATATCCGCTCGCCAACGGCCAACCGCCGCCGTCGGCCAACCGCCGCCGTCGATCCGCCGGCGGCCATAGCCGCCGCAGCTCGACGTCCAAAAACGCGTTAAATCGATTTCTATGAAAACACAAGTCGGCTCGATACCACCGTTGGATTTCGGGATCATGCGCAACTGAAGCGAAATTAATCATGTACGCATATTAAAGTCATTTCCCCAATAAACCACCAAGGATCTCATGTGCTCATACAAATCAAAAACATAAACCCAAAAAGAAGTGCAAGAAATCATACCATGCAAGAGTTCTACTCTTAGATTTCCTCGGATCTTTAAGGCGCCGAAACCACCGCCCTCTACCGTATCCACACTCGAATGGATTTCCAAATGGCTTCCAACCGCTAGATCGGAAACGGGGTTTTCTCCAAAACCCAAAGAACTCTCTTCCTCTCTTATGGATTTCAAAAGGAAAATAATAAAAGTTAACTTCATAAGCCATGACCCCTCCTTTTAATCAAGTGACACCGTTTCATGGCACCTCTTCATTAAAGAGGTCATTTTTTAATATATATTTAAAAACTCCTTTTTAAATATATGATGAATTAAAACTCTTTAATTCATGCTTGTAATTTAAAATAATCTTATTATTATAAATTACTCAAGTGAGAGAGTGTTCATCAACCATTCTAGTCCATTCAAATTTTGTGCGACCCTATAGTTCAATTAACATCGGCAGTAGGCTTAAATCACCATTTATAAACCTACAAGTTATAGTTGGTCTCTAGCAAGACACTATAACTACCCAAGTTAGTATGAATAGTCTCAAGATCCGAGACAACCTGATTATTAATGACATAATCCCTTTATCACATGATATCATGATAGAATATAAGGCATGGATTAATGTCAACCTTATATCTCTCTATCTTTAATTTCTCGACTCCCGATTAGATCGATTAAATAAATGCAATTGATCTCCATCAATTCATTTGAGTGTGGCCACACAATTCTCGCCTAAATCATTCGAGGGGCCCGGAGATATCTCTCTTATTATAAGAGGGATAAATTCCATCTCGATTACTCATATCTCACTACATGATTCACATTATGCCCAATCATAATCTTTATGGTCATCCGGTCAAAGACAACGTCGGGTTATGTCAAAACATAATATTCCTCATGTTGAGAACCATGACAATCTCGTGTCAAAGGATTCGATGTCACTACAACTCGAGATTAACATATGACTTATATCCATGATTTAATCTCAAAGCGAGTCGATCCAATATTTATTCTCCAATAAATACATATAAATCTGATGTGTATCCCCATACATATATTCATCTCATGAATATCCATCAAACTTTATATTAATCTTTATTTATTGTCGTTCCCACAACAATAAGCGATTATGGATATTTAGAATAATCTTCATAATAAACATGAAACTATTCAAGGTTCTTCTTCTATCATAAACATGCTAATTAAAATAGAAAAATATTCATAAAAAGTTCAAAATACATATCCATATAATATCCATATAATAGGCCTAGGGCACTATCACTAACAGTCTCCCACTTGCACTAGGCCCATTTATCAATGTATCTAATACCCATGGACCTTACATGACCCTCATGTTTTGCTTGTGGTAGAGGTTTAGTTAATGGATCCGCAACATTGTCATCTCGTTGCAACTTTGCATATTTTAACGTCACCTCTCTCAATAATTTCTCTAAGGAGATGATAACGCCCGAGTATATGTTTGGATCGCCGATGTGACCTAGGTTCCTTTGCTTGTGCTATAGCACCATTGTTGTCACAATAAATCTCAACAGATTTGTGATACTAGGAATCACTCCAAGGTCGAAACAAATTTCTTTATCCAACCGCTTCTTTCGCCGCATCACATGCCGCTATGTACTCGACTTCAGTTGTAGAATCGACAAAGTGCTTTGCTTTGAACTCTTCCAACTAATAAGACCACCATTTAAACAAAACACATATCCCGATTGCGATCGATAATCATCTTTGTGTGATCGAAAGCTTCGTATCCGTGTAACCTCTTACAACCGCATCATCTTCTAATCCACCAAAGACCAAGAACACATCCTTAGTTCTTCTCAAGTACTTAAGAATGTTCTTGATCGCTATCCAGCTGACTTTCACCGGATCCGACCGGTATCCGCTCGTTATGCTTAAAGCATAAGAAACATCTGGTCTAGTACATAACATGGCATACATGATAGATCCTATAGCAGAAGCATAAGGAATCTTACTCATACGCTCTCGCTCATCATTAGTGTTAGGATGTCGGCATATTTTTTAGGTTGTGTGTTTTGAAAAGGGGTCGCCTACAGAAATTGTCGGCGAATTTTTAATTTAATAAATAATTTCAAAAGGTAGTATTTGATTTTAAAAATAATTTTTAAATTTGAACATTTTAAGATATGAAATCAAACCGATCTCACATCCCAAATAGTTTATACAAACGAGCACCGCACCACAAACCGTGTATCTATCCCGAAGAATAGACACACTCGCTCGATGATGGGGCTCGATTAAATAAACTAGGAGATTTGTGACATCCGTTTGTCCGCGACCCAATTTTATAAGCCGACAAGTTCCCCGCTTAATATAAATGAATTAAGCAGGATTTATATTACCTGGGTTTTTAAAGTTCCCTATAAGGGCAAGCCCCTATAGTTAATTACATCTTAAGTGACGGGAATCACCTAAGAAAACTCTCGATAATGATCAATGGTTTTGCTCTCAAGAATTTCAAAGTTTAAGGTTTTCAAACAATTGGATTTTGGAAATTTCAATAGGGAATAGCTCAAATTTGGAACAGTTTATTTTAGGAGTCCAAAGGAAGAGGAGTAGGGGATGTCACAAACCCGAAGTGAACTTCAATGACTTCCCGTACTATCCTAATGTTAGGCTTTGAATTTCGGGAATTCCTAATGTTTATTTAATGTTTTAATCTCGCCAATTTTAATTAATTAGTGCTTATATTTATATGACGTAATCATACAAATAGCCTCGAAGATATGAGGGTTTATGTCGTATTAGACGACTACCTCGGAATCCTAAGACCGGTTAGGGCTTAATTTGCTATGCAAATACCTAACGAAGGGTTGAGGATTTATGTTGCACTAGGCAAACTACCTCGAAGTCCTATGGCTTTGTTATTTAATTCTAGGAAAGTTTTTCGAAGTAGACTCGTGTTTCACTGATGATGATAGCCGTGCCGCCCACCATGCTCCAAGCTCCTTGTTGTTGCGAGAGGTTTAGTTATAGAAGTCATAAATCAGGAGATGAGAAAAGTGTTTTGGTTTAGAGAAAATCTTAATTTCCAAGTGTTTTTTGTGTCTTAATTAAAACAAATCTTAAAGTTGATTATAACGACACCGGTTAAGATCCCACGGTTCCATCCTTCCGGCATCATTATTTTTATCGGATTCACTTAGTCCAGATGAATTTGCTAAACTCAACTGAATGAGTTCCACACTTTCATTTAGACCGTGGGAAATCCCGTTAGCAACACGTAGGTTACATCATCCGAGGTATTCACGATCATCCAACAGAACGTTTTAATTCAGTTGTAATTGTAGTTTTGTGTTTTGTTTGTGATTAAACTTTGAGTTGTTTTATATTTTGAAATGTTGTGGCGGTGAATTTTATCTTGCAATGACTTTTAACTTAGTTTTGGTTTCAGTTTTAGGGACTATCCTAAAGGTGTGGGTTTTCATGCAACAGCTTGTTTATCATGCAAGAAAAGTAAATGCGATGCGATTAATGAAATTGCAATAATGTAAATTGCAAGAAAGTAAATTGCAATAAAATAAAAGCGTACCCGGAGGGTCTTCCCGTCATCCCAAGCTGCACTTAAAACACAATTAGAATATTTAAGCAAGTTCCTAGGTAAAGCTAAAGGAAGGGTTATGGTTTTCTACCAAATTCCTAATCCTATACGCTAGTCTTTTCCTATGACGTCTAGGTTCTTTGTGTTTTGGTTTGAAGACGATTTTCTTCGTCAAAGAATAATTAAATTCAATTGTTCTTATAAACATCCTATCATATTGAGAAAGTGTTTAAGAAGAATCTTAAACATCTTTTCAATATTGCTAGAATTGTTTTAAGTCCAAATGGATTCAATTACACAAATAAATTAATCGTCCAAGAATCTCAAGTTTTGTTACCTTGCTCGATGAACTAGGACATTCGAATATCCTATAAGTGAAGTAACATTTCATTTAATATTCGTTTAGGAGTTATGATAACTAAAGCTTTTGAAGGTAAATTGGTGTTCAAATGGTTTGTGATTTAGTTTAATTTCCATTAATGGGTTTAAATTTGGAATAGTGTTCAAGTTATTTTAGATTTATTTTGAATTCTTTATGTCTTTGGTGATGTTATATTTAATTTAACTTAATTTAATTTAATTTTAATTTAATTGAGTTTTAATTTAATTTAATTCAATTTAATTCAATTTAGTTTGATTTGATGTTACATTAAATTAATTTGATTTGATTTAATTTTAATTTAATTTGATTTAATTTAATTCAATTTAATTTAATTTGATTTAATTTAATTCAATTTAATTTAATTTTTAATTTGGTTTAACTTGATTTAATTTGGTTTTATTAATTTAATTTAATTTAATTTAATTCATTTAATTTAATTTAATTTGTTTATTTAATTTAATTTAGTTTAATTTAATTTAATTCAACTTTTAATTTAATTTAATTTAATTTAATTTAATTTAATTTAATTTACTTAATTTAATTTAATTTTTAATTTAATTTTAAATTTAATTTTATTTTTTAATTTTAATTGAAATTTTAAAAGAGTTTAATAATTTAATTTTAGTTTAATGATTAAGTCTTTTAATGTTTTGACTTTGAGTTATCATTTTAATTAAGAATTGAATATTAATGAGATAATTAATTTAGGGATTTTTAAATTAAAGAATAAATCTCTTCCTAATAATATCCCTATTTTAATAATTCCAATTTTATTATTCCTCCAAATTTAATCAATTATTTAATTAAGGTTTAATCATTTTAAATTGCTTAATGGGTTTCTACCCTTTAATTATTTAAATTTCGATCATCCAAATCAGATTAGGATCAAATATTTTACTTGTTAATTTTTTATTAAACCTAAAGTTTTAATTAAGGATTAAAAATTTTAATTACGACTTTACCCTTTAAACTTAATAATTTCATAACTCACTAAATTGAACTCAAATGAACTTGAAATTTTTATGTGACTTTACTCATATGTCAATAAAGACATGAGAGGAGAAAATGTGATTTTTTTGTATTTAATTTATTTATATAATTATTTTTGGTGGAAAATAGAGATTTCCAAGGAAAATTTAATAACATGACCAAGGGAAAGTTTCTGTCCTTAAGAAAATTAGGGAACATTCCTAATGACCAGAGAAGCACTTGGACCAATTTTGGTGATTTTTTGAATTATATTATTTTTATTATAATTATTTTAAGTTTTGGAGTGTTAATTAATTTAAAAATAAAATAAATGTTGAAAAATGAATTTTATATTTTTAAAAATCTCTCTGATATCAAGGAAACCAGAGAAGCAAATTTTGCAATTTTCTGATTTTTATATAATTTATTATAATTATTTTAGTGAAAATGCTAGAAAATACATTTTTTTTAATTTTAAAATTACCTTAAAGCTTTAAAATTTAATATCTCACCAAATAGACCTAAGAAAAATGTGGGATTTATTCCTATGTGATTAAAATTCAAAATGTGACATTTTGGTGAATTTTATTATTTTTGTGATTTTTATTATTTTTTAATTATTAAAAATATTAAAATATTATTAAAAATTAACTTTTTAGAAAATTGAAATTTTAATTTTCTTAGGTTCCCCTGATATCAGAGAGGCTCCAAAACCAATTTGGTGAATTTTTGAAAGGTATTTTGAAAGTTATGAATTTTTTAAGTTTAAAATGACTAAGCGGCTTAATCAACCCAATTAGTGGGGCTAACCAAGTCCAATTGACCTCAAATTTTTATGGTGGGTTCCTCTGATCCTAAAGGTCAGTGGAGAATTGATTTCAAGTCAATTTGATGCATGGTTAACTTTAATTAATTAAAGACCTATTTTAGGTTTTTAAGCCAATTAGGGTTGTTTTAAATGAACTAAGTCAAAACCTATTTTTCCTAAGGTTCTCTGGTCATAAGAAACATCACCAAACTTTCCTAGAATTTATTTCACAACATGCTATTTATTGGGATTAAAATACTCAAAACAGTAACCTGAATTTGAAAAATCAATAACTTTTCATAGGGATGGCTTCTGATTTTGGAAAATTCAGGGAATGTTCCCAAATTCAGAGGCTTCAAAAGCCCTATGGTCTCATGCCATGGTGAATTGTATGCATGCATGGAGAATTAAAATAATGCAGAGAGTAAATAAATTATAAAAAATAAAATACTTGATGAAATTAAATGATTTCTTTTCCACATTATTCTCCTCCGTTCACTCGAGCAAGAGGGTATTTTTATTTTATTTTTCTGATTTTTCTACACAGAGATATGAATTTTTGAAGTTTAGGAATTAAATAAATAGAAAAAATATCCTAATTTTCTATTTATCCACGCGGCGCCGCGTCAACCTCGGCAGCCTCCGAACGCACACGCGTCGTGCTCCCATTCGACGCCGCCACCCGAGTCGCAGCCCGGGCCCCGAGGTTCTCGTACCGTCTCCCGGTCCGACGCCATCCGAGCCGTTCGTCCGCGCGTGTATTGAATGGACGCGCATCCGTTCATCGTCCCCGAGCGTCCTCACTCGAGAGCCGTCCACACTAAATCTCTAAGATCTCACTCGATACTCAATGGATTTTTATGTTCTTATGCTCTATGGATTCGTATCGAAGAGACGAACACATCTATACGGTTAACATGCATCGAAACTAAGGCATTTGAAATGGAGAATCTCCGGAAGCTCGGGATGAAGAATTAGCTCATACCTTTGCTCGCAGAAGTGTGGCTTCAATCCGAGAGTTGTTGCACCTTCGATCGGATCCCGCAAGCTCCGCATGAAGTCTCCCGGTCCGGTGAATTGTCCGGATGTGATTTCGACCAAGCCCGATCACAAAGCTTGGAGGCCGGAGCAACCGGGTGTCCCGGAGATGGGGCTTTGTCTGCGGACACCTTCCCTCGGTCCGGTGAAGGTGTAGAACCAATCAATTTGGGAATTGGCTCACCGTGGAGAAGTGTCCCGGTTTTGGGTGGAATTTCAACTCTGAAATCGAGCTCGCAGAGGAGAAATGGCAGGGGGATCTCACCTGGGGATCAAGTGCTCGTGTATGGGGAGGAGTCTCGGAACAATTTTGGCGCAGTTTTGGCAAGGTTTGTGCTTAGCTCTTCTCATGGCCGAGAGGGGTGGAGTTTAAATAGGAGAGGGTGGAGGGCCTCCCGGCGGAGAGTTAGGGCTTGGGATTAGCCTGCTCTTGCAAGAGAAGAACAGCCTACAATGGCCACCTGGGGATGGGGCAGCTCAAGCAGGTGAGAATTTCAAAGTCGGCTCACATGCGAGCTCTCGGCCATGGTGTTTTCCGGCGGCCCGGTGGCCGGCCGGCTGTGCATGGGTCACCCTTAAGGTCAGGTGGGTCGTGGCTGGGCTTGGTGCAAGCAATCGGCCATTGCCATGTGTAAAGGCTTTGATTCAAAGTAGAATGGGGCATGGCTAGTATTGAGTCTAAATGGGTCAATCCACCCATTCGGGCTTGGTGCACCCTTCAAGGTGGCTTTGGATGCTGTGGGGGATCAAAGGGATCACCTGGTTTGGCATGGAGAAGTCTCCATCCAAATATATTTGGATTAAATTTAAGTTTAGGTGAAACATGATTAAGGCTAATGAGCTTTAGGGATTAAGGAAAGCCCCCCTCTTCTTACCCAATATGGCATGGTGGAGTGTCCAAAGCTCTCATGGCTCACATGTGGCTCATGCATGGCTTCATGGCTCACCTTTGGCTTGGCAAAAAGTTTGGTCAATTTCATAAAAAAGGATTTTAAGGATTTTGGATAATTGGTGGAAATTTGGATGAAGCTTGATTTGGAATAATTTGATGGTGAATTTAGGACTTAGGTAATGGATTTAATTAAGTGGATGATAAATGGAGATGTCATGTGGGCTTTAGGGTAGATTTTGGGCCTTTGGATGTGGTGAAGTGGGCTTTTAGGAAATTTTAAGGGAAATGAGCTTTTGATTTTAGGATGGGCATTTGGATAAAAATTTTGTGAAGAACTTTGTCAAATAAATGTCATAATTGGTTTAGGGGATGTTCTATGAAGGGCTTGGAATCAATTTGGTGTGATTTGGAGTTGAATTGGTTTGAATTTGGATTTATTTGGTAAGTGGGCCTATGTAGGTCCAAGTGGGCTAAGTTTGGCTAATGTTATGGGAGTGTTTCAAAGAGGTTTTGACTTTGGTTGGGCTTTGATTTTGGGGTTTGGGCTCATTTGGGTTAGGTTTGGGTTTAGGTCAAAAATGGGCCTTTTAACCTTGGGTTGAGTTTGAGTGGGGTTTGGGTCTAAATTTTGGGCAAATCATGTTAGTATTTTATTTGTGGGAATGTTAAGGAAGATTTAGAAAAGATTTGGGGTTAATTGGAATTGAGTTGGGTGAGTTCTGGGTTAGGTTTAGGTCATGGGTCCAAATCGGGCTTTAAGGCCAAAAGTGAGATTGGATCCAAATGTCAATCAAATTGGGCTTGGATTTGGTCTAGATTGGTATTGGGGATGTTGAATTGAAGTTTAGAATTGAATTGAACCAAAATTGGGGTCAATTGGGTAGGTTTGGCTTGACATCGGGTGCACTTAGTGGTTAAAATGGGTCAAATTGGGGGTTTTGACAAAAGTAGGGTAAATTGACAAAATTGTCCCATGGTGTAGTTGGACAAAATGAAATTGGGAATATTTGGGATTTTTTGGAATTTTCTGGGAATTTTCTGAATTTTTGGATTTTTAGGCCAAGAGGGGTATTTTGGGTATTTGGAGGGTATTGGGAGGTATTTTTGGAATTCTTGGTATTTTTGGGTATGGATGATCAATTTGAGTGATGTGGAAATGTTTGAGATTGATTTTGAGGAATTTTGGGTAATTTAGGTGATTTTGAAAAATTTGAGTAATTTCAGAGCTTTTGGTAGGTTAAGCGGGTGTAGGGTCTCGGGGGTCAAAAATTGAAAATTTGGAAAATTGAAGATTGGGTGAATTTGAGTGGAATGAAATCATTTTGGTTGAGCCATGAAGCTATATCAAGCCCACATGAGCTATGAAGGGACTCATTTGAGGCATTCACTATGTTGTTCCTAACCCTCTTACCTAAAGGCTTGTGGGTTAAGGACCATCCATGTGAATCACCTACATGAGTCGGAGGTCAAGTTAGGTATGGGTGTGGTTTTAGGAGGTGTGTGAAAGTGTAGTGTATAAGTGTAGTGTGTGTGTAAGTCAGCCCCTTCACCGCACTGAGCCACCTGTAGGCGCTCCTAAGGCCAAAGAGTCCTATAGGAACTCATCCTTTAAACTTCCACATTCGATTTCAACCCTCTAGTGTGATTAGGGGTCTACAGCCAAGTTTGTGGAGTTTGTAGGGAGTTAAGAAGTGGTTTGAAATTCTAGATGGTGGATCCCAATTCTAGTCCTCTAAGATAGTCAAAGGAAAAGCCTAAGGCTAGATCCTAAGTACTAAAATGAAGAAGAGAAGACCTCATCAAAAATGAGGTCAACAAATGGACCCCCAATAGGTGTGGTGAGCTGACGGAGCACACCGCGCGTATTGGTGTTGACCGAAGCGATCAAGCAAAACCAATACAGATGTCCAAGTGACAAACTTAGGATGGAGCAAAAGAATTTCCGCTGGGGAGTATCGGGTATGTTCCCAAAACTGGAGATACCTGAACTCTCGCTGGGGAAAAGAAAAGGAGGTGAGCTCCAAATCACAAGATTTTAAGAGATTGGATTTTAGATTCGTTTCATTTTTTTTTATTTCAAGTTTTAATTTTGAGTTTGAATTTCAATTTGAGTTTCAATTTTAGTTTTATGCGGAGAAAAGAGTAGGGCTAAGGCCCACCCGAACGCATTTGTATGCTGAGAAGGAAGCAGGACTGAACCTATTCCATATGTGTATGCTGAGAAGGATTAAGACTGAGTCTATCCCAAATGTGTGAGAAAGAATAGGACAAAGCCTATCCGAAATGCAAAGTGCTTTAATTTCAATTTCTCGTCGAGAGGATCAAATTTTGAGATTGCCGAGAAAGGAGTAGGACCGTGCCTATCCCGAGTACCGAGAATTCGCCGAGAAGGGAGTAGGGCGGAAGCCTATCCCGAGAGCTGAGAATTGCAGAGAATGTGCTGAGATGGGAGTACGGCGGAAGCCTATCCTGAGTGTTGAGAACTGCAGAGAAGGGAATAAGGCGGAAGCTTATCTCGAATGCTGAGAATATGCTAAGAATTGTTGAGATTGCTGAGGATTGCTAAGAATGCTGAGGATTGCTAAGAATTTGCTGAGGATTGCTGAGATTGCTGAGGATTGCTGAGAATGCTGAGGATTGCTGAGATTGCTGAGGATTGCTGGGGATTGCTGCGAATTGCTGAGAATATGCTGAGGATTGCTGAGATTGCCGAGGATTGCCGAGATCGTCGAGGATTGCTCGAGATTGCCGAGGATTGCTCGAGATTGCCGAGGATTGCTCGAGAATTGCCGAGATTGCCGAGGATTGCCGAGAAGGAGTAGGGCGGTAGCTTATCCCAAGTGCCGAGAACTCGCCGAGATTCGGCGAATGCGCAGATATCGAAGAATTTTGCCGACTTACGCCGAGACCGAAGAATTTTATCGAAATTTATTTATGCGCAGATCGAGGGAAATTTTGCCGAGGTCCATGGGGAATTTTTGCCGAGATTCAGCTTTATGCAAGTGGTTGTGAAAAATTTTATTGATATTTGATTTATGCTATGACTATGAAGAATTTTACCGAGATTTGGCTTATGTCGAGATTCGAGAAAGATTTTGCCGATATTCGGGAATGCGCAGTTTTATGAATGCAGAGACTGAACATATTGCTGAGATTTATGAATGCAGAGATTGTGAAAACATATTGTAAAGTGCGAGAATGTTTGTAGAAGTTCATGTAAATGCTGAATTTTATCAAAATGCTTATGCAGAGATTTTTGAAAATTCACAAGGTGCGAGTTCTTTTGTTTTGTTCAAATGTTGACTTTTATTTTGTTTGATGCGCAGTTTTATTTAGTTTCATTTGTTTTAAGAGTCGGACCCGAGTTTTAGACAAGTGCGACATCGCTGCTTCGTAGGACAAGAATTTGTCTCCGAAGCATCACGATGCGCAAGTACTTCGAGGGTATCATCAATCGTAGATAATAACTCACTCTTTAAGTTGCTATCGAAATTTATATTCTTTCAAGCACCTATAAAGATGTGTTATCTCTAAGGACGTCACGCTTTAGGAGGCCGCAACTCCGTAGCTTTGTTCGTAGCAGCTTGTCATTTGATTTTGTCACCGATTTCGTAAAGGGTGTTCACATTGTCTTCGAGAAATTACTATGACGTTCTTTGAACCGACGTTGAAGTTGTATTTGTCTGGCGCCGAAGGATACGACTTCGGGTTGAATTTACATTAACTCGCTAATATCGTTGTCATTTGTTTAGTTCTTTCTTCCTGGGCTTAAGTAGATTTCAAAATTTATGTTCATGTGATTAAAATATTTTTCACCGTCCAAAGATATTTCTGAGTCAGTTAATGACCGTCCAAAAGACATAAAATCACTTGACTCTTTTCAAAGCATAATATCGAGGAAACTTCTTAAGGTTGTATTTCAAGTTTTATTAATCAGGGGAGGATTAAGACACCAATTTTTGATTATATGCTTGCCTCAAGCTTCTTCTCAGGGAGCATTCTTTTTCTCTTTTTTTTTCTTGAGCTTTTCGCTCTCCTTTTTTTTTTATTGAGGATTATTATATCTAGTGAAGCACAGATTAAAGATTTTGAATGTCTGGATTGTGACACCAATTTTTGATTGTTTGCTCACCTCAAGCTTCTCCTCAGGAACACCCTTTTTTTTTTTTTTTGCTCCTTTTGTTTTCTGAGAATTACTGTATCTGGCAGTGCATATTTCTGTTAAAGATTTTGAATGTCAAAAACTCCCCCAACTAATAATTCCAAAATGTTTCTTAACATGAATCCTGGGATATTATAACTTATTCGAAAGTCCGGACCCAGCCACATGGCGGGAAATTAAAAGGCTCGTTATATCCTGAATCAATTACTCGTATTTCAACCACACTACTTCATTTTGAAATCAATTTAGGACCCAGTCCAAATTCCTTAAAGTAAACAACTCAGTTATTAGAGCATTAATTTCATTCTTCCCTGAAACCATAGTCTTAGCAAAATATCCAATTTTAAGCTTTCCAAACATTGAGCAGTTCTGGACAAAAACAAACTCTTTGTCATTCATTCATTGCAGTAAGAAGGATGGTACAGACCAATACTGATCGTGCTAATATCTTCTTTCAGCGTCAAAAGTAATAGCAACCAAAAAGTGTCACGTCCCGTAGGAACCAATTGAAGCAAACAAATCGCCTGAAATCATATCGATATAACTTATTTCAAGTTCCTTTCAAATATTCATCGTGGATTGTTACGCTTCCATGCTTGAAATTTTTCTCCAGCCATTCTTTGAAACCGATACGACCTTCAATGGTGTGCCCAAGCATTCCGTGATATGGGCAATAGTTGGGATGATTCTTCTTGTTAACTTCCGCTGGTTTCTTTGCCTCGAGCAATCCGAACTTGGGCTTCTTAATCAAATTCCGAAACATCTTTTCCATTGCCTCGTCTTCGAAAGAATATACTCGCTTAGTTTCTGGCCGTAGACGGACCCCGTCTTCCATCCATCCGAAGCGACCACCGTCGAGACAACCGCCGATAGTATCGTTGCCGAGGCCGTTCAATCTGGATCCGCATTGGTCGCTCGCCTTTATCCACCACCGCCATTGTCTCGTACTCCTCAAATCTCTCGACCGGCTCTAGCTTTTCGGAATTTTCTCGGAAAACCCAACCGTTTGGCTTCCTCTCGCAAACTTCCAGCTTTGCAAAGTAGTTTCTCGAACGTTTTGATCGTGAATCCTTTGAGGAGAAATGCAACCGGTCCATGGATGCTCTTTAAGAGAATTTCAACCGCATGTCGCTCCCGGAGCCGTGGCTCACACTTCGAGCTCAAATTTCTCCATCGCAAAATGTAGTCTACCAATGTTTCGGTTGGCTTCGTCGCTCCACCACAAGATCACCGATGGTGATATGGTGTCTAGCTCCAGACGAACCGCTTAACAAAGAGGTCTTCCAATTCTACGAACGTTCTCACCGAACCATTTAGCAGCCTCGCGTACTCGCAGAATGCAACCCCCGAAAGGCTATTCACAAATCGACGACACAACAATGCATCGCTACCCCTCGCGTTGCGACAGAATCTTGCTCAAAAGTGTGCAACATGCCGTCGGGGTTTCCGTACCATCAAAAATCTTGAACCGAGGTGATACGAAACCTCTCGGGATATCGGACGAAGATCAAACTCTTCGTGGTATGGTCTACCCTTCGGAATCGATGTTCGTTCTTTAGACCGAGCCGTGGCTTCTCTCACCCGCCGTTCCACCATTTCGCTTAATGTCTTGTTCTAGTACCGGACCCCGAACCGAATCCCTCTTCCGTTGTACATCGACGGTGAACTCCCTTCTTTCATCCGTAACATTAATGATCTCTAGTTGGTTTGTTTCGGAGGTGTTATTCGCGGTGATTGTGACTTTCCTTGAATTGTGGCCATAGCAGTCATCACTTCTTCTAGTTGCTTCTTCAAATGGTTGATATGTTCATCTCGTTGTTGAATGGCCCTTTGCCAGTCCTCTGCAGCGTTCTCTTCACCAAAAGGCGGAGTGTCGCTCGCAGATAATGTTGATTGGGTCTCGACGACTTTGATTTCTGTAAATTCACCTTCCATGAAATCTGCTAGTTCGTAATCTTCCTCTTCAATGTTGTTTTTCTGATCTTTAGACAGCTTGTGCAATGTTAGCTCGAAGCTTTTCCACAGCCTCCTCAATTGACTTTCCTTTGATGACTTTAAGGTCAACTCGGAGATTTTCGAGAAACATCACTTATTTCCCCGAGCACCGGTGTCGTCGCGTAGAAGTCAATCGAATCATCCGAAATCATATTTATAGAACCTTTTTCGAGTTCTTTTAAATATTCTTCTCGGATTACCACCTTTCCACTTCGAAATTCTCCTCAAGCCAATCCTCGAAGTCGGCAGTCCTTAATGGTGTGTCCAACGAACTCCGTGGTATGGGCGCACTGGATGTCCTTTCTTGTTGATCTCGTCGGTTTCTTCGGCTCGGTAGTCCGAATTCGGCCTCTTGATTAGATTTTCGAAAATCTTTGCCACGGCATCATCCTTGAAGGAATAGTTTCGTGTAACCGATCCGACATTGTTGGAACCTTTCTTTCGCCTATCCGGTACAAGTGTCATCCGGAACAACCGTTCTTCGGACCGTTGCAAGTGCTGTCATGCGGCCGCTCGACTTTCGAATCCCTCGATCGCGTTTCCATTCTCGTGCCTTTGTCATTTGTACGGACTTCAAATCGACCCAATCTCGAACTTAGAAGACGGCAAAACACAAGCATCAACTCGACTCTTCCTCATGTAGAATATCTTTTCCTTTAATCAGCGGGCGACTGGTACAACTGGTAATGAATCCGACAAGAGGAGCGAAATAGCTTTTAGGAGACGTCCCAACGCTTGTAATGACAACAGAAGTTCTTTTCAATCCATTCCTTCTTTGGCATGGAAAGTTCCTCAACGTACTTCGAGTCGAACATTACAATAAAGCTTAACGGACTTGCTCATTTCGGGCTTCACTAATTCAATAGCCACATCCCCAAACTTAACTTCAACATCGTTGAACCCTCGTCCAAACTTCGATGACCGACGGATCGAGCAGCTCATCCCTACCGACGGCGACCTCTACTCGGAGGCGAAAGAAAAGATCAACTTCGGTGAAGACATTGTCCCCGTCATTCAAGAAATCCCGTAAATCGGTGACGTCCCGTGTCTTGTAATTTCAACGGTAATACTCAAGTTAACGCACTTGTCCTGTAAACTGGGCATCCTTTAAAATTTATTCATGTGAAAATTTTTTTTATCTCAAAATTTTGCATTTTGCTTTATTATTGTGTATTCGATGGGTTTTCAGAATTTTATTTTGAATTGAAATTTTAACAAAATTTATTTTGTTTAGAGTTTATTGGAAGGTTATTAGAGCGGAATTTCAGTTTGACATGTTTACAACAAGTCAAACCTAAAGAGGAATGAAGTATCAGACCCAGTCCGAGATTTAGATGAGGTCGAATTCACATTGAAATCACATGAATAGATCACTCCTATTCTAACACACCTATTGGGGTCTACCTCGCCTCTTTAGGGAGGTGGGAGGATTCTCGGAACCTCTCCGTTTAGGGGTGTCTAAACAAGTGGCTCCGTAATCCAAAAAGGAGTCGACTATACTCACTCAAGACAGAAATGAGCGGGGTACGTCAACGGAAAGAATAGTAGTTTGGTCCACTAGGGGCATGAACTCACTATCGATTTATGAAAGCAAAACCATCTGATCAAAATGGAGAGAGAAACTTTTCCCCAGCGGAGTCGCCAGAAGTTGTCGGCATATTTTTTAGGTTGTGTGTTTTGAAAAGGGGTCACCTACGTAAATTGTCGGCGAATTTTTAATTTAATAAATAATTTGAAAAGGTAGTATTTGATTTTAAAAATAATTTTTAAATTTGAACATTTTAAGATATGAAATCAAACCGATCTCACATCCCAAATAGTTTATACAAACGAGCACCGCACCACAAACCGTGTATCTATCCCGAAGAATAGACACACTCGCTTGATGATGGGGCTCGATTAAATAAACTAGGAGATTTGTGACATCCGTTTGGTCCGCGAACCAATTTTATAAGCCGACAAGTTCCCCCGCTTAATATAAATGAATTAAGCGTGGTTTATATTACTCGGGTTCTTAAAGTTCCCAATAAGGGCAAGCCCCTATAGTTAATTACATCTTAAGTGACGGGAATCACCTAAGAAAACTCTCGATAATGATCGGTGGTTTTGCTCTCAAGAATTTCAAAGTTTAAGGTTTTCAAACAATTGGATTTTGGAAATTTCAATAGTGGAATAGCTCAAATTTGGAACATGCTTTATTTTAGGAGTCCAAAGGAAGAGGAGTAGGGGATGTCACAAACCCGAAGTGAACTTCGGTGACTTCCCGTACTATCCTAATGTTAGGCTTTGAATTTCGGGAATTCCTAATGTTTATTTAATGTTTTAATCTCGCCAATTTTAATTAATTAGGGCTTATATTTATATGACGTAATCATACAAATAACCTCGAAGATATGAGGGTTTATGTCGTATCGACGACTACCTCGGAATCCTAAGACCGATTAGGGCTTAATTTGCTATGCAAATGCCTAACGAAGGGTCGAGGATTTATGTCGCACTAGTGCAAACTACCTCGAAGTCCTATGGCTTTGTTATTTAATTCTAGGAAAGTGTTGCTAAAGTAGACTCAGGTTTTGCTGATGATGATGGCCGTGCTGCCCACCATGCTCCAAGCTCCTTGTTGTTGCAGAGGTTTAGTTATAGAAGTCATAAATCAGGAGATGAGAAAAGTGTTTTGGTTTAGAGAAAATCTTAATTTCCAAGTGTTTTTTGTGTCTTAATTAAAACAAATCTTAAAGTTGATTATAACGACACCGGCTAAGATCCCACGGTTCCATCCTTCCGACATCATTATTTTTATCGGATTCACTTAGTCCGTATGAATTTGCTAAACTCAATCGAATGAGTTCCACACTTTCATTTAAACCGTGGGAAATCCCGTTAGCAACACGTAGGTTACATCATCCGAGGTATTCCCGATCATCCAACGAGACGTTTTAATTTAGTTGTAATTGTAGTTTTGTGTTCTTTTTGTGATTAAACTTTGAGTTATTTTATATTTTGAAATGTTGTGGCGGTGAATTTTATCTTGCAATGACTTTTAACTTAGTTTTGGTTTCAGCTTTAGGGACTATCCTAAAGGTGTGGGTTTTCATGCAACGATTGTTTATCATGCAAGAAAAGTAAGTGCGATGCGATTAATGAAATTGCAATAATGTAAATTGCAAGAAAGTAAATTGCAATAAAATAAAAGCATACCCGGAGGGTCTTCCCATCATCCCAAGCCGCACTTAAAACACAATTAGAATATTTAAGCAAGTTCCTAGTAAAGCTAAAGGAAGGGTTATGGTTTTCTACCAAATTCCTAATCCTATAGCTAGTCTTTTCCTACGACGTCTAGGTTCTTTCGTGTTTTAGTTCGAAGACGATTTTCTTCATCAAAGAATAATTAAATTCAATTGTTTTTATAAACATCCTATCATATTGAGAAAGTGTTTAAGAAGAATCTTAAACATCTTTTCAATATTGCTAGAATTGTTTTAAGTCCAAATGAATTCAATTACACAAATGAATTAATCGTCCAAGAATCTCAAGTTTTGTTACCTCTGTCAGCTGAATCTAGGACATTTGAATATCCTATAAGTGAAGTAACATTTCATTTAATATTCTGTTTAGGAGTTATGATAACTAAAGCTTTTCAAGGTAAATTGGTGTTCAAATGGTTTGTGATTTAGTTTAATTTCCATTAATGGGTTTAAATTTGGAATAATGTTCAAGTTATTTTAGATTTATTTTGAATTCTTTATGTCTTTGGTGATGTTATATTTAATTTAACTTAATTTAATTTAATTTTAATTTAATTGAGTTTTAATTTAATTTAATTCAATTTAATTCAATTTAGTTTGATTTGATGTTACATTAAATTAATTTGATTTGATTTAATTTTAATTTAATTTGATTTAATTTAATTCAATTTAATTTAATTTGATTTAATTTAATTCAATTTAATTTAATTTTTAATTTGGTTTAACTTGATTTAATTTGGTTTTATTTACTTAATTTAATTTAATTTAATTCATATAATTTAATTTAATTTGTTTATTTAATTTAATTTAGTTTAATTTAATTTAATTCAACTTTTAATTTAATTTAATTTAATTTAATTTAATTTAATTTAATTTACTTAATTTAATTTAATTTTTAATTTAATTTTAAATTTAATTTTATTTTTTAATTTTAATCGAAATTTTAAAAGAGTTTAATAAATTAATTTTAGTTTAATGATTAAGTCTTTTAATGTTTTGACTTTGAGTTATCATTTTAATTAAGAATTGAATATTAATGAGATAATTAATTTAGGGATTTTTAAATTAAAGAATAAATCTCTTCCTAATAATATCCCTATTTTAATAATTCCAATTTTATTATTCCTCCAAATTTAATCAATTATTTAATTAAGGTTTAATCATTTTAAATTGCTTAATGGGTTTCTACCCTTTAATTATTTAAATTTCAATCATCCAAATCAGATTAGGATCAAATATTTTACTTGTTAATTTTTTATTAAACCTAAAGTTTTAATTAAGGATTAAAATTTTAATTACTATTTTACCCTTTAAACTTAATAATTTCATAACTCACTAAATTGAACTCAAATGAACTTGAAATTTTTATATGACTTTACTCATATGTCAATAAAGACATGAGAGGAGAAAATGTGATTTTTCTGTATTTAATTTATTTATATAATTATTTTTGGTGGAAAATAGAGATTTCCAAGGAAAATTTAATAACATAACCAAGGGAAAGTTTCTGTCCTTAAGAAAATTAGGGGACATTTCTATTGACCAGAGAAGCACTTGGACCAATTTTGGTGATTTTTTGAATTATATTATTTTTATTATAATTATTTTAAGTTTTGGAGTGTTAATTAATTTAAAAATAAAATAAAAGTTGAAAAATGAATTTTATATTTTTAAAAAATCTCTCTGATATCAAGGAAACCATAGAAGCAAATTTTGCAATTTTCTGATTTTTCTATAATTTATTATAATTATTTTAGTGAAAATGCTAGAAAATACATTTTTTTTAATTTTAAAATTACCTTAAAGCTTTAAAATTTAATATCTCACCAAATAGACCTAAGAAAAATGTGGGATTTGTTCCTATGTGATTAAAATTCAAAATGTGACATTTTGGTGAATTTTATTATTTTTGTGATTTTTATTATTTTTTAATTATTAAAAATATTAAAATATTATTAAAAATCAACTTTTTTAAAAAATTGAAATTTTAATTTTCTTAGGTTCCCCTGATATCAGAGAGGCTCTAAAACCAATTTGGTGAATTTTTTAAAGGTATTTTGAAAGTTATGAATTTTTTAAGTTTAAAATGACTAAGTGGCTTAATCAACCCAATTAGTGGGGCTAACCAAGTCCAATTGACCTCAAATTTTTATGGTGGGTTCCTCTGATCCTAAAGGTCAGTGGAGAATTGATTTCAAGTCAATTTGATGCATGGTTAACTTTAATTAATTAAAGACCTATTTTGGGTTTTTAAGCCAAGGGTTGTTTTAAATGAACTAAGTCAAAACCTATTTTTCCTAAGGTTCTCTGGTCATAAGAAACATCACCAAATTTTCCTAGAATTTATTTCACAACATGCTATTTATTGGGATTAAAATACTCAAAACAAGTAACTCGAATTTGAAAAATCAATAACTTTTCATAGGATGGCCTCCGACTTTGGAAAATTCAGGGAATGTTCCCAAATTCGGAGGCTTCAAAAGCCCTTTAGTCTCATGCCATGGTGAATTGTATGCATGCATGGAGAATTAAAATAATGCAGAGAGTAAATAAATTATAAAAAATAAAATACTTGATGAAATTAAATGATTTCTTTTCCACATTATTCTCCTCTGTTCACTGAGCAAGAGGGTATTTTTATTTTATTTTTCTGATTTTTCTACACAGAGATATGAATTTTTGAAGTTTAGGGAATTAAATAAATAGAAAAAATATCCTAATTTTCTATTTATCCACGCGGCGCCGCGTCAACCTCGGCAGCTCCGAACGCACACGCGTCGTGCTCCCATTCGACGCCGCCACCTGAGTCAGCAGCCCGGGCCCCGCGGTTCTCGTACCGTCTCCTGGTCCGACGCCATCTGAGCCGTTCGTCCGCGCGTGTATTGAATGGACGGCATCTGTTCATCATCCTCGAGCGTCCTCACTCGAGAGTCGTCCACACTAAATCTCTAAGATCTCACTCGATACTCAATGGATTTTTATGTGCTTATGCTCTATGGATTCGTCTTGAAGAGACGAACACATCTATACGGTTAACATGCATTGAAACTAAGGCATTTGAAATGGAGAATCTCCAGAAGCTCGGGATGAAGAATTAGCTCATACCTTTGCTCGGAGAAGTGTGGCTTCAATCCGAGAGTTGTTGCACCTTCGATCGGATCCCGCAAGCTCCGCATGAAGTCTCCCGGTCTCGGTGAATTTTCCGGATGTGATTTCGACCAAGCCCGATCACAAAGCTTGGAGGCCGGAGCAACCGGGTGTCCCGGAGATGGGGCTTTTGTTGGTGGACACCTTCCCTTGGTCCGGTGAAGGTGTAGAACCAATCAATTTGGGAATTGGCTCACCGTGGAGAAGTGTCCCGGTTTTGGTGGAATTTCAACTCCGAAATCGAGCTCGCGAGGAGAAATGGCAGGGGGATCTCACCTGGGGATCAAGTGCTCTATGTATGGGGAGGAGTCCGGAACAATTTTGGCGCAGTTTTGGCAAGGTTTGTGCTTAGCTCTTCTCATGGCCGAGAGGGGTGGAGTTTAAATCAGGAGAGGGCGGAGGGCTTCCTGTGGAGAGTTAGGGCTTGGGATTAGCTGCTCTCGGCAAGAGAAGAACAGCCTACAATGGCCACCTGGGATGTGGGCAGCTCAACAGGTGAGAATTTCAAAGTTGGCTCACATGTGAGCTCTCGGCCATGGTGTTTTCCGGCGGCCTCGGTGGCCGGCCGGCCATGCATGGGTCACCCTCAAGGTCAGGTGGTCGTGGCCGGGGCTTGGTGCAAGCAATCGGCCATTGCCATGTGTAAAGGCTTTGATTCAAAGTAGAATGGGGCATGGCTAGTTTTGAGTCTAAATGGGTCAATCCACCCATTTGGGCTTGGTGCACCCTTCAAGGTGGCTTTGGATGCCGTGGGGGATCAAAGGGATCAGCTGGTTTGGCATGGAGAAGTCTCCATCCAAATATATTTGGATTAAATTTAAGTTTAGGTGAAACATGATTAAGGCTAATGAGCTTTAGGGATTAAGGAAAGCCCCCCTCTTCTTACCCAATATGGCATGGTGGAGTGTCCAAAGCTCTCATGGCTCACATGTGGCTCATGCATGGCTTCATGGCTCACCTTTGGCTTGGCAAAAAGTTTGGTCAATTTCATAAAAAAGGATTTTAAGGATTTTGGATAATTTGGTGGAAATTTGGATGAAGCTTGATTTGGAATAATTTGATGGTGAATTTAGGACTTAGGTAATGGATTTAATTAAGTGGATGACAAATGGAGATGTCATGTGGGCTTTAGGGTAGATTTTGGGCCTTTGGATGTGGTGAAGTGGGCTTTTAGGAAAGTTTAAGGGAAATGGGCTTTTGATTTTAGGATGGGCATTTGGATAAAAATTTTATAAAGAACTTTGTCAAATAAATGTCATAATTGGTTTAGGGATGTTCTATGAAGGGCTTGGAATCAATTTGGTGTGATTTGGAGTTGAATTGGTTTGAATTTGGATTTATTTGGTAAGTGGGCCTATGTAGGTCCAAGTGGGCTAAGTTGGGCTAATGTTGGGCTAGGATTGAAATTGATATAAAATCAATGTTGAGAAATGTTTATGGGAGTGTTTCAAAGAGGTTTTGACTTTGGTTGGGCTTTGATTTTGGGGTTCTGGGCTCATTCTGGGTTAGGTTTGGGTTTAGGTCAAAAAAGGGCCTTTTAACCTCGGGTTGAGTTTGAGTGGGGTTTGGGTCTAAATTTTGGGCAAATCATGTTAGTATTTTGTTTGTGGGAATGTTAAGGAAGATTTAGAAAAGATTTGGGGTTAATTGGAATTGAGTTGGGTGAGTTTGGGTTAGGTTTAGGTCATGGGTCCAAATTGGGCTTTAAGGCCAAAAGTGAGATTGGATCCAAATGTCAATCAAATTGGGCTTGTATTTGGTCTAGATTGGTATTTGGGATGTTGAATTGAAGTTTAGAATTGAATTGGACCAAAATTGGGGTCAATTGGGTAGGTTTGGCTTGACATTGGGTGCACTTAGGGTTAAAATGGGTCAAATTGGGGGTTTTGACAAAAGTAGGGTAAATTGACAAAATTGGCCCATGGTTTAGTTGGACAAAATGAAATTGGGAATAGTTGGGATTTTCTGGAATTTTCTGGGAATTTTTTGAATTTTTGGATTTTTAGGCCAAGAGGGGTATTTTGGGTATTTGGAGGGTATTGGGAGGTATTTTTGGAATTCTTGGTATTTTTGGGTATGGATGATCAATTTGAGTGATGTGGAAATTTTTGGGATTGATTTTGAGGAATTTTGGGTAATTTAGGTGATTTTGAAAAATTTGAGTAATTTCGATGCTTGGGTAGAGTTAGGCGGGTGTAGGGTCCCGGGGTCAAAAATCGAAAATTTGGAAAATTGAAGATTGGGTGAATTTGAGTGGAATGAAATCATTTTGGTTGAGCCATGAAGCTATATCAAGCCCACATGAGCCATGAAGGGACTCATTTGAGGCATTCACTATGTTGTTCCTAACCCTCTAGCCAAAGGCTTGGGGTTAAGGACCATCCATGTGAATCACCTACATGAGTCGGAGGTCAAGTTAGGTATGGGTGTGGTTTTAGGAGGTGTGTGAAAGTGTAGTGTATAAGTGTAGTGTGTGTGTAAGTCAGCCCTTCACTGCACCGAGCCACCTGTGGCGGCCCTAAGGCCAAAGAGTCCTATAGGAACTCATCCTTTAAACTTCCACATTCGATTTCAACCCTCTAGGTGATTAGGGGTCTACAATCAAGTTTGTGGAGTTTGTAGGGAGTTAAGAAGTGGTTTGAAATTCTAGATGGTGGATCCCAATTCTAGTCCTCTAAGATAGTCAAAGGAAAAGCCTAAGGCTAGATCCTAAGTACTAAAAAGAACAAGAGAAGACCTCATCAAAAATGAGGTCAACATAGGACACTGAGTCTTGCTAAGCGTTATGCCATGTGACATAGGCAAGAATCCTCTCTTGGACTCTTCCATACAGAACCTTTTCAGTATAAGGTCTATATATGTACTTTGATTTAGAGCAATTAGCCTTTTAGATCTATCTCTATAGATCTTTATCCCTAGGATATAGGATGCCTCTCCTAAATCCTTCATCGAGAAACATTTACCTAACCAAGTTTCGACATTGTGCAAGGTAGGTATGTCATTCCTAATGAGTAATATGTCATCGACATATAAGACCAGTAAAAACAATAGTGCTCCCACTAACTTTCTTGTAAACACAAGGTTCATCTTCATTTTCGATAAAGCCAAACTCTTTGATCTGTCTCATCGAAACGAAGATTCCAACTCCTCGAAGCCTCGCTTCAAACCATAAATGGATCTTAGAAGCTCGCACACTTTACCGTAACTCTCAGGATGAACAAAACCTTCAGGTTGTGTCATATACACATCCTCAAACAAGTTTCCATTAAGAAACGCAGTTTTAACATCCATTTGCCATATCTCATAGTCATAATATGCAAGCAATGGCAATGAGAATTCTAATAGACTTAAGCATGACTACCGATGAAAAAGTTTCATCATAGATCAATACCATGAATTTGTTTAAAACCTTTTGCAACAAGTCTTGCTTTATAAGTATGCATATTACCATCCATGTCAGTTTTCTTCTTGAAAACCCACTTGCACCCAATGGTCTTAATATCATTTGGTGGATCAACCAAGTTCCAAACTTGATTATCATACATGGATTGGATTTCGTATTTCATGGCCTCTAACCATTTGTCGAGTCTTGATTTAACATAGCATCTTGATCGGTAGTAGGATCACCATGATCCATTAACAATACATCATGATCATTATTCATGAGAAATCCATATCTCTCGTGCTCATAACGTATTCTATCGGATCTACGTAGTTCTTGTGTTACAACCGGTGTGTCAATAACTCCTTGTTGACCACCATCATCCAAAGGTATTTCAATGTTATTTTGTGACTCTCGAACTTCTTCGAGTTGTACTTTACTCCCACTGATTCCTTTAGAAATAAATTCCCTTTCCAAAAAGAAACCATTTCTAGCAATAAACACTTTGTTCTCAATGGGATTGTAAAAGTAATATCCTTTAGTCTCATTAGGATAACCCAAAAAAATACATTTATCAGATTTAGGTTCAAGTTTATTAGAATGTAAACGCTTTACATAAGATTCACAACCCCAAATCTTAAGAAAAAGCAAACTAGGCTTCTTCCCAGTCCATATCTCATATGGTGTTTTTTCAACCCTTTTGGATGGAACTCTATTTAGTGTAAAAGCAGCTGTCAAAAGTGCATAACCCCAAAAGGAAAGTGGAAGATCTGATGCACTCATCATTGATCGAACCATATCAAATAGAGTTCGATTCCTTCTTTCGTACACACCATTCCATTGTGGTGTTCCAGAGGAGTAAGTTGTGAAACAATTCCACAACTCTTAAGATGATCACCAAACTCTTGGCCCAAATATTCTCCACCTCGATCAGATCGAAGCACCTTAATTGTCTTACCAAGTTGATTTTGTACTTCATTTTAAAAATACTTGAACATTTCAAATGCTTCATATTTATGTCTCATCAAATGAGACATAACCATACCTACCGAAATCATCGCAAAGGTAATGAAGTACCCGTAACCTCCTATGGCTTCTATACTTAATGGTCCACATACATCCGTATGTATTAGGGCCAATAATTCATTAGCCCTTTCACCGTGTCCCAGTAAAAGGCTCTTTTGTCATTTTCCCCAAAAGACATGATTCGCAAGTATCAAATGATTCATAATCAAATGAATTCAAAAGTCCATCTTTATGGAGTTTTGAAATGCGTTTCTCATTTATGTGTCCTAGACGACAATGCCAAAGATATGTTACATTCAAGTCATTCGACTTAAATTTCTTGGTAAGTAATGTTACATATAGAAAAATCATTGGATATTTGAAGGTTCAAAACATAAAGACCATCTAGTAAAAGAGCATTTGCATAGAACATATCTTTATGATAAATGGAGCAAATATTATTCCTAATAATAAAAGCAAAACCATCATTATCCAAACAAGAAACCGAAACAATGTTTCTACACATCGTAGGAATATAAAAACAATTGTTCAATACTAACAAAAGCCCACTCGGTAAAGAAAGTTCATAACTTCCTACAACTAAAGCAAGCAACTTTTGCTCCATCGCCTACGCGAAGATCCACTTCACCCCGTTTCAGCTTTCTACTCCCTTTAGTCCCCGCACATTTGAACAAATGTGAGATGCGCATCCAATATCCACTATCCAGGAACTAGAAGGAGTATAATTAATCCGTATAACATTTATACCGAAGCACTCGGTCCCACCGGTTTTCTTGTTCATTAGATCTTCCTTATAAAGTTTGCAATTTCTTTTCCAATGACCGTGTTCATTGCAAAAGAAACAGTACATCATCCTTCCGGGATTTAGCCTTGGAACTAAGATCGGCTTAGGTTTAGGATCGGACTTTCCACCCCAACCTTTGCCTTTTCCTTTTCCTTTCTTCTTAAAACTCTTACCCTTTTGCTTAACCATTAAGATTTGCCTGTGCTTGGATTTTATATTTTGTTCAAGCAGCTCTAAGCATCGTATGCAACTCTAATATCGATTTGTCCATCTCATTCATATTGTAGTTCATGACAAACCGGTCATAACTACGAGGAAGTGAATTCAGGAGCAAATCGTAGCCAATCTCGGCTTAATGGAAATCCAAGCTCTTGCTGTGTGCTCCATGTAACCTTTCATTTTCAATACATGAGCACTAACTAAACTACCTTCGACTCATTTTGCAAGAATGCAATGCCTTGGTAGTTTCATATCTTTCTTGCCTTGCTTGTTGTCGGAACATTTCCTTTAGGTTTATGATCATATCATAAGCCTCCATATGTTCTAAATCTTTCTGGATCTCGTAACTCATGGCAACTAACATCAAGCAAGCAACATCTACAGAGTCACTATGATGCTTCTCATAAGCATTATTTTCTCGCTTCCGGTGGCATTCTCATCCGGTTTTTCAGTGGCGAGGTTCATCCAGACATATAACTTCCTTTCGTGTTCGAGAACAATTCCCAAATTACGAAACCAATCAAGGAAGTTAGCCCCGTAAGCTTGTCCTTCTCAAGAACCGATCACAATGAAAATGCGAATTGTTATGATTGTTGTCGCCATCTACAATAAATGCAAAGTTTAAGTATATTAATTATGAAAAACTCCCACTAAATTAATAATCCCTCTTTTAAAATTATATTCACTTTAGTGGTATAAGATCCATAATTATACTTAATTTTAAGTCACTTTGGCATGACACTTAAAATCAAGTATATTTAGGTAGTAACTATTACCAATTGCATCAAATGCAACTCTTAATGGGATTTTTGACATCTTATGTCGTAGCATGTTTAAATCTCATCTTATGCCCTTAGGCCCAAAACCATTTTGTAAGCCTAAATAAGTTTTACCATTTTAAACACATGAGTAAGCACCATTACTCATCCCGTCATGCTAATATTATCTAATGTACTCCTACTTTGGTAGAACCCACATCATGGTGATATTAGTTTTTGACGTGTGTTTAATAATAATGGATGGCATGAAAAACTTAAAATTTCAAATGAGGGATCGTTATAGATTTTAAATTATAATGATGTTATGATTTATTTTAAGTATCATATACTAAACCACATCACGTAAAAATATCAAAATCAAGCATAATTAAGCGTGTCAAAATATGGCCCTAAAACTCGTAATGATCTTCATAAGCCAATTATGAAGATCAAAAGTCCAATCTAAGGGTAAAAAGTAACTTCTAAAGCCTACGAGATCACCATCTCCCGCATGGACTTCTAGCTCCTCCATCACCATGGTGGATAGTGGACTTCAAGTGCCTTGCTTTGTCTTCTCACGATTTATCTCACCAAGAATAAATACATGTAATATAAATTACAACAAAGCAAAATGACACGCGAGCCATAATTAATAATTACATCCCATTGCAAAAATTAAAAATATTACAACCATGCAAATCACGAAGTCACTCGGCCATATTATGTGTCACGCAAGTCAATACATCATGTAATAATCTAATTAATACATCCATGTTCGACAAACTAAAAAAATAATAATAATAATAATAATAAAATTACTTGATAATTGCCTCGATGTTTCTAAAACAATTAAATTTATGAGGTGTTAGGAATAAAAATGGCGGTTCCAATAGTCGGTTAGCGGACGGGGTCGAGGGGCAGCGCCCTCGCGGGGTCTTAATTAAAATCTGTACATCGCAATACTAAAAATTTTATATTTTTGCCAAAAACAATCCAAAATTTCATAAATTATTTAAAAGGAATTTCATGCAAAAAATTATAAATATTGCGATATAGATTCAATACTTTAATCTAATTAAAATTTGAATCCAGATTTTAAATTCGCATTGAATCATAATTTAATTAATCATATAAATTAATTAATGCGAATAGGTGTCATTCGAACGAATAGACACGAGGGAGTCGGCCTCACAAACCAAGAGGTGCCAACCCATTGGACACCTATCGGTGTCAACTCCACATCGACCGCCCGCCATAACCGCTCGCCAACGGCCAACCGCCGCCGTCGGCCAACCGCCGCCGCCGATCCGCCGGCGGCCATAGCCGCCGCAGCTCGACGTCCAAAAACGCCGTTAAATCGATTTCTATGAAAACACAAGTCGTCTCGATACCACTCGTTGAATTTTGGGATCATGCGCAACGGAAGCGAAATTAATCATGTACGCATATTAAAGTCATTTCCCCAATAAACCACCAAGGATCTCATGTGCTCATACAAATCAAAAACATAAACCCAAAAAGAAGTGCAAGAAATCATACCAAGCAAGAGTTCTACTCTTAGATTTCCTCGGATCTTTAAGGCGCTGAAACCACCGCCCTCTACCGGTATCCACACTCGAACGGATTTCCAAATGGCTTCCAACTCGCTAGATCGGAAACGGGTTTTCTCCAAAACCCAAAGAACTCTCTTCCTCTTTTATGGATTTCAAAAGGAAAATAATAAAAGTTAACTTCATAAGCCATGACCCCTCCTTTTAATCGAAGTGACACCGTTTCACGGCACCTCTTCATTAAAGAGGTCATTTTTTAATATATATTTAAAAACTCCTTTTTAAATATATGATGAATTAAAACTCTTTTAATTCATGCTTGTAATTTAAAATAATCTTATTATTATAAATTACTCAAGTGAGAGAGTGTTCATCAACCATTCTAGTCCATTCAAATTTTAGTGCGACCCTATAGGTTCAATTAACATTGCAGTAGGCTTAAATCACCATTTATAAACCTACAAGTTATAGTTGGTCTCTAGCAAGACACTATAACTACCCAAGTTAGTATGAATAGTCTCAAGATCCGAGACAACCCGATTGTTAATGACATAATCCCTTTATCACATGATATCATGATGTAATATAAGGCATGGATTAATGTTAACCTTATATCTCTCTATCTTTAATTTCTCGACTCCCGATTAGATCGATTAAATAAATGCAATCGATCTCCATCAATTCATTTGAGTGTGGCCACACAATTCTCGCCTAAATCATTCGAGGGGCCCGTAGATATCTCTCTTATTATAAGAGGGATAAATTCCATCTCGATTACTCATATCTCACTACATGATTCACATTATGCCCAATCATAATCTTTATGGTCATCCGATCAAAGACAACGTCGGGTTATGTCAAAACATAATATTCCTCATGTCGAGAACCATGACAATCTCAGTGTCAAAGGATTCGATGTCACTACAACTCGAGATTAACATATGACTTATATCCATGATTTAATCTCAAAGCGAGTCGATCCAATATTTATTCTCCAATAAATACATATAAATCGATGTGTATCCCCATACATATATTCATCTCATGAATATCCATCAAACTTTATATTAATCTTTATTTATTGTCATTCCCACAACAATAAGCGATTATGGATATTTAGAATAATCTTCATAATAAACATGAAACTATTCAAGGTTCTTCTTCTATCATAAACATGCTAATTAAAATAGAAAAATATTCATAAAAAGTTCAAAATACATATCCATATAATATCCATATAATAGGCCTAGTGGCACTATCACTAATGACCTCAACTCCGCAGAGTTGCGCGAGTGCAAAAATTAATCCAGTGGTGTCCCAATCCAGCCTCCACTCTCATTTCGAGGAGTGGCTAGGATGTTTTGATAAATAATTCTCCCGATGTTGATGCTTCGTTATTCGAATACGTAAATTCGAATTGCTCTATCTCGTGTTACCTCACTATGGTGATATGTGGGTAACAGAGTAGAACAAATAAAGTAATGCCAGGCTTTGGAGACTACATTTAATTTAGAAAGAGGAAAATTCACTCTTTCCTACTGCTTAATTTTCCAAACTCCGGTCCCATCAGTGAGAAAGCTAATGACTTCCTCCAGTGGTCCTTCCATCGTTCCAAAAGTTTCATACTCGCTAAAGTGCAAGTCATGAACTTCATAGAACGCGTTAATTCTCGCAAAGACCGAAATCTACAAAAAACCCTCGTACCTTTATCGGTGCATCTTCGCCGGCAATCAAATTGGCATAAAATTCTTTAACCACTTCTACAGCTGCTCTATATTGAACGTAACGTAAATTCTCCCAACCTCGTTCCTTAATAATTCGCTCTACTTCTCCTCCCGCATTTTTGAATACCCGATCCGCAATGCACTTTCTTCCTTGTATGTTTTCAAAATATTTAGCCTGTGCTCGTGCATTGATGAATCGGTTTTCGTCGAATTCTACTCGACGTTTTTGTCATGGAGCCATACGATCGATCTGTGAAAATCGTGAAAATTTTCAATAAAATTAAAAATAATACTAAGAAGGCTTCCTACAACATTTGTAAGCAATTTAAATCAAATTCCATGGATTTCCACCGAATATTTCTTCCATATTTTGATTTTTCCCAAAATTTGCAAAATGGTGAAAATATATGGTGAAAATAAAAAATTTTTGCATAGGAGTGAAGCTCTTACCAAGGGAAGATGAAATCCAGTGTTAAAAAGTGTTGAAATCGCTTCAAATCCAAGATCTCTCAAGCCCTAGGTCGGTTTTTGCGAAAATGAGAGGTTGGGGATGATGAATAGTGTTTTTGACCGGTCAAAATATATGTTTTTCCCAACCTCGCTGTCAGCGAGATTTTTCTTGCCGTCGGCAACCTAATATTTTTCGGAAACAAAAACTCTCGGGAAAAATCCGTTGTCGGCGAGAAATTCTTCGCTATCAGCGAGATCGATCTCATTGTCGGCGGGATTTTTCTCGCCGTCGGCGAGATTCCAAAAATTTTAAATTTCTGAAATTCGTCACTCATTTTCATCCTTGATTTTCCTTATATTATATTTCCGATCACATCATTTATTAATTTAATATGAAGATTAGCTACTTATACACAAAAAAATTCACACAACACAACAATTAACTTTAATATTGAAATCCATGAGATGTACAAACTAACATAATTTAAACTCTATAATCAAACTTCAAACTTCAATTCTTACTACTAATCAGCATCGCAAACTAATCCACGACACACTAAATGCTGATACAAAACTATGACGCATATCTCAATTAAGTTTGAGATATTCAAATCATCACTCCACACATAATAAAATCTAAATCAAATCAAATAACATAAATTCAAACATACTATGGAAATCTTTACTACTACTCTTCAAGGTCAGAATCTTCATCTTCTCTGATATTTCCGATATGACGATGATGCACAAATAAGTTATAGAAAGGCCTGAAGGGAACTCCGGCTGCATTCTTCAGATGATCCAACCCTTCGTCTCGCAAATGAAGAAAGCTAGCTTCCAGTGTGTCCGTAATGATCAAAGTGTTCCTTCATTCTCCAAATAATGCGATCAAATAAATCGGATATATTGTCGATTAAATCTCTCACATTCTGCAGCTTCTTTCTCCATTCCATTAATTTTTTTCATAAGTAACTCCGTTTTATCCGAAATAGGCATCGCTATAAGATTATTCCGTGAAGCTCTATCGTAGATGAATGTAATGTCTTCATTATTGTCCAAAGTAGGGAACATATCCGTAGGATCAAGCGGCTTCCAAGGTAACGTAACATTTTCCCAAGCTTCATAAGAAACCCGGTACCGATCGCATAATGCAAAAATAGTAGATGGGTGTCCTAGTCCGTGAACCGACCCATGCACAATTAAACTCAATGCGGACTTAACAATTATTGATCCAACATCAATAAGCAATCCAATTCGAATACAATAATTCAATATAACGCATTCTTTCGAAACCTTGGTTACCCTCATAAGTAGTAACAATTTAGATGAGATGAAAAAGTGCCATGCTTTCGAGACAGGATTCAAAAGTGATGCGGAGAAACTAACATACCCGTCTTCACGCATTTCCCAATCTTTCGGTCATCGGCCGATATCGAAATATCTCATTCATATTATATCGAGAAGGCACAAAATTCGAATAAGTGACATACCGGGTGTTTTCTATAGAGAATAATTCATTTACTCTCGATGGAGTAAACGTCACCCATCTTCCCTGACGTAGATATTCTCATTGTTCATCGCATGTAAGTTAGAGTAGAACTCTTTCACAACCGGAATAACAACAAGAAACGTAGTGTAACAAAATACCTCCCAAGCAGCGTCGCGCGATCATTTCTTCTATCTTCGTAGATGGAATTCTCTAATCCTCGATCGACAAATCCCCGTTCCTCGATAACTCTTTTCTTTACCAAAACCTTGTCAAGATCCGCCGTGCTTCCGCACTCACAAATTTCCTCCGGTTAAACACTCCGCATTTAGAGGAATCTAAGAATTTGGAGGCCATTATGGTGAATGGAAGGAATTATAGTGAAGAAGGCGATTTAGAATGAATTAAGAATGGGTTTTCACTAAGGATTTGGTGTCGAAACCGTCCGTATCGGCATTCAAAGTATAAATTACTCATCTTTATAACTTCCTCGCCGTCGGTGAGAAGTTCTCGCCGTCTGGCGACTCGCTTATAAAACCGTCTTTCGCATTCTCGCCGTCGGCGGGACGTTTCGCCGTCGCCGAGCTCGATAAATAAACTGATATTAATTTAGGCACGAACCTCGCTGTCAGCGAGTATCGACCTCGCCTTCGGCGAGATTCCAAAATAATGTCCAATTTTGCTCTAAATCGAATAATTTCTTTTCTCATCATAATGGTTCGTATATGTGATGATTCTTAATAATAAATGAGTAGTAAAGTTTCAATAATATAAACTAACTATTAAGATACAATAAAAATAGATAACTAATATGGGTCGCCTCCCATAAAGCGCTTAGTTTAACGTCGTCACCCGACCTAATTTCAATTATTAATCAGTCGACTAAGCATTAAAACCTCTTTATAGTTAGGTCTTATACCTTCAAAATATGGTTTTAATCTATGTCCATTAACTTTAAATTTATGTCCAGTTTTTGGATCTTCGATTTCTATAGTTCCGTATGAAATATTTGAGTTATGGTGAAAGGTCCTAACCATCGAGACTTCAATTTTCCAGGAAATAATATCAATCTAGTATTATATAGCAAAACTTCCCGTCCCGGTTCAAAATTTCTCCGATTAATCTTCCGATCATGCCATAACTTCATCTTTTCCTTATAAATCCGATCATTATCATATGATTCATTTCTTAATTCTTCCAATTCATTTAATTGTAGCAATCTCTTCTCACCAGCCTTCCTTTAAATTATAATTAAATTCTTTAATCGCCCAATATGCTTTATGTTCTAATTCAACCGGTAAGTGGCATGTTTTTCCATATATAAGCCTCGTAAGGAGTCATTCCAATCGTAGTTTTATAAGCAATCCTATAAGCCCATAATGCGTTGTCTAATATAATGTACCAATCTAACCTATTTGGTTTACGTATTTTTCTAAAATACGTTTAATCTCACGATTAGATACTTCACCTAATCCATTAGTATGCGGATGATAAGCAATGGATATCTTATGAGTAATATTGTATTTTTCTACTAGTTCGTGAATGTATTTATTTCTAAAATGAGTTCCTCCATCAGGTGATAATCACTCTCGGCATTCCAAATCTAAGTAAAAATATTTTTCATCGAAATTTTCAAACACTCTTAAGCATCACACCTAGGTAAAGCTTGTGCCTCAATCCATTTGGAAACATAATCAACAGCTACTAATATATATGAGTTTCCTAATGAAGGAATAAAAGGTCCCATAAAATCTAATCCCCAAACATCAAAAATTTCAACTTCTAATATAAAATTTAGAGGTATTTCGTTTCTTCTAGATATATTTCCTACTCTTTGATATTTATCGCAAGTTTTAATATATCTGTATACATCTATAAATAGAGTAGGCCAAGAAAATCCGTATCGTAGAATCTTATAAGCAGCTTTATCATCCCAAAATGTCCTCCAAAATCGAATCATGACATTTTTGAATAATTGGTTCAGCTTTCTTCATAAGGTACACATCTTCTAATAATTAAATCCTTACATTGCTTATATAAATATGGTTCATCCCAAAATAAGTTTTCGTATCATGGATGAATTTTTTCTCGTTGTTGCAAAGTTAGCATAGTGGTAAAATATTACTAACTATATAGTTTACTATAACAAGATACCATGGTATTTTCCATTCATCGATATTATATAGTTGTTCATCGAGAAAACTCGTTTATAATTTCATTTTCAATATCGATAATTCATGATTTTCTAATCTTCGATAAATGATCCGCAATTCGATTATCAGTTCCTTTCTTATTAACGATCTCAAAATTGAATTCTTGCATTAATAGCATCCATCTAATTAATCTTGGTTCGGAATCTTTCTTTTGCATTAAATATTCGATAACAGAATGATCGCATGCACGATACATTTTGTTCCAATCGTATAAGGTCTAAATTTATTAAAACCATATACTACCACTAATAATTCTCTTTCAGTAATCGTATAATTTATTTCAAGCATCATTTAGAGTTTTACTAAAGCATAGTATATAACTTTAAAAATCTTTTCATATCTTTCGCCCAAGAACTCGTTCCTACAAAGATAATCATTAGCATCACACATAAGCTCAAATGGTTTCTCCCAAGCTAGGTGAAATTATTATAGGTGCCGTAATTAATTTTTCTTTTAAGAGTTCAAAAGCATTCGAGCATTCGATTGTAAATTCAAATTTCTCGTCCTTTTCGAGAAGTTGGCATGGAGGTTCGCAATTTTTGAAAAATCTTTTATATAGCGTCCGTAGAATCCAAAGATGTCCAAGAAAACTTCTTACCCCTTTTACCGTAGTTGGAGGTGGTAATTTAGCTATAACTTGAATTTTTGCAGGGTCCACTTCCATACCTTTTTCCGAAATTTTATGCTCTAATACAATGCTGTCCGCAACCATAAATTGACATTTCTCCCAATTTAGAACTACATTTATTTTCTCACATACTTCTAATATTTTTTCAAGATGAGTTAAGCATGTGTCAAATGATGTTCCAAATACAGAGAAATCATCCATAAATACTTTTATTCTATTGTCAATTAACTTACTAAATATAGACATCATACATCTCTGGAATGTTGCTGGTGCATTTTATAATCCAAAAGGCATTCTTCGAAAAGCGAAAGTTCCATAAGGACTAGTAAATGTAGTTTTCTCGATCCTCGTGAGCAATTTGTATTTCGATGATAACCGGTGTATCCATCTAGAAAACAAAAACACTTATGTCCGGCTAATCTATCTAACATCCGGTCTAGAAATGGTAAAGGGAAGTGATCTTTCCCGGTGGCGGTATTTAATTTCCTATAATCGATACATATACGCCAACCAAGAATCTTGTCTTATCGGAATAAGATCGTTATTTTCATCGGCAGATGACTGGTCACTCCTCCCTTCTTAGAACACAATGAATCGGGCTTACCCAAGCACCGTCGATATAGGAAATATGATACCATTATCTAACCATTTTAAAATTTCTTTCTTAAGTACTTCTTTCATTATCGGGTTTAATCTCCTTTCGGGATCCGCTTTAGGTTTATGTTCATCATCTAAAATAATTCTATGCATACAGTATCGAAGGACTAATTCCTTTAATATCTCGCTAAAGTCCAACCAAAAGTTTTCTTATATTTTTTTAAAGTTTCTAAAAGTTTTTTGTTCTCGAGATTCGTTTAATGCGTAAAAAATAATAACCGGTAAAGTTGAAGAATTATCTAAATAAGCATATTTCAAATGATCGTGTAATATTTTTAGCTCAAGTTCAGGAGGTTTAATAATTGATGGAACTATATTCTTGTCAGTGTTTTCAGTATTATCCAAAAATTCAAATGTTTCATGAATATAATCTAGTTCTTCATTATTATCTTCAATTAATTCAGTGTTTTCTTTTTCTAATTTAACTTCATAATATTCCTTAAAATGTTCTTGTTGTAAATGTTCAAGTATTTCCATCCGAAAACATTCATCATCTTTTTCTAACATGCAGATATTTCATTGATTTTTCAATATTAAAGGTAACTTTTTGGTCATTTACTCTCATAGTTAATTCTCCTTTCGGAACATCAATCATAGCTTTTCCAGTAGCTAAAAATGGTCTTCCTAAAATGATAGGAATTTCTTTATCTTCCTCTATATCTAAAACAATAAAATCTACTCGGGAAGATAAATTTATCCACTTTTACTAACACATCTTCAATAACTCCCTTAGGATATGTAATCGAACGATCACTAATCGAAGGGTTACCGAAGTAGGTGTAATTTTTCCTAATCCTAATCTCTTAAAAATCGATAGAGGCATTAGATTGATGCTTCGCTCCTAAGTCACACAAAGCTTTTCCATAAAATATTTCTCCTATAGCAAGCAGTGGTATAGTGAAACTACCGTAGATCTTTCAATTTTTCAGAAGCTTCTTCGAATAATAAGCACTACACTCTTCACTAAGTGCGACTATTTCATTATCAGTGAATTTTCTTTTCTTATTTAGAATATCTTTCATAAATTTTACATAATTTGGCATCTGATCTAAAGCTTCGACAAAAGGTATATTGATTGTTAATTTCTTTAATATTTCAAGGAATTTAGCAAATTGTTTATCTTTTTTATGTTGAGCTAGTCGTCGAGGAAATGGTGGTGAGGTTTTTCAACGTAAATTTTCATAGGTATTAAAGGATGTTCTAAGTTCGAATCTTGTCAATTGTTTCCTTTTCAATTTCCACTTCCTCTTTTCGCTTTCAAGTTCTTTTTGAATTCGAGGTTCTAATTCTTTTCCACTTCTTAGTTAGTATTGCTTTAATTTGTTCTTTTCCTTGATCTTTAGGATTTATTTCCACATTACTAGGAAAAGATCCAGTATTCTATTATTTAGCGCAAGAAGTAATATGTCCAAGTTGAGTTTCGATATTTTTAATAGATGTTCCTTGAATTTATAATTGATTTCCTTGAATTTGTAGTCGATTTCCTTGATTTTGTAGTTGATGACCCATATTCAAAATTAATTCATCCATGTATAATTTCTTATCTTTGAATTCGAGGGTTCTTGTTATTAAATCCAGTGGGTAATTGAGTTCATAGTTTGGATTTGCTTGATTAGGTTGATTCATCCATTGTTGATTAGATGTGTTATTCCAATTAAAATTTGGATGAGTTTTCCAACCAGGATTATAATAGTTTGAATAAGGGTTATTAGTTCTATTATTAATAACATTTAAAGTTTCATAATTAGATTGAGATTCTATGATTTGTTCAGATGAGTTTTCTTCTAGAGTTGGAGAGTAGTTCATTCCAAAATGATCTAATTTCTTAGATATAACAGCAAAATGAGAAGCTAACATAGATATTGCATCGTTTTCATGAATGCTGGCTATCTTTTTCGGATTTACTCTATCAGCAGGCCATTGGAAATTATTTGTTGCCATTTCTTCGATTAGTGCATAAGCTTCATCAAATGGTTTAGACATTAATGAACCTCCAATAGCAACATCGATGATTGATCTTAAAGATCCTACTAATCCATTATAAAAGGTTTGAATAATCAGCCTAATCTGTAACGCATGATGTGGGCATTTCCTAAGAAGTTCCTTAAATTTCTCCCAAGATTCATATATTGATTCTCCATCTAACCGACAAAAAGAAGTTATATCATTTCTAAATTTAGCAGCTTTTAGATGGTGGAAAATATTTGGATAGAAATTTTTGTGATAATTCTCCCCAAGTTTTAATAGATCCAAATGCTAACGAATTCAACCACATTTTAGCCTTATCCCTTAATGAAAAAGGAAAAAGTATAAGTCTTATAACGATCGTCGTATACTCCTCGATATTTAAAAGTAGCACAAAGTTCTAGAAAACTAGCAAGATGTAAGTTAGGATCTTCGCAGGTGAACCACTAAATTGATTGTTTTGTACTATTTGGATAATTGTGTGTTTAAGTTCAAATGAATTAGCAGCTATATCAGGGTTTTGAATTGTTAAATGAATTTCATCTGATGAAGGGTTGGCATAATCTCTTAATGGTCTTTGTTGGTTCATATTTTGAATTTCAAGAATATTCGCCATTTGTGTTAAATTTATAATTTGTTTCTTTTGTTTTCTAATTCTTTTAATTGTACGCTCTAATTCAGAATCGTAAGGTATTAAATTTTTGTTTCCAAATTTGCGCATACAATTTTAGAATAGTATAATAATTTATTTATTATGATTATTTTAAAATAATCCGTTACTTCTGAAAATTTTTCTTATTTTCCCGCAGAACGGCGCCAAAAACTCGACCCACAATTTTATATTATGATATTTTAATTTAATTGCAACGAAGCCAAAAACTTGACCCCACTATATTATATTTATAGAATTGTAATTGTTTATGTTGTGGATGCTACGCAAGTATACATATCGTATCAAGTAATACAGGGCTCTAGTGGAGTCCTGGTTATCGATCCCACAGGGAAAGAGAAAATAAAATAACAGCTAATTTTAAAATAATAATAATAATAATACTAGTATACGAAAATTTGGAATTCTAAATTTAAGCGCAATAAAGTAAACTAAGTATTCTAATCAGGTAACTTAACTATGTAGAAAATTAATACGTATTGAAAGTGCGAGAAATTAAACTAATTGCTAAATAAGTCTTAACTATTCGGAAAAAGTATCTTTCCCCTTGTTTAGAAATTTAAGTGATTGATGAATTTAAATAGATAATTTTAAGGTATTGGGACAAATAAGAGCATTCCTATTCTTTACCCTTTGGTCCAGTGTAAAGAATATCGACTAATCCTATGTTTGATTACCGAATCATGCGGCTAGTCGGGAGGATACCGACCGCCACTTCGTAGCTCCCACGTTCCCTCGCCCGAGGGCTAACATCTACACTTCAGCTTCAAACAATAGGACCGAATTGAATATTTTAGTCCGTCACACTAAAATGCTTAATTCTACGCCCAGTGATATTATTTCCTATTTATTTGCACCCTCCTTCCAAGGCTTTTGAATTCCCCGAATATCGATGTAATTTTTACTATAGTTGATAATCAACACATTTTAATATTTCAAATGGCCATTTGAAAGTAAATTAAGTTTTAAGTAAAAATTATCACAATTTATTAATATATAAAAGTACTTCTATTTTTAGTTCATCAAGTCACTTAATTTCATAACAGGGAGAAAGACTAATAAACTACTCAGAATGCATGGGAACTAAACTAAGCATGGATTTCATTTAAAGTTAAAAACAATAAATACAAATACTTATCTCAATTTATCCCCAAGCGTACTCCTCGCAGCTCCTTTCGACTCTTCCTTCCAAGACACAGCAAGACTCACTAAAAACTCACCAACTCACTAAATACTCACTAAAGACTCAAAATAACTCACTTATAACACTCAAAGACTCTCTAAGACACACACTAAGACACACACAACACTTAATTTCGGCCTCTATATATAGAGGTGAGCAAAGGACCAAGAGGTGTGTAAGCATCCCTTCAAAAAGTGTCTAGGTTCAATGTATCAGAGCCATTTGAACTAGCTCGCCGTCGGCGACGAACTACCTCGTTGTCGGTGAAGCTTCTAGAAGATCTTCAAACGCACTAGCTCGCTGTCGGCCGGCTCGGCTCGCCGTCGGCCGAGACGCTTATAATTCCTTCGTAAATGTCTCCTCGTAGCCTCACCGTCGGCGGGCTCGATCTCGCCGTCGGCGACTCAAGACAAATTTCATTATTTTCTTCCTTTTTGCTCCAAATTCGCTCCTTTTTATGATTTTTGCTTTTATCACCTAAATTCTCCATTCCTGCAATAAAATAAAGAAAATACCTTTCTTTAAAGTGCAATTTCATCAAAAATAGGTATGAATTTCTTAATAAAATTTTCAGCGATCAATCATAGCACCAGCTTTCAGCTCTTCTTCGTTAAGTGCAAGACTTACGCCATCCTTGATGTTTAGGAACAACCGCCCGTTCGACATTTCCCTGAAAAGAAAACAAGGAAAGGATCAGAGGTTGTACTCAGAATGAGAACAATAAGAAAATTTATTTATTAATGGAAGATTCTTATTCATTTCTTTCAAATTTTTATAAGAGTAGGAAAAGATAAGAAAAGATCAAGAATGAGATTAACTCAAAAGGAAGGATCAAAATTTTATTATTATAATGATTTCACATGTTTTCTCTTAGTGCGTTTTTTAGTGATTTTTATCGTTCATTTTTATGTCTTGGGTTCGGACCCACTTTTAAGTGATTACTTCATCCGTGCTTCTAGGAATGAGATTTCATTCTTCGAAACATCAGGTTGCGTAATACTTCTTCAAATATCGTCGATTAATTGGAAGCATAGGTCGTTCTCCCTGGCAATTCACAAGCTGGTAAGAGCCTCCTGAGTAGACTGTCTCGACCACGAATGGTCCCTCCCAAGTTGGTTCAAATTTACCTCCTATCTTGCGGTGTGCAAGAATAGGTCTCTTGAGAACTAGAACCAAGTCACCAACTTTGAATGTCCTTGGGCAGACTAGCTTATCGTGGGCCTGGATCATCTTGGCTTGATACAGTTCCAAATTCTACTGCGCTGAAAGTCGTTTCCCTTCCAAGTTTTCCAGTTCTTCTAATCGTAATCTGGCATTCTCTTCTATAGTAATTTTCTCTGCAACTGCAATTCTGAGTGATGGGAGTTGAACTTCTGAGGGTAAAACTGCCTCGGACCCGTACACTAGAGCGTAGGGCGTAGACTAAGTAGGAGTTCTGGATGTGGTTCTGTAGGCCCATATGGCTTCTAACAACTTCTCGTGCCAATTTCTTTTGTTATCGTCCAAAGTTTTCTTTAGAATTTGAACTATAGTTTTATTAAAAGCCTCGGCCAGGCCGTTTGCTCTTGGGTAGTAAATCGTTGAATAGCTCCAGTCGATCTCGTGCCTTCTGAAAAAATTGTTGATCTTCGTGCTTCTAAATGCAGACCCATTATCTGAGATAATTCTGCACGGTACCCCGAAACGGTAGACGACTTGATTCTTGAATAACTGCAACACATGGTGTGCCTTCACTTCTCTAAGCGGTACTGCTTCTGCCCACTTAGAAAAGTAATTTGTAGCCGCAAGAATGAAGCGATGTCCTCTTGAAGAAGGCGGTTCTATCGAACCCACTATATATGTGCCCCAACACTCAAATGGCCACGACACGATCGTCAGATGTAACACATTTAGAGGTTGATGTAGAATCACTCCATGCACTTGGCATTGGTGACAACTCTTGGCGATCTTCATGCAATCGATCATCATTGAGGGCCAGTAGTACCCTAGTCTCTTAACAATTTCACGAGCCTCGGACCCGCTCAGGCACCTTAGCCACATCTGATCGAAAGACCTTCTATATAACGTATTGTTTATTAATGCATAAGACAGAGTTCTTTTCTTGATTTGATGGGCTAACGACTTATCGTCTGGTAGGTTTCCTATTTGCAAGTAGTCTATTAATGGCTGCCGCCAATCTTCTGCATTCTCCGTTACTGCCACAATTGATTCTTCTTCCTCTTTTTCTGATTGGTGTATTGCATTCATGTCGAGCTGTGAGAGGATCTGTCGTCCTTGAACTGACACTTCAACTGACTCATCTTGTAAGCAGGCAAATTCTTTTGCAAGGCGGGCTAACGCATCTGCAAGGGCATTCTCTCTTCTAGGAATCTTGTAGATCGTTACATTTGGAATTTGTTTTATACTGAATGTACTGCTCGACTCTCGGTTTCAAAATCCTATACTGTCCTGTGACTTGCTGAATGATCAACTGCGAATCTCTGTAAATAATAATATCTGTTATACCCATCTGAATAGTCAATTCCAGTCCAGTTATGAGAGCTTCGTATTCTGCTTCATTGTGTCATAGACGGTTCTGTTAGATGATAGGAGTACCTTAACATTCCCCGCTCCGGTGTTATGAATATTAGTCTGATTCATGCCTTACCGGGCATTATCGTTTGTGATTCTTTATCTTTTTGTGTTGAAGATGCTCCGTCGAAGTATAGTTCCCAACACTAATCATCGGGGTCTTCTAGGCTCATTATCTGCTCGTCTGGCAAGTCGTCGTTGAGAGGCGATTCTGCCGGTAAATGGTGTATTACGAGAAAGTCTGCTAGGACTTGTCCCTTTAGGCACGAAGAGGAATGAAAGTTATGTCGAATTGCAATAGTATCATCCACCACCTGGCAAGTATGCCAGAAAGCGTTGGTCGGGTCATCAAATATTGCAACGGATTAAACTTCAAAATAAGGTTGGCTTTATGAGAAAGCATGTAGTGCCTGAGCTTTTGAGCGGTGAAGATCAGGGCCAAACAATGCTTCTCAACCGGGGGATACCTTACTTCCTTCGGAATTAGACGACGACTTAACTAGTAAAGAGAGTTTTCTTTACCCTCGTCGTTGACCTAAACTAGCAGGGCTCCAAGGGAGTCGTCTAAAGCCGTAGTATAAAGTATCAACGGTCGACCCGAGACTGGGGCTACTAAAACAGGAGGTGTCATTAAATATTGCTTAATGTCCTCGAAGGCCCGCTGGCATTTCTCTTCCCAAACGAATTTGGCATCCTTTTTAATTAATGACGAGAAGGGCTGACACATACCTGACAAATTCGAGATAAAGCGTCGAAGATATGCCAACTTCCCTTGAAAGGATCGTAGTTGTTCCGAGGTCTTGGGAGGAGGCATTTCTAGGATAGCTTTAATCTTCTCCGGATCGATTTCAATTTCGCGATGTCGCACAACAAATCCTAAGAATTTCCCAGAGGTGACGCCGATGGGGTATTTCAAGTGATTCATCTTAAGGCTAAATTGTCTTAATCGCTCGAAAATAATTCTCAAATCATACTAATGATCTTCTTTAAGTTTGCTTTTGATGACCACATCATCCACATAGCATTCGACTTGGTTGTGAATGAGATCATCAAAAATCCTCATCATTGCTCTTTGGTAAGTTGCTCCTGCATTCTTCAATCCAAACGGCATTATTGTGTAGCAGTACACTCCAATTGGTGTTCTGAAGGCTGTGAGCTTTTTGTCTTCTGGTGCCATCTTTATCTGATTATATCCTGATGATTCATCCATGAAAGAGAAGATTTCGTGCTTCAAAGCGATCTTGATCATCAATTCTGGAATTGGTAGCGGAAACTCATCTTTTGGGCATGCTTTACTCAAATCTCTGAAATCTACGTAGATTCTGATCTGACCATTCTTCTTTCTGACCGGCACCACGTTGGCTAACCAAGTCGGGTATTGCTCTTCACAGACAAATTTAGCATCTATTAGCTTCTTAACTTCAGCTATTACTTTTTGTTCAATTTCTAGACGCATTCTTCTGGGAGCTTGTCTGAATGGAACGACAGCGTGATCCACTCCTAGCTTGTGAACTGCCTCTGGAGCCAATCCTGGCATTTCATTGTAACTCCAAGCAAAACAGTCCTTGAATTTCATTAATAGCTTGATTATTTCTTCAGAGTCTTCTTTATTGATTAAGGAGCTAACAAAGGTGGGCCTAGGCTCTTCGCTAGTACCTAAGTTAACTTCCATTAACTCGTCTATTGTAGATTAATTTCTTCTTCAAATTCTGGCGGAGCGTCTCTGACTAGCAGATCTTCGAGATCATCTAAAGCTTCCAAGAAATCTTCATTAGGCTTGCAGGTGACAACCAAACAAAATCCTGTATCATCAACTGATCCTACTATGCTGAATCTGAGACCATGCTTTGAGTTTGGCGGTCGACCAGTATTATTCCATAGCATTTCAAAGCGTTGTGATTGTCCTTTTGACCATTACTTAGGCAAAATACCACGTTGAATTAAATTTTAAACACAGGGAGAATGCCACTCAAAAGGCAATTCCATTAGTTCAGAAGAAGTAACATCTTCGAATTGTACATCATTTTCAACTTTAGAAGAAGAAGCACCACGGTAGAACTTGATCAGCTTAGTACCGCCACCATGCACTTCTTTGACCACCATACCCTCGACCTTACTAGGATAGATCGGGGTTAGGCTCATAGTATGTACACAGCGGTTAATCTTCTCGTACATTGCTTTATATTCTTCATTCTTCTCATCTTCGAGGGAGATCTTGAACTGCGGTTTCTTCTGACTTATCGCCGTGCTTCTTTCTTAATTTCTTCTTCTTCGAAACTGTTCTCCCAATCAACATTGATGACCGGTTTCTTCTGTTCAACTGTTCCACCGCTTCTTCCATGACCTCGTCCCCGGCCTCGACCTCGGGTGCGAGTTCTGGAGAAACGTTCACCATCTCGCCGTAAGAGAGTGGTGAACTGTTGAACAAGAATTTCAGGTTCTTTGTCGTCTTGTACTCCTTTTTCTTGATTTGGTATGGCATTTCTGGAAAAGATTGTTTTCTTCGGAGGCGCGTAATAGGCTGCATCTTTATGGATTTCAATTTCATGCATGGAGAATGGCTGCAAATCACATTTGATACACTGCTCTTGTCCTCCTTCATAATATTTTATACACTGGTGTAGAGACGACGGTACCATCTGGTTTTCATGGATCCACTGCCGACCCAGTAGAGCATTGAATGATGTCTCAGAATCGATTATTTGGAATTTTGTGGTTGTCTTTGCTAACTCACCGATCTTCATTAACAGTGTTATTGATCCGAGAGCTCTTTCTCCTTTCTAGTTGAAGCCTCTTAGCATCATCTTGTCTGCTTCGAGATCACGGGCATCAATCTCTAAATAGGCCAGCGCTCGAAGATTCATTATATTAATTGATGCTCCCGGATCAACTAACACCCTGGAGAGTGTGAACTTTCCAATACTGATTGAAATGTATAACTGTCGATTGTGATCAGCTGCTCCCAGTAGCAGATCATTGTCTGTAAAGGTAAAACCGCGCTGTCCTTTCAACGAGCAAATCTCTTCTAAGGAATTACCGGCCATTTGAGCTAAGAAAATTTCTGGATCAAGTAAAGCCTTGATCAGAGCTTCTCTCATCTCCTTTGACAGGATCAGAGCGTCATAGATGCTCAGTTTGGTTGGTAGCTTCCTAAGATGGGCTAGCACGTTATAATCCACTTTGTTACCAGGCTGCTCAATTTCTTCCCAAACGGGCAATTCTTCTGTCGGGTTTGGCTCTTCCTAAGCAACCACCTGCTTTCCTTTATCCTTTGGACCCGTTCTCGGGGTTAGAACTTTTCCGCTCCTTAGATTGACTTCTATTATCTCTTCTACATCTGGTGCTAAATCTGCCGATGTCTCCTCTTGAATGGGAACGACTGGCTCTTCTGAAGTTGCTTCGGAATCTGATAACTCCAATTCTATCGTGATCAGAGCTCCTCAGAATTCATAAAAGGACTTGTCACCTGTTGAACTTTCATAATCATCCTTGTGAATGTCCTCTATTTTGTTGAGTTCGTCGAGTTTTTGTATGATTTGAGAATCGTTATTCGCATCGAGATTGAAATCCGGATTAGGTTGGTTGTCGTTAGTTATGTTATCGTTAGAAACAGTCAAAATGTAGCTAACACCAAAACTCTTATCATTATAAGATCCCGCCGGGCCGAGAAAATAATCATACAGAGTCAGAGGTTCGAGGGATTTCTCCCCCGAATCGGAAACAACCATCCTAGGATAAACAGCCCCTAGTCTACCCTTCGGAGCCTCGGTCTTCTTCTCTTCCACGATCTTCTCCTCCTTCTGGGGCAGCTCTTCGATCGCAAGTGATAGTGCCGGCTTGGCAGGTTTCGGACTTTGAGTTGAAGCACGCACCAAAGCGGTCTGGATGCGATCCAAAATTTTCTTTGAATACTTTATCCAGACAGTACTCCATCCATCGTCAATCGCGTAAGGTTCTATCGGAACAATAGGATCCGTTGAAATAACATTGACGGAACCTCCTTTTTGGGGCTCCTTCATGTATTCCTTCAGAATTGTTATGTTCCCTCTCCAAAGATTTTCCTTGAGCCAATTCTTGAATGTGAAGCAGTTTTCTATCTTATGTCTGAGCATCATGTGGTAGGGACAGTAGTTCGGATGATCCTTCTTATCGACTTCTTCTGGCCTCCTGGGCTCTGGCAATTGAAAGTCGGGCGTCTTCATCAAACTACGAAACATCTTAGCCACTGCTTCAGTCTTGAAGGGATATTCTTTATTCAAAAGCTCCTTCAGGGCACACGGTTGACGAGGCAGCGGCTGATCATTCTGTAGTGACTGGTAACTCGGTCGAAGCTGTTGATAGCTCTGCTGAGGTTGTTGATAAGTCCGCTGTGGTGGTTGATAACTTGGTTGTGGCCGCTCTGACTGTATCTGCACTGGCTGCTTGCCTTTATCCACTGCCACGACGATTCCCGATTTCTTCTCGAAAGCTTTCACGGGCTTCTGTTTATCGGTCTTGTCGATGAAACTTAGCTGCTTTGTCTCCTCCTGCAAGCTCCCGGCCTTGCTAAGCAACTTCTCGAAAGTCTTAATTGTGAATCCTTTAAGGAGAAGTGCTATCAGGCCATGGATACTCTTAAGCAGGATACCGACCGCATGCTGTTCCTGAAGCTGTGGCTCACACTTCATGCTCAAGTTCCTCCATCGAAGTATGTAGTCCACTAAACTTTCGTTTAGTTTCTATTGCTCCACCACTAGGTCACCGATGGTGATGTGCTGTCGAGCCCTAGCAAACCGCTTAACGAAGAGGCTTTCCAATTCTGAAAAGGTCTTAACTGAGCCATTCGGAAGTTCTGCATACCAATCGAAGGCAATCCCTGACAAACTGCTGACGAACTGACGAAAGAGCAAAGCATCTCTCTCAACGGCATTGCAGCAACTAGCACGAAAGTGTGCTACATGCTGCCGGGGGTTCCCGGTACCGTCGAAAGTCTTAAACAGAGGTGGTACGAAGCTCTTTGGGTATTAGACGACATCAAACTCTTCAGGGAAAGGTCTACCCGTTTGAATAGATGCTCCGCTCTTAGACTGGGCTAAGGCTTCTCGCACCTGCTATTCCACCGTGTTCCTAATGTCCTTTTCTGGAATCATGTTTTGTGCAGAATCCTTCTTCGACTGTTCGTCTCCATTAATAGAAGTAATCTCTTTCCCTCCGTCTGCGATGTGAATGTTCTCTGGGGGTGTTTCTTTCTGTGGTTGCAGCTGACTCTGGAGAGTAGCTAAAGCGGCAGCCATCTCTTCCATCATCTTTGCCATCTGAGTGATCGTATCATCCTTTTCCTGAAGCTATCCTCTCATTGCTCCCGGCTCATCTCTCTCTGAAGCTGACGGAGCCCCTTGCAAAGCTGATGATGCTTGGGTTTCAACCATGTTAATCTCGGCAAACTCTTCATCCATGGACTCTGATGAATCAACTTCATCTCTTAATTCTTCTCCTCTTTCCCTTGCCAACCGTCGTATGTCTATCCTTAATTTCCCTATGGCATCCTCAAGTGGCATTCTCCGAACGATCTCGTGGTTATCTGGCAATGATTGTTGAACCTTCTTTTCAGGAGTTTCCCTTGGAGCTGTTATCACTAGAAAATATATTAAGAATTTCATACCAATTTTATATGAAATTGCACTTTAAAGAAAGGTATTTTCTTTGTTTTATTGCAGTAATAAAGATTTATAAGTACTGAAAGCAAAAAGCACAAAAGAAGCAAATTTGGAGCAAAAAGGACTCAATTTGATAAAAATTGAACTATCCCGCCGACGATGAGATTTAGGCCGCCGACGATGAGTTTTTCCTAAAAGATTTTTAATATATTAGAAGGAGCTCGCTGACGGCGAGATCGAGCCCTCCGACAGCGAGATCGCGCGGTTAGCCATCTTCTAGAAGCCCGCCGACGGAGAGATCAAGCCGCCGACGGTGAGACAGTTGAAAAGAGCCAAAATACATTGAACATTGACGCTTTTTGAAGAGGTGCTTAAGCAACCGTTGGAGATTTGATCTCTTCTATAAATAGAGATGAATTTTAGTCATTGGTGTGTCAGTTTTGTATCATTTGTGTGGAAGTTATGTGTAATTTAAGAGTCTTTTTAGTGAGTAGATAAAGTGTTTAGCGTTTTGGTATGTTGTACTGGAAGGAAGAGTCAAAGGAACTTCAAGGAGTCTGCTTGAGGAGAAGAATTGAGATAATTATATTTGGTATTTGTTTGTTAATTTTAATGAAATTCATACTTTGTGTTACTTTTCCCATGCATTCTGAGTAGTTTCCTTTGTCTTTCTCCTTGTTATCTAGATTTCGTGAAATGATGAATTAAAGTAGTTGTGCCTAAAAATATGAAAATAGAAATTGTGCTAATCTTTTACTTAAATCTTAATTTACTTTCAATCTGGCCAATTGATTTGTTAACATATGTTGAATTATCAACTATAGTAAAGATTACATCCAAGATTCAGGGAAGTCAAAAGCCTTGGAAGAAGGGTGCAAATAAATAGGGAAATATTAACTATCGGGCATAGAATTGGACATTTTAGTGTGACAGACTAAAATATTAAATTCGGTCTTATTGTTTGGGAGTCGAAGTGTAGATGTTAGCCCTCGAGCAGGGGAACGTGGGAGCTCAAGTGCATCGTATCCTCCCAAACTTAGCCACTGATTGAGTAATCAAACATAAGACTAGTCAATGTTCTTTGCACCTGGACCAAAGGATAAATAATAAGAATGCTCCTATTTGGCACAATACAATTAAAAACTTATTTAATTCTTCATTCACTTAATTCTCTAAAACATGGAGAAAGATACTTTTTCTTAAATCTTATATTCAACCTTTAAGCATTAGTTTATTTTAGTCTAAGTGTTCTTAATTTCAGTATACTAGATTATAAAGTAAGATTACTTTAATTTGTCTTTGAAATTCTCTAACTTCCATGTGGGATCGATATCTAGGACTCCATTAGAGTCCTATATTACTTGATAATGATACGTATACTTGCGTAGTATCCACAATATAAATCATAAAATCCATAACATAATCATCAGTATATATATATATATATTCAGTGCGAGATCAAGTTTTTGGTGCCGTTGCTAACTTTTTATTTCATAGTTGTAAGTATAAATATCGAAAAGTGGATCAAGCTGCAGTACTTTCTTCAGATCCGGGCTCTCTAATGAGACATCTCTTCCTAGAATATTGGGTAGGTATCGGTTTAGCAATAATAGGTCGCCACACCATCCTTCTTGTAGTTGAAGGCCTAGGACCAGATGGTCTGTCAGTTGTACATAGGTAAGTATGATGACCCGATACAACAACAGGCGGACTTCTTTCAATAGCTCGTACCTTCTTCCTTGGCCCTTTTGTGGCAGTAACAGGCTCTACTCGTGGTCTGAGCTGAGATTTAACTGGCACTCGTCCCATTATTCTCAGAATTTCTGACACGGGACATCCCTCTCTTCTAGCCAGTTTCTCCACTACCGCCCGCAATCGGGTAAGCGGTGTAGTCTTGATTTTCTTCCTTTTGTTATCACTGTAATATGCAGGTCGAGGTAATGCAGCGGCGATTTTCCGAGCATCTTCTTCATCAGATGCATCAGAGAGAGGGTGGAATCTACCTCCTTCCAACAGCGGTGAGTACTCGAGCAGTTCTTCTTCTTTCTTTGGAATCTCTTCAAGGAAGGTGGCTTCAGCAGCCCTGGCCTTTCTAGTCTTAGCAATCGTTCTGTTCTTATTCCTCCTTTGTGTCCGGGTTAAGGGTCTAAACTTCGAACTGGACCCTATCTCGAAAACAGACAGTATTGCAGCGAAGTCCGAACCCTCCATGGTAACGGGCTCATCGCATACTCGGACTTCCTTCCCCTTCAGTTTGGCGGGAGTCGGGGTAGGTGCAGTGATGACTAGACCAGTGGGGGTAGAGATGACAGTCCTCCTATGAACAGCAGTACTTCTTTCAACTGGGACCCTCTGCAGGGAGGAATTCTTGAATTGATTTCAGGCTGAACTCAATTACGGGTTCCTCAGTTTTCGATACTTTGTTCATCAGTGCAAACAGAGTAATGTCAGTAAACTTAATGTCCGTATTATTGAACCCTTGTCCAAAGCGAATGATTCCATCGTCAGGCGGTTCATCCTTGTATACAGCCAAGTCCAGTCCGTTAGTGAAGGAGAAAATCAACTTCGGGGAAGACATTTTCTACAGAGTAAGTTCTGATTGTCAGTCCCAGATTATGCTCCCTTCCGTCAAGACGAAAAAAAAGGAATTAAAAGAGTCCGAACACATTTCCATTTATCTTTTCATTTTATTCGTGCATTTGCAATTTTAAAATAGTTTGTTTATTAAGAGTTTGTTGATTAGAAGGTTTATTCGTTAAGAACAAAACAATTAAAGGGGGAAGATTAGAATTAGAAAGAGTAAGAAATCCAACCCAGAATTGGAAAGGGAGAGAAAGTCTCATAAGACTTCTCAACTCGAAGGACCGCTCCTAAGCTAACACTGATTGGGGGTCCACCCCACCTCTTTGGAGAGGTAACAAAAAAAGGATTCCAGAACCTCTTTGTTTATGAGTGTCTAGACAGTGGCTCCGCAATCCAAGAGGAGTTGGCTATACCCGTTCAAGATAGAAATGAACGTGGTATGCCAATGGAAAGAATGATAGTTTGATCTACTAGGGGTATGGACTCACTACCGATTTATGAAAGCAAAACCATCTGATCAAAATGGAGAGAGGAACTAGTCCCCAGCGGAGTCGCCAGAAGTTGTCGGCATATTTTTAGGTTATGTGTTGTATTTTAAAAAAGAGTAGCCTACAGAAATTGTCGGCGAATTTTTTTAGGTTTTGAATTTAATTTCAATTTATATATAATTTGGAAAGTAGCATTTGATTTTGAAAATAATTTTAAGTTTAAAAATTTTAAGATATGAAATCAAACCGATCTCACATCCCAAATAGTTTATATAAACGAGCACCATACCACAAACTGCGTATCTATCTTAAAGAATAGACACACTGCTTGATGGTGGGGCTCGATTAAATAAACTAAAAGATTTGTGATATCTGTTTGGTCTGCGAACCAATTTTATAAGCCGACAAGTTCCCCTGCTTAATATGAAGGAATTAAGCGTGGTTTATATTACTCCAGGTTCTTAAGGTTCCCTATAAGGGCAAGCCCCTATAGTTAATTACATCTTAAATGACGGGAATCATTTAAGAAAACTCTCGATAACGATCAGTGATTTTGCTCTCAAGAATTTTAAAGTTTAAGGTTTTCAAATGATTGAATTTTGGAATTTCAAAAGGGATTAGCTCAAATTTGGAACAGTTAATTTCAGGAGTCCAAATGAAGAGAAGTAGGAGAAGTTTGAGGATCCAAGAAGATTCTTGGCAACTTCTCAAATTATCCTATTGTTTGGGTTCAATTTGAGAGTTTATTTAATGTTGTAATCCTTCCAATTTTAGTTATTTTATGACTAATATTTGTATGACATAATCACACAAACAGCCTTGAAAATGTGAGGGTTTATGTTGCATCAAACAACTACCTCTGAACTCTAAGACCGGTTAGGGCTTAATTTGCATAATATGATTTTGCAAATGTCTAACGAAAAGTTGAGGATTTATGTTGCACTAGGAAAACTACCTTGAAAACCTATGGCTTGGTTATTTAATTCTAGGAAAGGTTAAGCTGAAGTAGACACAAGTTTTGCTAACGACGATGGTCGTGCGGCCCACTATGCTTCAAGCTCCTTGTTGTTGCAAAGGTTTAGTTTTAGAAAGTGAAAATCAGGAGATGAGAGAAGTGTTTTGGTTTAGAAAAGTCTTAATTCCAAGTATTTTTAATGTTTTATTAGGGGAATCTTAAAGTTGATTATAACAATACCAGTTAAGATCCCACGGTTTTATCATTCCGGCACCGTTATTTTTATCAGATTCACTTAGTCCAAATAAATTTGCTAAACTCAACTGAATGGGTTCAACACTTTCATTTAGACTGTGGGAAATCCTGTTAGCAACACGTAGGTTACATCATCTGATGTATTCTCGATCATCCAACAAGAAGTTTTAATTTAGTTGGAGTTGTAGTTTTGTTGTTCTGTTTGTGATTAAATTTTGAGTTATTTTATATTTTTGAATGTTGTGGTGGTGAATTTTATCTTGTTGTGACTTTTAATTTAGTTTGGGTTTCAATTTTGTGGCTATCCTAAAAGTTTCAGTTTTCAAGCAGGGTGACAATCTTGTTTAACATGCAAGTTTTGCAAGGAAGGAAGGTAAAATACAGCGCAGGTAAATAAATTGCAATAAAATAAAACCGTACCTGGCAGGGTCTTCACATCATTCCAAGCTGCACTTAAAACACATGTCAGAGCATTTATATATTTGCAAGAAAACACCTAGGTAAAGCTAAGGGAAGGTTTTGGTTGTCTACCAAGATCCTAATCCTATTGCTAGTCAATTCCTATGACGTCTAGGTTTTTTTTTGTTAAGGATGATTATCTTCACCAAAGAGCAATCAAATTCAATTGTTCTTCTGAAATATCCCATCATATTGAGGAAGTGTTTAGGATGGGTCCTAAACATCTTTTCAATACTTCTGAGATTATCTCGAGTCCAAATGGATTTTATTGTATTAGTGAATTAATCATCTCAAAGTTTAGTTGAGTTTTGTCTCTTGCTCAGTGAACTAGGATGTTTGATTATCCCATGAGTGAAGTGACATTTCACTTAATGCTTTATTTAAGAGTTATGATAATTAAAGTCTTTAAGGGGCAAATTAGTTTGTTAAGGAACTTAACCACCCTTAATTAAAATTGAATTGTTGACTTAAGATGATTTAATTTTAAAATTTAATTTAGTTTCTTCTAAGTTACTTAGATTGAAAGAGATATTTGAGTTGTTTAATTTCATTAAGTTTTGACGATTTTAATTTTTTGAATTAATCATATTAATTTAAGTTAATTTTAATTATTAATTTAATTTTAATTGATTTAATTTTCACATTTCAATTAGAGGATGTTTGTAGATCATTTAATGTTTTGAATTTTATTTTAGATCTGTTATTAAAATGATTCTAGATTAGTTTCAAATATTTTAAGTTTCTTTTAATTTGATTATTAAATGATTTAATGTTTTAGATTTTAATTAATTACTAAATTATTTGAAAGTTTTAAATTTTAATTGATTATTTAAATAGTTTTATGCTTTAAATTTTAATTAATTATGGATAATTTATTATTTAATTAATAATTTCAATTATAATTATTAAAAATTAAATGTCATTGTATTATTTCAATTAGAGATTTTAGATTAAAGAATTAGTATCTTCTTAAGTCTTATCCCTAATTTTAATAATAAAAAAATTTTAATTAATCTTCCAAAATTTAAATGATTTAATTAATTAAGGTTCCATCTTGATATCTTTAAGGTGATTAATGGGTTTCTACCCTTTTATTCCCTAAGTTTCAATCATCTAAGGGAAGATTAAAATCAAATATTTTACCCTCCCCTTTTATTAGGCCTAAAATATTAATTAAGGTTAAAATTCTAAATTATCTTTATGCCCTCTTAAGCCTATTCACTTCATAATTCACTAAATGGAGCTCAAATGAATTTGAAATTTTTGTGTCACTTCACTCATATGTCAATTAAAACATTAGAGAAGAAAATGTGATTTTTCTGTTTTTAATTTAATTTTTATAATTATTTTTATGGAAAATATGGGTTTTCAATGAAAATTCAACAACATGACCAAGGTAAGTTTTCTATCCTTAGGAAAATTATGAGATGTTCCTACCTACCAGAGGACCACTTGGACCAATTTTAGTGATTTTTTTAATTATATTTTATTTATTATAATTCTTTGAAGTTTTAAGGTATTAATTAATTTTAAAATAAAATTAAAGCTGAAAAATAGATTTTATATTTTTATTAAATCTCTCTGACCTCAAGGAGTCCAGAGGAACAAATTTTATATTTTTCTGGTTTTTTTTTATTTATTAGAATTATTTCAGTGAGAAAGTTTGAAATTCATTTTTTTAATATTAAAAATTACATTAAGCCTTTAAAATTCAATATTTTAACCTCGAGACTTGGGAAACATATTTGGTTTGTTCCTAAATGATTAAGGAGCAAAATATGACATTTTTATGAATTTTAATATTTTTTGTAATTTTTATTATTTTTTAATTATTAAAATATTAAAAATAGGTAAAAAAATGAAATTTTTTAGAAAAATCCAATTTTTATTTTCCTAGACTCCTCTAGTATCAGAGAGGTCCCAAAACCAATTTGGTGAATTTTTGAAATGTATTTTGGGTTTTATGAATTTTTAAAGTTTAAAAATAGCCATGTGATTTAATTAATCCATTTAATGGGTTAAACCATTTCCAATCGATTCCAAATTTTTATGTGGGACTCCTCTGACCCTAAAGACTAGTGAAGAATTTTTTTCAAGTGGTTTTGATGTGTGGTTAATCCTAATTAATTAAAATTCAATTTTGGGTGGTTTGGCGAATTAGAAGTATTTTAAGGGAATTAAGCCAAACCATAATTATCCTAGGGTCCTCTGGTTATAAGATACCTCCCCAAATTTTCCTAGAATTTTCTAAGGAACATGCTAATTACTGGAATTAAAATGGAAAAACCGACATATAAATTTAAAAAATCAATAACTTGCCACAGAGATGGCCTCTATCCTTGGAAAATTCAGGGAATGTTTCTAATAACAGAGGTTACAAAAGCCCTATGGTCTCATGTCATGGTGAATTGTATGCATGCATTGAGAATTAAAATACTCAAAATAGTATTAAATTAATTAAAAATAAAATACTCAACAAAATAGATCAATTCTTTTTCCACATTATTCTCCTCTGTTCACTGAGCAAGAGGGTATTTTTTGTTTTATTTTTATAATTTTTCTATGCAAAGATATGAATTTTCAAAGTTTATGGTATTTAAATAAATAAGAAAATTAGGATTTTCCTACTTAAACCAGTCAGCTCCCCGTCATCCTACGGCGGATCGAAAGCCCACGCGGCGCACTCCCATTTGACGTCGCCATCTGACTCGACAGCCACGCGGCCCGCGGTTCATGTCACGTTGATTCGTCCGGCGCGATCCTAGCCGTTCACCCGATACTCCCTTCAAAAGCTTAATACAATAATGCACAAAGAAATCTCCTCCTGCTAAGTAAGTGAAACAAAGAGTAAGAGAAGGGCCCAAAACCTTCTCTAAAACCATCAAAGAATGTAAACCAAAAATATAGCTTTAGGTATGCTAAATTAATATCTCACTGCATGCATCATATTTGTTAAAACAATGCCAATACATTGTTTAAATTATTTTCAAAATAGTAAGGAAAGCTTTCCAAATCAGCAAATTAGGGGCAACGGGAAGTTCACAATCTCCAACCCAACCATGCAAATGAATGGAAGCTTTATAAGTAACAAAATTTCGAGTGATGTATATATAAGCCCAAAACAACATTGGAACCCCAAGGCTTCTAACATCAAACGGAATGGCAAAACGACATCAACCTAAGGTGAAAGAGGGCTTGCGCACTTCACATTTCCAAAAAGAAGTTTTTATATTCTCAATTCATTCTCAAAACGACGCCACAACAATTTTATTATTTCCCAATATAATAATTTCAAAGCTCCTAAATCACACGGTCCAAAGTTGTATACATCTCAGATTTTTTTTTAAATGGAGCTCACAAAGATGTCGAAATGTTAAAGGAGGTTTTCAGAACTTTGAATCACACAAACCCAAAGTCATAGGCATTTCAGATTTTTGAAATGAAGCTTTCAGATTTTCAAGATATAAGCTTCAAGGCCTCCAAACCTTCAGGATATTTTTTTATAAAGCCCTCCCAAACTTTTAAATTTTTGCAAAATGAGCCCCCGAAACTTTCAGATTTTTGCAAACGCGCCCTTCCAAAATTTCAGATTTTTGCAAAATGCTAAACTTTCAGATTTTTTTTTTTTTCAAAAGGGTAAAGCACCAAACAAGAATTACTCACCCAGTAATAATCCAAATTTCACGTTATATAATTCATCCCTCTTTGCTTGACAGTAAAAACTATCTTTACCATGTGAAACTCATAACCATCATGAGGGAAGAAGATCTCAGAGTAAAGATAAGAACAACCACAAAATACAGTGAATCTCACAGACTTATTGACTAACAAAGCCATAAACTATTTCAGGCTTCTCATAGGTTAGAGCAAGTAAAGGAGAGAAGATCCTTAGCATTGCATCAAACACAAGGTAAAGAATATGCTATATATATATATATATATATATATATATATATATATATATATATATATATATATATATATATATATATATGCTCCATGAACCACCAAACAAGAGAAAAAGGGAAAAAGATCTCACTTTCGGATGTTGAGATGAAGAAGAAAGGGAAGAGCGTGAATCAAAGTTCTCCAACAGCAAAGCTCCAGAAAATCCCAAAGCTTTTCAGATTTCCAACCCAGAATTTTTTTTGCAGCGCCTCCCCCTCACTTAAAGTTTCGGCCAACCCTTCATCCCTCCCCCAAGTGGGGTTTTTATAGCGAGAGGAGAGGAGAAACTCACCTCGACTTACCTGGTCGGTGAGCCAGATGCGACAAGGGGAGGGTAGCGACAAGGGACGGAGCTTTTAGACAGAGATGCAGAGAGCGTGGAGGCAGGTGCTGCAGAAGACACGAAAGCTTTACCAGAGGCGTGCGAGGAGGGGGGACTGACCCACTTTTAATATTTATGCAATTTATGTTTATAGCAACGACACCAAAAAAACTTGATCCCGCTTAAAGTATAGATATATGATTTAATGTATAATGTGGATTCTACGCAAGTATACGTATCGTATCAAGTAATACAGGGCTCTAGTGGAGTCCTGGTTATCGATCCCACAGGGAAGTTATTTAACAGATTTGTTATCAGCTAAAATTAAAGGAATTACTTACTAATAAGTGAACAGAATTTCAGAGTAATTATAATAAACTAAGTAAACTAATGCTTGAAATAAGTTGATTTAATTAATTCAGAAAAAAGTATCATTCTCCTTGTTTTTAGAAAATTAAGTGAAATGATGAATTTAAATAGAATTTTTAAATTGTATTGTAACAAATAGGAGCATTCTTATTCTTTACCCTTTGGTCCAGTGCGAAGAACATCGACTAATCCTATGTTTGATTACCGAATCTGTGGCTAGTGGCGGAGGATATCGACCGCCACTTCGTAGCTCCCACGTTCCCTCACCCGAGGGCTAACATCTACACTTCAGCTCTCAAACGAGTAGGATCGAATCGAGTATTTTAGTCCGTCACACTAGAATATCCAATTCTACGCCCGATAATTAATATTTCCCTATTTATTCGCACCCGCCTTCCAAGGCTTTTGACTTCCTCGAATATTGGATGTAATTTTTACTATAGTTGATAATTCAACATATTTTAACTACTCAATCGTCGGATTGAAAGTAAATTAAGTTTTAAGTAAAAATTATCACAATTTATTTATATTATATTAGGTGATTTTATTTAATTTCATCAATCCGCATAATTTTCATAAACAAGGAGAAAAACTAAGAAAACTACTCAGAATGCATGGGAATAAAACAAAACATGGATTTCATTTAAAGTTAACAACAATAAACAAAGATACTTATCTTAATTTCTTTCCCAAGCATACTCCTTGAAGTTCCTTTGACTTTTTCTTCTACTACAGCAACTAAATGGCACTCAATTAAACTAATGAACTCATTAAACACACTCAACTAAATTAAACTCACACAAATTACACTCAAGACTCTAGAAATGGACACACAGAAGACTCAAAAGACACACAAAACTCTAGAATTCGGCCTCTATTTATAGAGGTAGGCAAAGGTCCAAGGGGTGCTTAAACACCTCTTCAAAAAGTGTCCAGGTTCAATGTATATGCATTTTGAACTAGCTCGCCGTCGGCGGAAACGACCTCGCCGTCGACGGGGCTTCTAGAAGGTCTTCAAACCGCGCGATCTCGACTGTCGGCGAGCTTCGGGCTCGTTGTCGGCGAGCTAGTTATAATTCCTTCGTAAATTTCTCCTCACGATCTCGCTGTCGGCGGCCTCGATCTCGCCGTCGGCGAAGTAGTTATATTTGCATGAATTTCCTCCTTTTTGATCCAAATTTGCTTCATTTCATGTTTTTTGCTTCTATCACTAATAAATCTTCATTCCTGCAATAAAATAAAGAAAATACCTTTCTTTAAAGTGTAATTTCATCAAAAATAGATATGAATTTCTTGATATATTTTTCTATGATTAAAATCCCCCAAACTTAATTATTACTTGTCCTCAAGTAATTTTTGATACTAAATAAAAATAATGATTTCTATAATAGAATTTTTCAATTCAAATAATATATGAATTAATTTTAAATAACATTATAATAAAGTTAAATAGAAATATTTCTAAGTAATTTAAATTAATTTTATAGAGATAAGATTACTTAGTTATCGTGTCTAAGATTTCTAGCTTTCTATTTATTTCGAGAACGGCTATATTTAAAATAGTAAATTACTTAAGATATTTAGATGATAGAAATTCAAGAAAACACTATTTAGTAAAATACTAATCCATAAATATAAGTTTAGAAATATAATTAAGTTTTACCCTTTAGGTTGAATCCATTGAAGCCAATTTTTGATAAGACATCTTCTCAAGCTTCTCCTCACTTATATTTTTCTTTTCTTTTCTTTTTCTTTTCTTTTCTTTTTCTTTTTCAAGTGAGGATTACTGTATCTGGATAGCCTGTTAATAATTTTGAACTTCAACTTCTCTTCCTAAATTTGAAACTTAAAATATTTCTTTACTTATATATATTTCATAACTTCTACTTCATTGAGTTTCTATCCTTTCTTTTTCATCTATATACTTAAGAATTTCCAATTTTAGAATATAGTTTCCCTTACTTTAAATAGTTTACTATATTCTTATTCCTTTTAACCAAATATCTTATTCTATTAATTAATTGAATTATTAGAAATATTTTCTTTAACTTTATATAACAATTAAATAAAGCAACTCATATTTATTGAATTTGAAAATTACTATAGAAAATCATTTAATAATAATTTTTTGAAAATAGATATTGAGAACAATTTTGATAAGTAAATTTGTATTTTTACCTTCCCCCAAACTTAAATTTTTCTATCTAGTGTAAAAGGCAAAAGTATATAAATAAAATTCATCATACCTTTGAGCTTTAGGTATTTCTTTTCTTTGAAATTTTTGCAGGATTTTTCATTATTTACAGAACCTGTACTGTTAGTATTCTTCCACATATAATATTAAAAAGAAAGTGCAGGGATGGAAATTTTTTAAAAAAAAAAATAAGTATCAAACATAACAAAGAAAACTTAATTTGTTACTAAACATACACTTACAATTTAAACAATACATTAAAGAAAGACTAACATCCTATTTATATAAAAATTTGCAACTAATTTAACACACATAAGAAATTTAATATCACTGCTCAAGCAACAACAACATATCAAATCCAAAGTCCACAGAAAGTACTAAAATATTACAAACAGAAATAATAAAGTTTGCAAAACAACAAATCTAAAAAAAACAAACTAACTAAACAAAAGCTCTAATCTTCTACATTAAAATTCCAAACTATGTCATCACCCTGATCTCCAGGCTGAGAAGGCTGAGAAGGCTGAGCAGGCCGGTATCGTGAATATCGGGGCACTCGTGAAAGACAACATCTAAATCACCACTCCTATAACGACGCTCGCCTTCATAGTATGCAATCTCGTACTCGAATGTCGTTGGAGATATTCGTTATCATAATCGTGTCTTCTCTCCAAGCCTCGATCCTTCCGATCTATATGCTCAAATCTTCTTTCCATATTTTCTCCAAATAACTCAAAACTCTTTCTACTCAGGGTTAACTCATTCATCAGATCTTGAAGGGTAGGAGTGGTGTACTGAGGGGGTGGTTCATAACTAGTAGAGGGTATATCTCTACTTGAGTGGTGTACTGAGGGGGTGGTTCATAACTAGTAGAGGGTATATCTCTACTTGAAGAAGGTACATAATCCCTTGTCCCAGATCTCCATCCTTCGTGGGATTCATATTTCTTTATATTAGCTTGAGTAAGGGGTTTCATAGGCTCTATCCATTCCTCATCATCTCTTGCCTCTACCCCAGATAATTGGCAAAGTGCATAGATAAGACCAGGATGTCCTAGTCCTCCTCCACTTTCATTGCTAGCAGTGGCTAATATGTTCTTATATATAACATTTCCCACATTAATACTCTTCTGGTTCTGAATACAGAAATTCAGAACTGCTTTATCTCTTGTTACCTCACTATGGTGGTAGGTAGGTAACAAAGTAGAACAAATAAAATAATGTCAGGCTTTAGATGTTGCATTTAGCATAGAAAGAGGGAAGTTTACCCGTCCCAGTTGCTTTATCTTCCAGACTCCTTTCTCATCAGTGAGAAAGTCGATCACCTCTTCCAATTGTCCTTCCATAGTTCCAAAAGTTTCATATTCGCTCATGTAGGTGTCTCGAACTTCATAATAAGCGTTTATTCTAGCAGCGTTGAAATCTACAAAAAATCCTCTAACCTTAACCGGGGCATCTTCAGCTTGTGTTAAATTTGTATAGAATTCCTTCACAACTTCTACAGCTGCTCTGTTGGTAACGTAGCAAAAGTTTTCCCATCCTCGCTCCTTTATAACTCGCTCTACTTCTCCTCCTGGATTCTTGAAAACTAGATCTTGAATGCATTTTCTTGCTTGTATATTTTGAAAATATCGAGTTTTTGCTCTCGCATTAATGAATCGAGTTTCGTCATAATCTATTCGTCGCTTTTGTCGTGGAGTCATTTCTCGATCTATGAAATTTACAAAAATTTTAATTAAACTTCAAAATATTACTAAGAAGGCTTCCTACAACAACTAAAATCCATTTAAATCAATTTCTATGAAATTCTTCCAAGTATTTTCTTCACATTTCAAAATTTTTCAAAATATCCCAATGTAGAAGAAATTCATGGTGAAAATCAAAAACTTTTGCATAGGAGTGAAGCTCTTACCAAGGGAAGATGAAATCTGGTGTCAAAAAGTGTTGAAATCGCTTCAAATCCAAGATCTCTCAAGCCCTAGGTCGGTTTTTTCAAAAATTTGAGGAAAGGGATGATGAATAGTGTCGGTTGACCGGTCAAATATAGGTCTTTTCTCGTTCTCACTGTCAGCGAGGTTTTTCTCGCCGTCAGCGAGCTAATTAATTTCATAAGGCAAAAGTTTCGGGAAAAATCCGTCGTCGGCGAGCTCGGTCTCGCTGTCAACGGGTTTTTCTCGCTGTCGGCGAGGTTCCAAAAATTTTCAATTTTTGAAATTCATCAATCATTTTCAACCTCGAATTACCCTTAATCAATCTTCCGATCACTTAATTTAATAATAATACGGAAATTAGATACTTATACTTACAAAAAGTCACACAAAACAAACAACATAACTTCATAAATGAAATCCATGAAACTTACAAATTTCACACTAACAACTTCACACATACTTAACTTAATTATTCAAATCCATAATACTCAGCATCGCAATCCAAACCACAACACTCTAAATGCTGAGACATAACAATTACATAAAATCTTATCAAATCTGAGATGAGCAAATTAAAGTTCGACTCATAATAAAAGTTAACTCCAAATCAAACACACACATATACAAATATAACATAAACATAGAAATCTTTCCTACTCTTCAGTGTCTGAACTAATATCTTCTCTGATATTTCCGATGCGACGCAGGTGCACAAATAAATTGTAGAAAAGCCTGAAAGGAAATTCTGCAGTAGATTCTTCATTAATCCATCCTTTCTGTCTTAGTAGATGAATAAAACTGGCCTCCAGATGTCCAGTATGATCAAAATGCTCCTTCATTCTCCAATTAATATGATCAAACATATTAGAGATATTGTCAATAGAATTCATCACATTTTGCAATTCTTTCTCCAATCCTTTAATCTTTTTCAGAATGAAATTAGTCTTATCAGTAAAGGGCCTTGCTAAAGGATTGTTCTGTGATGCTCTGTCAGAAGTAACGGTGATCTCATCATTGTTATCCAAAGTCGGAAACATATTAGTAGGATCCAGGGGTTTCCATGGTAAAAGTACTTTTTCCCAAGCCTCATAAGAAACTTGGTACTGACTGCATAAAGCAAATATAGTAGATGGGTGTCCGAGTCCATGCATTGACCCATGCACAATTAATCCCAATGCAGACTTTACTATTATTGATCCAACATCGATAGGTAATCCAATTTGAATACAATAATTTAAAATAACGCATTCCTTTGAAACTTTATTTACTCTCATGGTAGGTAATAATTTTGATGATATAAAGAAATGTCAGTGCTTCGAGACAGGGTTTAGAAGTGATGCAGAAAAACTGACATACCCGTCTTCTCGTAACTCCTAATCATCTGGTTCATCAGTCAGATATCTATAGATCTTGTTCATATTGTATCTTGAAGGCACAAAGTTGGAATAATGACAGACAGAGGTATTTTCTATAGAAAACAATTCATTTACTCTTGCAGGAGTAAATGTTACTCATCTTCCTCTCGACGTAGACATTTCCATTGTTGATCGCATGTAAATTAGAGTAAAACTCTTTAACTACCGGTATAACTACAACGTGAAAGTTGTATAACAAAATACCTCCCAATGCCACTCGTGCGATCATTTCTTCGATTTTTGTAGTAGCATTCTCTACTCCTCTATTGACGAATCCTCTTTCTTTGATAAGTCTTTTCTTCATCAAGCCTTTGTTGAAGATTCACTGTGCCTCTGAACTAACGAATTTTCTCCGGTTAAAAACTTCAGTTTTTGTGATTTCTAGGAATTTGGAGGCCATTTTGGATGGAATGGATTGGTCTCTAGTCGTTCCTAAGGAAGAAAATGGTGTAAAATCGGATTTGGAATAATTTCTTACGAAGGAATGGCTTAGATCCGTCCAAAACCGCACGAAAAATCTTTAAGAAACCAAATTTTCAATCGCCTCGCCGTCGACGGAAGTTCCTGCCGTCGGCGACTTAGTTATAAAGCCGAATGAGTAATGGTCCACGATCTCGCCGTCGACGGGCTCGGGCTCGCTCGTCCGCGAGATTCGTAAAAATCGCCCGTTTTTGCTCCGGTCCGAATATTTTCCGATCTCATCCTATGAGTTCAATTTTTATGATGATTCTAATAAAAATTTGAGTAAGTAAGATTTGTTTTAATAATATAGACTCACTAATATGTAGATATTTAAAAATAAAAGACTACTATGGGTTGCCTCCCATAAAGCGCTTGGTTTAACGTCGTCGACCGACCTAATTCGATTAGTGATCAGGTTGACTAAGCATTAAAACCTCTTTAAAATTTGGTCTTTTACCTTCGAAATATGGTTTTAATCTATGTCTGTTTACCTTAAATCTATGTCCTGTTTTTGGATCTTCAATTTATATAGTTCTATATGAAAATATTTGAGTTATGGTGAAAGGTCCTAACCATCGAGATTTCAATTTCCCAGGAAATAATTTCAATCTAGTATTATAAAGCAAAACTTCTGTCCCGGTTCAAAATTTCTCTGATTAATCTTCCGATCATGCCATATTTTCATTCTTTTTTTATAAATTCTATCATTATCATATGATTCATTTCTTAATTCTTCCAATTCATTTAATTACAACAATCTCTTCTCACCAGCTTCTTTCATATTATAATTAAATTCTTTAATCGCCCAATATGCTTTATGTTCTAATTCAACTGGTAAGTGGCAAGTTTTTCCATATATAAGCCTATAAGGAGTCATTCCAATCGGAGTTTTATAAGCAGTCATGTATGCCCATAATGCAGTGTCTAGTCTTATAGACCGCTCGATCTATTAGGATTTACGTACTTTTCTAATATACGCTTAATCTCTCGATTAGAAACTTCGCTAATTCACTTGTTTCGTGGATGATAAGCAGCTGATATCTTATGCATAATATTATATTTTTCTACTAGTTTGTGAATATATTTGTTTTTAAAATGAGTTCCTCCGTCGGTGATAATCACTCTCGCATTCCAAATCTAGTAAAAATATTTTTCATTAAGAATTTTGAAACACTTTTAAGCATCACACCTAGGTAAAGCTTCGTGCTTCAATCCATTTGGAAACATAATCAACAACTACTAATATATATGAGTTTCCAAATAACGGAATAAAAGGTCCCATGAAATCTAATCCCCAAACATCAAAAATTTCAACTTCTAATATAAAATTCGGAGGCATTTCATTTTTCTTGATATGTTTCCTACTCTTTAAGCATTTATCGCAAGTTTTAATATATCTATATACATCTCTAAATAGAGTAGAGCCAAGTAGAATCCAGTATCGTAGAATTTTATATGCAGTTTTATCCGTCCCAAAATGTCCTCCAAAATCGAATCATGACATTTTTGAATAATTGGTTCAATTTCCTCATAAGGCACACATCTTCTAATAATTAGATCCTTGCATTGCTTATATAAGTATGGTTCATCCCAAAAATATGATTTAGTATCGTGAATGAATTTTTTTGTTGTTGCAAAGTTAACATAGGTGGTAAAATGTCACTTACAATATAATTTACTATATCATCATACCAATGTATTTTCAACTCATTAATATTATAAAGTTGTTCATCGAGAAAACTGTCTAAAATTTCATTATCAATATTAGATAATTCATGATTTTCTAATCTTGATAAATGATCGACAATTTGATTATCGGCTCCCTTTTTGTTAACTATCTCAAAATCAAATTCTTGCATTAATAATATCCATCCGATTAATCTTGGTTTAGAATCTTTCTTTTGCATTAAATATTTTATAGCGAGAATGATCGGTATGCACAATACATTTAGTTCTTATTAGATAATGCCGAAATTTATTAAAAGCATATACAACCGCTAATAATTCTCTTTCAAGAATCGTATAATTTATCTCGACGATCATTTAGAGTTTTACTAAGCATAATATATAACTTTGAAAATCTTATCATATCTCTCGCCAAGAACTCGCTCCTATAAGCATAATCACTAGCATCACACATAAGCTCAAATGGTTTCTCCCGATTAGGCGAAACTATTATAGGTGTTGTAATTAATTTATCTTTTAATAATTCAAAAGCATTCGAGCATTCGATTGTAAATTCAAATTTTTTGTCCTTTTCAAGAAGTTGGTATAGAGGTTTAGTAATTTTTGAAAAATCTTTAATATAACGCCTGTAAAATTCAGTATGTCCAAGAAAACTTCTTACCCCTTTTACCGTAGTTGGAGGTGGTAATTTAGCTATTACTTGAATTTTGCGTGGTCTACTTCCATGCCTTTTTCCGAAATTTTATGCCCTAATACAATGCTCGCTCGTAACCATAAATCGACATTTCTCCTAATTAAGAACTAAATTAGTTTTCTCACATACTTCAAATACTTTTTCAAGATGATTTAAGCATGTGTCAAATGTTGTTCCAAATACGGAGAAATCATCCATAAATACTTCTATTCCATTATCAATTAATTTACTAAATATAGACATCATACATCTTTGGAATGTTGCAAGTGCATTACATAATCCAAAAGATATTCTTCGAAAAGCGAAAGTTCCATAAGGACTAGTAAATGTAGTTTTATCTTGATCCTCAGGAGCAATTTATATTTTATGATAACCGGTATATCCATCTAAGAAACAAAAATACTTATGTCCGGCTAATCTATCTAACATCTGGTCTAGAAATGGTAAAGGGAAGTGATCTTTTCTAGTAGGTCGTATTTAATTTTCTATAATCAATACATATTCGCCATCCAAGTAACTTGTCTTATAGGGATAAGATCATTATTTTCATTAGCTTTAACGATCACTCCTCCTTTTTAGGTACACAAGTGAAATGGGCTTACCCAAGCTATCGTCGAAATAGGATATATAATACCATTATCTAACCATTTTAAAATTTCTTTCTTGACTACTTCTTTCATTATCGGGTTTAATCTCCTTAGAGGATCGGCTTTAGGTTTATGTTCATTATCTAAAATAATTCTGTGCATACAGATTGAAGGACTAATTCCTTTAATATCTGCTAAAGTCCAATAAAAAATTTTCTTATATTTTTTTAATGTTTCTAAAAGTTTTTGTTCTTGAGATTCATTTAATTCAGATGAAATAATAACTGGTAGAGTTGAAGAATTACCTAAGTAAGCATATTTTAAATGATTAGGTAACATTTTTAACTCAAGTTCGGGAGGTTTAATAATTGATGGAACTATATTTTTTTCGATATTTTCCGTATTATCCAAAAATTCAAATTTCTCTTGAATATAATCTAATTCTTCATTTCTCTCAGATTTTTCAATTAATTCAGTATTTTCTTTTTCTAATTTGTCTTCATAATATTCTTTAAAATGTTCATTTTGTAGATGATCAAGTACTTCCATTCGAAAACACTCATCATCTTTTTCTAGCGCAGGATATTTCATTGATTTAGAAATATTAAAAGTTACTTTTTGGTCATTTACTCTCATAGTTAATTCTCCTTTCTAAACATCAATCATAGCTTTTCCAGTGACTAAAAATGGTCTTCCTAAAATGATAGGAATTTCTTTATCTTCTTCCATATCTAGAACAATAAAATCTACAAGGAAGATAAATTTATCCACTTTTATTAAGACATCTTTAATAACTCCCTTAGGATATGTAACGTAACGGTCGACTAACCGAAGAGTTACCGAAGTAGGTGAAATTTCTCCCAATCCTAATCTCTTGAAAATTGATAGAGGCATTAGATTGATGCTTGCTCCTAAGTCACACAAAGCTTTTCCATAGAATTTTTCTCCAATAGCGCGAGGTATAGTGAAACTACCAGGATCTTTTAATTTTTCGAGAAATTTTTCTCGAATAATAAGACTACACTCTTCACTAAGTGCAACCATTTCATTATCAGTAAATTTTCTTTTTTTATTAAGAATATCTTTCATAAATTTTACATAGTTTGGCATCTGTTCTAAAGCTTCTACAAAATGAATATTTATCATTAATTTCCTCAAAATTTCAAGGAATTTAGCAAACTGTTTGTCTTTTTTATGTTGAATTAGTCGTTGAGGAAATGGTGATGGAGGTTTTTTAACAGAAATTTTCATTGGTATTAAAGGATTTTCTAAGTTTGGATCTTGTTGATTCTTTTCTTTTTCAATTTTCACTTCCTCTTTTGGACTTTCAAGTTCTTTCTGAATTCAAGGTTCTAATTCTTTTCCACTTCGTAATTGTATCGCTTTAATTTGTTCATTTCCCTTGTCTTTAGGATTTATTTCTACATTACTAGGAAATGTTCCAGGTATTCTATTATTAAGTGCAGTAGTGATATGTCCAAGTTGAGTTTCAATATTTTTGATAGTTGTTCCTTGATTTTGTAATTGGTTTCCTTGTATTTGTAGTTGATTTCCTTGATTTTATAAATGTTGACCCATATTTAATATTAATTCTTCTTTAGATAATTTCTTTTCTTTAAATTGTGGGTTATTATTATTAAATCCAGGTGGATTATTAGGTTTATAATTAGGATTTCCTTGATTAGATGGATTTCCTAATTGTTGTGTCATATTATTCATCCATGGTTGATTAGTTGTATTATTATTCCAATTAAAATTAGGATGATTTTTCCATCCAGGATTATAATAATTTGCATAAGGATTATTAGGTTGTTGTTAATTGCATTAATTGTTTCATATTGAGATTGGGATTATATAAGTTGTCCAGATAAATTTTTTTCTATTATAGTAGGAGAGTAATTCATTCCAAAATGATCTAATTTTTTAGATATAGCAGCAATTTGTGAAGCTAACATAGATATTGCATCATTTTCATGAATACTAGCTATTTTTGTAGGATTCATTCTATCAGCAGGCCATTGAAAATTATTTGTTGTCATTTCTACGATTAGTGCATAGGCTTCATCGAATGGTTTTAACATTAATGATCCTCCAGCAGCAGCATCGTTGATTGATCTTAAAGATCCTACTAATCCATTATAAAAAGTTTGGATAATTAACCAATCTGGTAACGCATGATGTGGGCATTTCCTAAGAAGTTCTTTAAATCTCTCCCAAGATTCATATATTGATTATCCATCAAACTCGACTAAAAGAAGTTATATCATTTCTAAGCTTAGCAGCTTTTAGATGGTGGAAAATATTTGGATAGAAATTTTTGTGATAATTCTCCCCAAGTTTTAATAGATCCAGAGTCTAACGAATTTAACCACATTTTAGCCTTATCCCTTAAAGAAAAAGGAAAAAGTCTAAGTCTAATAACGATCGTTAGATACTCTTTCATATTTCAAAGTAAAGACATAGTTCTAAAAAACTAGCAAGATGTAAATTAGGATCTTCGGTAGGTGAACCACTAAATTGATTGTTTTGTACAATTTGGATAATTGCGGGTTTAAGTTCGAATGAATTAGCGATTACATCGTGGTTTTGAATAGTTAAATGAATTTCATCTAATGTAGGGTTGGCATAATCTCGTAATGGTCTTGGTTGATTGATATTTTCATTTTCAGGTATATTTGTCATTTGTGTTAAATTTATAATTTCTCTTTTTGTTTTCTAATTCTTTTAATTGTACGCTCTAATTCTGAATCGTAAGGTATTAAATTTTCGTTTCCAAATTTTTCGCATACAATTTTAAAATAGATTTTAGATTAGTCCGTTACTTTAGTAAATAATTTCTTTATTTCCCCAGCAACGGCGCCAAAAAAAAACTTGACCCACTTTTAATATTTATGCAATTTATGTTTATAGCAACGGCACCAAAAAAACTTGATCCCGCTTAAAATATAGATATATGATTTAATGTATAATGTGGATTCTACGCAAGTATACATATCGTATCAAGTAATACAGGGCTCTAGTGGAGTCCTGGTTATCGATCCCACAGGGAAGTTATTTAACAGATTTGTTATCAGTTAAAATTAAAGGAATTACTTACTAATAAGTGAACAGAATTTCAGAGTAATTATAATAAACTAAGTAAACTAATGCTTAAAATAAGTTGATTTAATTAATTCAGAAAAAGTATCCTTCTTCTTTTTTTTTAGAAAATTAAGTGAAATGATGAATTTAAATAGAATTTTCAAATTGTATTGTGACAAATAGGAGCATTCCTATTCTTTACCCTTTGGTCCAGGTGCAAAGAACATCGACTAATCCTATGTTTGATTACCGAATCGCGGCTAGTGCGGAGGATACCGTCGCCACTTCGCAGCTCCCACGTTCCCCTCACCTAAGGGCTAACATCTACACTTCGCCTCTCAAATAGTAGGATCGAATTGAGTATTTTAGTCTGTCACACTAAAATATCCAATTCTACGCCCGATAATTAATATTTCCCTATTTATTTGCACCCGCCTTCCAAGGCTTTTGACTTCCTTGAATATTGGATGTAATTTTTACTATAGTTGATAATTCAACATATTTTAACTACTCAATTGGCCAGATTGAAAGTAAATTAAGTTTTAAGTAAAAATTATCACAATTTATTTATATTATATTAGGTGATTTTATTTAATTTCATCAATCCGCATAATTTTCATAAACAAAGAGAAAGACTAAGAAAACTATTCAGAATGCATGGGAATAAAACAAAGCATGGATTTCATTTAAAGTTAACAACAATAAACAAAGATACTTATCTTAATTTCCTTCCCAAGCATACTCCTCGAAGTTCCTTTCGACTTTTCCTTCTAGTACAGCAACTAAATAGCACTCAATTAAACTAATGAACTCACTAAACACACTCAACTAAATTAAACTCACATAAATTACACTCAAGACTCTAGAAATGGACACACAGAAGACTCAAAAGACACACACAAAACTCTAAAATTCGGCCTCTATTTATAGAGGTAGGCAAAGGTCCAAGGGGTGCTTAAACACCTCTTCAAAAAGTGTTCAGGTTCAATGTATATGAATTTTGAACTAGCTCGCCGTCGGCGGGAAACGACCTCGCCGTCAGCGGGGCTTCTAGAAGGTCTTCAAACCGCGCGATCTCGCTGTCGGCGGGCTCGAGCTCGCTGTCGGTGAGGTAGTTATAATTCCTTCAGAAATTTCTCCTCACGATCTCGCCGTCGGCGGCCTCGATCTCGTCGTCAGCGAAGTAGTTATATTTGCATGAATTTCCTCCTTTTTGATCCAAATTTACTTCAGTTCATGCTTTTTGCTTCTATCACTAATAAATCTTCATTCATGCAATAAAATAAGGAAAATACATTTCGTTAAAGTGTAATTTCATCAAAAATAGATATGAATTTCTTGATGTATTTTTCTGTGATCAGGGACCAAAGCCGAAGCTTCGCGAGGGAGGAGAGGAGCTGCTCGGTTTCGCCCTTCTAGGGCTCCGCCTGGGCTCACTAATGGGAAAGGGGCGGGTGGTGTGTGTTAGGGATTTAAGTGTTTTTTCTCTTTTTTTATTTACTTCACTTTTTTTTATTTTAAAGTAATATTTTATTCAAATTCTGGCGATTTGAACAAAATACGACCCTGCACAAAACTATATCAAAATTAGTGGCCTTCCTAGGTAATTTCGACATTCCAGACGTATCGGTGTGGTCTGTTTCGTCATCCAGGGTCGTTTGGACAACCTCATCGACGATCGAGTCGAAAACGCATCGAATTTAAGTTCTGCTAAAATTTCGATTCGCGATCGATCATTTTGAAAATCAATTTTAATTTCGATTACTTATGAAGCAAATAAATGTTCGATTGATGTAAATTTCGATGTTTGAATGTGTCGACGATTCGAATTGTGAAATTCGTGCGTGCGGGGGTGCGAATCGTGCACGAGGTGACCCTAAGGTTTAATAATCCTATGGGAACTCATTTGGAGCTCCGATGTATTAGTTTCGACCTTCTAAATGTTAGAAGTTGACAATCATACAATCAGAATTTCAAAACGAGTAAAGAGTCTGTTTGAGCTTCTAAAACAAGGTGGGTCCCATATCTAGTCCTCTAGGATAGTCAAGGAGAAGTCTTATGGCTAGATCCTAAGCACTAAGAGGAAAGAAAAGACCTCACCAAAAATGAGGTCAACACAACTTACCTCAAAAATGATTATTGGAGATCCCTTATAGGAAAAGGGAGATCCCCCTATGACTCATACCGTTGAGGGTGAAGCCACGGGTCAGGAAAGTGTTGTTCTACTTTCGATAGGTAAGGCGATAAAATTTTGTCAACGCCCCTTTCCTTGTTGTATATGATTCCTAGTTGCTTTCAGATATGCCAATTAAATATACCATGGAGGACCACGTAACGGGTGTTGCTGAAGCAAGGACCTCGTTCAAAGCTGCCCTCTATGTTGGTGTCCATGCTACTAAAGAGGAGATGAATCCAACTACCAGAGGGTTCTCAGCTTCGACCGAATGTGTTGTATTGAGGCCAAGTCCCATAGCCTATTTTATCCCTCATTTGGAAGATTGAGATACCTTTATTGACTGCATGACCATGATGAGGGGTGATGTGAAGTTAAAATGTGATCTTTCATTTATGTTTTAACCTAATTTTATGTTAATTTTATATTTTTGGAAGATAGTTGTGAAGTATTTTGTATGATATAGCTAAGAAGGTTGATCAGAGATCAAATGGTGGGTAATTGGTGCTAAGTGTAGGATCAGTGCCCAGGCGCCAGCCAATCAATGCATAGGCTCTGAAACAAGAGTTGTAAACTAGCAAATACTAGAAGCAAGAAAGTAGGCACCATGTTGGTGGCACCTAGGCGTCATGGTCCAGCGCTTAGGTACTAAAAACAGCGCCCAAGCACTCAATGCCCTAACCATGAAGAACCAAGCATTGGAAAACAAGGTGCTGCACCTGCGACGCCTAGACATCAAAGTCCAATGTCTAAACATAGTCCAATGCATATGCGCTACTTCGCATGTTTTAGTCATTGTGATGGTTCAAATGCATCGTTTCTTGAAGGGGAGTATTAAATCACTTAAGTCATGCACGATGAGGAGAGCTCTATCATATCTGGACTTAGAAAACTTTATGGAAGTGTGGAGAAAACTTTTAAAGTAATTTTGAGAAAGAATTATAGAGATAATTCAAAAGGGTTGTTATGTAATTTTGGTGTTCTTTTGTGCAACAAAGCGAGTGGAGAAGTGGAAATAAGTGAAGCACTTCAATGATGTACTCTTTTTGGTTTTTTTATTCCAAATGTTTGTATTTTATTTGCTTTAATCATTTAAAAATATTTTGTGTTGTTTCAAAGCATATTTAGTCACTGATTTGCATATGATGTTTCTTAGATATTTTAAGTGGGGAAATTTACATATATACCACACAATTTTTATATATTTACATACGTAATACCTAAACTTTTATATTTACATGCATAACTCTCAAACATTTAATATACATATCACTTAAAAATGTATGATTATTACTTTGTTTTTAAAAAATAAAATACATATTTTCATGCATGACTTTGAGACACCAAAATGTTATGAATGCAAATATGAATTTTAAATGTTAGATATGTATAAACATAATGTACATACAAAATCTGTTAGCACGAATCCCAAAGAATTTCAACAGCCATCAGTGAAGGTGATGTGGCTCGTTGGGACCACTAGGAGCAGTTTGAGAGTCCACATTACTTGCCTGACTAATGTTGGCTAGGAGAAATATAACTTCACGGCGGATGAAAATCAACTATCCTCCCAAAGGATCACCCGTATGAGCGTCGCACCGACAATCCACCAGGATTCCTTATCCAAGCCGGACGGATGTTAGGAGTCACACAAATCATAGACAGGTGGCCGACACCTCCTGGTCAACCCTTCAGCCATAGTCACCTAGATCATAACCCGGTCGGACGCCATCTCAAACTCCCGGCCCATAGCCGCCAGATCATAACCCAGTCTGACGTCATCTCATGCTCCTGGCCCATAGCCGCCCGGATTATAACACGGTCAGGCGCCATTTAAAATTACCGGCCTTACAACTGTATGCCTAAAATACCTACTACTATACTTACTTTACTAGTGATATAGATGTAATCTCACAGCTCACATTCTTATAAATAATAGCTCATTTCGTGAATAAAGGCTACGCGATTTTATTATTCATCATTTTGTTTTCTCTGTTCTTTTGCTCTCTTTCGTGTTTTGTTCTTTGAGTGTGTCTCCTGAACAGATTTGGATTTAACACATAAGACTTGTATGATACATATGTAAATCCTCTGAGAGGGTATGGTGTTAATCTAATTTGAATAATACTTTATTTCAATTGAAGTTTGTGTTAGTTTTCTTCGATTTACTTTTTATTCGGTATCAAATGAGCGGGACTTTTTGACAATAAAAAGGTTATAAGTTTTTTGATAGTTTATTTGGTTGGTTTTTAATTAATAAATAGAACTTGCTATATTGATTACTTTACAATGTGAGGGAGCTAATGGAAGGGATTATATATTTTTTTTGGTCAATTTTTTTCTTGGCTTATAGACTTCTACAATTTTGCTTTGTTGAGACGGACAAAAAAGTTAATGTAAATCATGAAATAATTGGTGGTTGACATTATGCATTAATAAAAATCTGACTTTTAAGAGCATAATATAAAATAGAAGAAATTCTAGGCCATTATTGAATACTTCATTTGAAAGCAATAAATAAAAATTTGCTTTGTATATTAAATACTACAAGGAAAAATGGTTCCTCATTTTTTTAAATGGCTAGAATATAGTTAGGTTTTGTTTGATACAAGTCAATCATTTAAAAAGATAAATAGTTAAGCAATGTTAGAGTAAAAATTTATTGGAAAGTTTTAAATGTATGCATGAGAATTTCAATGTTGCTCCACATATATAGATACCAAGGTTCTATGCTTCAGCGAAGTTTTGCTTAACATTCAAGCATAATATTTTTTTAACATTGTTTGATAATGTAATTATGTATATTTTTCATTTTGTTGAATTATGAGTTGTATATAGATTTACAACTCAAGGGTAGAGCTAGAGAATAAAAAAAGAGTGAACATAAGAGAGGGAATTGTGGGGGAAAGTGTGATATGTTGTCTCTCTAAGATTATAAAAATAATCCTCCAATGATCTCCCCTATTATATTATTTGTTCTCCTTTATATAGGATAATTTTTTCTATATAATATACATATATATGGAGCTATGGTTGTTCTCCTTTATCATATCCTGACATTAGCATATATTTAATATTATCTCAGTTGTATTATCTTTTAGCATCATAACATTTCTCATTTTGTTGCATGTTTATTTTGTCGGGTCATATCTCTCAATCTCTTTAGCCTCCTTCTAAATGTTTGCCCCTAAATCAGTTCAACACAGGAGTGAATTTGCGCTCCTCCAATGATGTCAATCTAAGGTGGTGAAGTGACCAGGATGGTGTCATCGAACAAACACCACTTTGATTCGTGTCAAAGAGGAGTGTCCATCAAATCATTTGCATTTACTTCATGGTACATTTTCAATATCCCTTACTTAGGGAATTATACTATGCAACTAGTGATCGACAGCTCGTACTTTGATAATTCATACTCACTAGGTCAGCCATCGTGATTCAGTGAATCAGCTTGACAAATCCAAATATACTCTCTGTACTTCATTGACTAAGTATGATCGTATTTTTAGGCATACACATTACATGACAAAATGATAGAATGTCAGTAAAGTGAAGGAATAAAAATACTATAAGACATCAAAATGCAATAATATTCATTGCAGAATATCGCAGACTTAAAATGATCATAGATGACATAATTCAACAAGGGCAGTTTATGAGCTAACCAAATGATTATTACTCAACTTAAGGTAGATATTAAGAAACAATTAGAATTTCATGACATCCGACTTCTACGCAATTGCATTATAAGATAAATTATTATCATATTCTTTCATCCTTTTAAGTCTAGTGTAGAATCTAATAAATTTATTAAAAAGTGTCATATTTCTCTTATTCAAGCATCTAATTCGTCAATTCTCGAATTTGCAACGCCCAACGTCTCTTCTAGAAATTATCAAATAAAATTATTGAATTAATGGAATCTCAAGGTTGTATAGTTAAAGATTATGGATATTATTTTAAATATATTTATTGATTTGATTCTTTATTTAATTTTTACTATTCTGCCTTTATACAATATTTATATAATTTTTATATGTATGAGTTAAAGCAATAGGTAAGAAATATAAGTTGAGTATTCAGACAATTTAATTAGTCTATACATGACTAACTCGTCAAAGACCAACTACAAGTAGTTAAATGAGCTACAAATTAGTTAACTAGTTTTCATTTAAAAATCATTTATTGTTTTTATCAAATTTTTCTGGTATTTATTTTATTTTTCTTCACATTAAATATGAGCATATATAATTTTATCCTAAATTAAGTAATATGGGCACACAATATTCTCTTCCTCTGATTAAGAACATTTTTGGTCACTTCACTGAATTACCATCCGACTCAAATCATGCACCGCCCATTCTTGGTCGTTCGATTAGGATCGTTGCCTTGGACGAAATACACCTTAAGCCATGCATATTAGGCGGATTATCATAGTCTTCGTGGAGGTAATCTTCCAAAATTATTGCTGGGGTGATTCATATGTTACCCATAATGGATCTTGGCGCTAATGAGTAGGGAATATGCTAGAGCACGATTCATTTTGAGGTAGAAGACATGAGTTTTTTTGATGCATGAGTGTTGTGGATTGGAGCTTGTGAGTCTTCCGATAGGGTGTTGAGCATTTTTGTTAGTTTTTTAAGGAGATTTTAGTGACCATGTATTGCCCATCATTCTCAATTTTGCTGCTCGGGTGGAACTTTTATTGGCGGATCGATTTAAGTTCCCTGAGTATCGATCGAACTCAATAATTGCAAGAAATTTTTAAGTTCCCCAAGTGTCAGCCGGCCTTGGGATCGTTTTCATAATTAGAAAAAAAGTTATTCATTCTTTTTTATGAAATTAACAATAAAATGCAAGAGTATGAATGATAACACGGTTGGTGCGGCCGACAAACACACAGTCGACTCAAACAAGGCTATGCGGCCTATCAGATCGGTCCGTCGATTATAGGAATCCAATGTTGGGATCTTGAATCGTTATGGACACTCTACCTTAAAGATTTGCCACAAGAACACATGCTCGTGTTGACGAGGCACCTCAACAAGTTTGAACTTATGTCAATAGATCGGTGTTGACCCAACACCATCAAAAGTATTGAGAGTAGCCTTTCCTATCTAAGGCTGGAGAAACACGTATGCCATTGGGTATTGACCCTTCATTTTGGGGTTGTTGAATCACTCCCAGATCAGTATGACTCAGATGACCTCCAACATTTAGTCCTTTAATTTATGGATTTGTTGGGGCACAAATTCTTAGGTGTATTTTACGTTGTTGTGGTCTCTGTTATGAGGTTCTTCTCCTTGAGATGCTCATTTTCTTATTTGTGGCATCATCCATGCTCGTTATATCTTTCAGGATGTTTGTTCCAAATTTTTCTATGAATCACACCCAAAGAATACAGTGTAAATAGGATGAGAGAGAGAGAGAGAGAGAGAGAGAGAGAGAGAGAGAGAGAGAGAGAGAGAGAGAGAGAGAGAGAGAGAGAGAGAGAGAGATGGATATTAATCAATTCTCACTTATTCATAAAATGTTTCCCATATTATAGAGGATATTATATTTTTACCCTAATTTGGAAGGGGTTCGTATTAGGGTATTGCTGGTATTTTTACATGGATAGGCTCCTGGCTGCTTCTGCCTCAACCGACTAAGCTTAATTGACTCTAAGTCGACGAGATCAGCTTGATCAGCTAAGCGGTCGGTATGGGTCAATCATCTAGTCTAGCTTGGCTGTTGATACATGGTGAGGAGCCTCTAAGGTGTCCATGGGATAGTTGGAGATAGTGTAGAATTTGATCTTTCCTTGGATCAGCTTTATTAGAGGGTAGGCTATCATATTGGGCCGACTTTCTTATAGTGGCTAGCTTGGATTTTCTTGTCTTATTTTTAGTCGAACGACCCTATTTTGAATCTTCCAGCCATTTTTTGTTTGCCTCGAGGTATGATCGGTTTTGTTGTTATTAACTTGACTTGTATGGCTGCACTCTGTAGGTTAAGCAAGCCTCACGATCTCCTGATAGTAGGTCATTCTTCATTTTACTCTTCCCTTTTGTAACTTGGATCTCTTTAAGATCTATGCTGCCACATCCTTGATGTAGACACTCACATTATTTCTCGAATAATCATATTCATTTATTTATTTCTTATACTATCAAACTAATATTTGTGCTTCTTTATTCTTCTAAGACTTCAATGGCCAATTATTTCTTTTCTCTCAGAATTTGTAAAAAAAAACAATATCACCTTCATATTTTATTATTTATAAAGAGCACAAATTAATTATTTATTATTAAATGAACTCGGAGTCACATTCACTTTTTGCCCATCCTCCTAATAAAATAACGGTGCACTTATAATCGAACCACCCAATTCCATACATATCTAACAACAAACTTTACTTTTAGAGGCCTTTGATATCCAGTTTTAAGCATGATTTATACAGGATTTATGTTAAATACTTTGTTAAGCACCCTTAACCTTTCAAAAATGTAAAAATTGAAGCTGAGGTGTTAGATATGTAAATACATAGAATAAACTGGTATGTTAGATATTTACATTATTTTAATAATTGTGCGAGGAAATATTTAAAAGGGTAATTTGATTAAAATACAATGAAAGTGATTTATTCGAAATATTAAATGTGAAAACTTACAATATTTGTTTTCCCTTTCTATCAAAGCTTAACTTTTAAAATTAACTTAAATATTTTAATAGTATTTACATTTATTAAAAAGTGTATATCAATTAAACGAATTATAGTATATGACATATGCATTAAATAAATTAGTTAGATAATTAGGCAAAATATTACATCCGGACTACGCACGTAGAGGTACGTGCAGAGCCCAATCCACGGGAGACACGTGGAATCCCGCAATAACGCGGAATAACATGAAGGAATGATCCTCATGTTACTCTGCGGTTAGCGATATTTTGGGCCGAATAACGCGGGGTCCTCCTTGTTATTCCGAGTTATTCATGTGTTATTGTGGTAGTATTGTAAACAACGAGAATATTCCCCGTATTATTCCACATTATTCTCGTGTTATTCCTCGTAGTATTGATGTGTTATTGTGGTAGTGTTACAATAACACCACAATAACACTTGAATAACGCGGAATAACATGGAGGAATAATCCCTGTGTTATTTCGCGTTATTCCCCGTATTATTCTGCCCATATCACTGCTAACCGCGGAGTAACACGAGAAATATCCCTTCGTGTTATTCTCATATTATTCCGCGTTACTGCGGAATTCCACGTGTCTCCCCTAGATTGAGCTCCGCACGTACCTCTACGTATATAGTCCTAATGTAATATTATGCTAGATAATTACATGTTATGGTAAACTTTTTGCAATGTAAAACTTTTTCTAAAATTTGTACATAAAAGACATTCTCACTTAATAATAATTTATGCAGATGATCTGTTCATCCGTCGTCCTCCTCTTTTCCATCTCAGATGTTTTATAAACAACCCTAGTTCAGCTGAAAATACTGCACACAGACATCGCCTGCCTCTTCTCTGCTTGCCTGTTGGCAGAAGAAGAGAAACTTCAGTCTGTAATGAAGTCCAGGCCGTTCTAGCTAGTGTAACTCCCATAACAAAAGTGCTGGTTCGGGAAGGTCTAGTTGAATGAATCCGATTCGCTGCTCCCAACTTCCTTACGTGCTTCTCTTTTTAATTCCGAATCCGGATCGAGCGGGTAAGCGATAGTGAGACTGAGAGACTGCTAATAAGAGAGAAAGAGGAAGAACGAGGAACTAAGAGGTAGAGCGGATGGGTGATCAAGACGGAGGAAGAGGAGAGTGTTTTTGCTGCTGATGAGTTCGAGAATTGAATCGAAGAAGGTGCGATTTCTAGGTACTCTTACGCCCTTTTTTATCTCTTTGGGTTTTAGTTGGTTGCCGTCCGCCTCTTGTCCTTTAGATTTGCTCTTCAGAGGGAGGGAGGTAGACGAACCTATGTCTTTCTAATCGCCTCTTCTTTCTTCAAGCATTAATGGCTGTTTGACTACTTTGGTAAATCCTAAATTCAGGTTTATCAAAACTTTAGGGTCCAAAATCTAAAAACAGGAACCTGTTTGGCATGATTTAAGCTAAATCTTGCTTACATTCTGCCAAACAGCCCCATGGATTTGGAAATCGTAGTCTCTAAGAAGGAAATTCGATTTGTTTTAGTTATAAACGTTATGGGATGTTTAATGCTAACGGTGGTATTTATTAATCAGAATAAACCAAACCTGTAGAGGGAGAATCGAAGTCTTAATTAATTTTTTGTTTATATATTTTAATTTGTATTATGATCTTTTGGTTCCATGTGGTTAAAAACATTATGAACTAAGAGTTTCCTAAACAAATTCACCTTTGAATGAATTACATGGCCAGAATTTGCGTATTTTTGCAGAAGTGATTTATGGAAAGAAATCAATAGTAAATAGATTAAGGTTTCCTAATCTGTTGGAGGTATCATGATAATTGTTTATGTTTAAAATCAATTTGATATACCGAGTTATATTAGCCAATATTCAAACTAAAAGAAAATTTATTGGGGTTCATGAAATTAATATTTAGGGCATAGAATTACTGATAGCTTGGTGTTTTTATATTGATTTCTTATGCCAAAGTCTATTTATATTAATGAAGAAAATTGAGCATCATATATTGAAATTAATTAATAATATCAATTAGGAAAGCCTAAGAAATTCTCAGTTACAAGAATATTCTAGATTATTTGTATGCTTATGTAGCAATTATTGTGTATTGTAAATGGTAAACTTTTGACAATTACTGTCTTGAATTCAGGCTGTATCAAGCACTGTGTGTTGGGGCGGTTATAGATTGAAGTCATGATCTATACACATTGAAACGTCTATTGTCTATCTACATCAGGTTGGCGACTCTTAATCGTTGAGAAATAAGCATACTTTTTTCTGGATAGGGATGTTTTCTTGACACTTATTATTGATTTCAATTCTTTGTTAATTTATTTTCAATCATGCTTTTACTCATAATATTTTCATGTTAATTGCCATATAGAACCAATATATAATGAATCGTATGTTAAGATAATTACTTTTAATATTCACGGCTTAGTAGATGAGAAATAAATACTGCTCATGAAAATATGTATATAAAATATACTTGTATGCTTGATGAATATGATTGTTGGTACTGTTGACCTTGTCAATGAGCTTGCAAAGGGTGCAACTCTTTTTGATGGAATTCTTTGCTTATAGTGTTTTCTCAGTCATTGATTATAGTTACATTGTATGGTTGATCTTTCATAATGCCCTTAAATACTAGGGAAGTTTTCATCATCCTGATGGAATTCATAGTAGCTCCAAAAGAATTTCACCCTTTGCAAGCTCATGAACTAGGCTTATAGTAATATCAAATCCATTGACTCATGGCTAATCTAGCATTTAAATGTAATGATTGTCCTCGTTTATAAACTCCATTGTTCCATAATCTTTATGGTTTAGTAGCACTCTAATGATTCAAGCCATATTAGATTAGTCTAGTTTGATGCAATAGTTTATATTTGTAAGGATAATATTCCTTGCTCATTGTGACACTTTATCAATCATATTGCATGCTCTATGCTATTTTATTTTTGTATTAATGGTAGTTTACACCCTCTAAATCTATTTCTTGTCAAATCACAACTAATGATTTTTCTCTTTTCAGGGTTGTGCATCGTTGAGGAAGAGTTTTTAGATTCATATCTTAGGCCTCATGGGAAGGTGATTCATATTGCAAAGTTATTTATTAATTAACAGCTCTATGCATTTTATTAGATGAATTCTTGTAATTTGTAGGTTTTTTTTATATCAATTTTTGGTGGATAAATTATTAGGATATCATTTTATTTTGGATGGTTTGAGCTTGTTTTTGGTTTGTATTTGTTATTGTCAATATATTTTGTTTGTTAAATTAACTTTAAACTTATCAAATTACCTCATATTGTTTGGTTATTGCTGAAATCTTACAGGCCTGGTGGGCGTACTATGGCAGTCAGCAACCCGACACTATGTTCTTTTCCACAAGTAACACCTGAAGGGTCTCCTCGTGCATCACAGGCGACACGTTCATCTGAGAACAAGGTGTCAAGTGGCAGCAATGGGCACAACACAACAGGGAATGGCATTAGTTGTTTGGATCCTTCTTCGCCACCTTCATCTGGTGGTAATTTATTATGAACTGGAAACTTTTCTTTTTTTTTTAATTTTTATTCATTTTATTCTTAAACTTACTTGATTTCTTCTACCTATGATCCTTTGTGTTATGTAAGCATTTAGTAGAGTTGGGTAATACGGCACCACACTATGTGGAATCAAGAAGCTTTGGATATGTCCATGATACTTTTGAAGTTTTATCTGAAATGATGCTGTTTTTTGGATTTGGTTTTTCATCTATTTTTATTTCTTTTTTTGTCTACATCCCAGCTTTCAGAAAAAGAAAGAGAGAATGCATTTTTTTTTAAGTTATTCATTTCAATCTGTCTTCCGCTAAACTTCTACTACTTTTTTTGTGATAGCACTTGTTGAAATCTTTCATGGGTACATTTACACCACCCACTATTATATTTGCAGAATGGATTCTATTTACTTTGTTTCTTTCAAGTAGATTGCCATTAGAATTATCTTTGGTTATCTTGAGGAATATTTCTTTTTCACAGGAATAAGTTTTGACTTGAATTGAGAAATATGAATGACAGAAATCAAGTAGCTAGAATTTGGATTTTCCTATAATTAGGAGTTTCTTTATTTAAATTGCTTCTAATTTGTTTCTCCTGATTCACCTCTCTTGTTAATTGTACATTTTCTTCCCTTATAGCTAAATATATTTAGATTAGGATATGTATTAGGTGACCTAAAATAGATTGTACAGATTATTGTTTATTGGAATTTAATTAAAAGATTGACATGGTAGCAGAGCTAGGGAGCAAACCTCAGATCTTATTTCAGCGTTGAAATCCTCTTTAGATCGTCGGCACTCGAGGATTGTCGGCACTCGAGGAGCAAACCCTAGATCGTTGGCTTCAACACTCAAAACTCGTCGTCACACTTTTCTTCTCCGCACTTGAGGATCATTGGCTTCGGCTTCAGCTTCCTTTCCGTTGGCCCGGTTCGAATTCAAGGCAGTGCACGTTTATTTCTCTTCTTCACACCCAAGGATCGTCGGGTTCGGCTTTAGCTTCCTCTCCTTCGGTCTCGGTTCGAATTCAAGGCAACACACGCTTTACTTACTCCGTACCCAAGGATCACCAACAAATCTCCTGCTGTTGAATCTGTAGTTTTCCTTTTATTCTTGGAATTGCTGATTCTTAGTTTTCTTTGGTTTTAGAATGATTAGTTCCGATCAATAGTTTTCTTGATAATCAACTTGTGTGTGATAATTTTGTTAGAATGTCTTTTGAGAAAACACATGAAATCTTAGCTACCAGATTTACAAGAAAGAATTATACAACATGGGAATTTCAATTCAAGATATCTTTGAATGTGAATAAGTTTTGGGGTCATATTGATGGGTCTTCTCCAGCACTTACAGAGCCGAACGATCTTGGTCAATGGGAGGGAAAAGATGCTCGAAATGTTTCTTGGATTTTGGGATATATTGAGGTTCATATAGTGAACAATTTACGATCTTTTGACAGCTAAAGAAATGTGAGAATACTTGATATGCGTCTACGATCAAGATAATAGTGCAAGGCGCTTTCAATTGGAACTTGATATGGGTAATTATAGTTAACGCAATCTCTTGAACAATATTATTCCGACCTTAATTTTTTGAGCGAATATTCTGGTGTTATTTATGCTTAGGTGTCAAAGGAGAATTTAGCTAGTCTTCAGGCTATTCATGAAGTGAGTCATCGTAATTATTTTTTGATGAAGCTCGGATATGAATTTGAAACAGCTCGGGCTGATTTGCTGAATAGAGATTCGGTTCTTTGTTAGGATGTATGTTTTGGTGAATTACTGCACGAAGAACAACGATTGACAACACAAGCCGCTATCAGTGCAACTGGTGGATCATCTGAAATAGTTAATGTTACATATGTTGCTCAGACTCGAGGGAAGGAAACAAAGCAGTGTTACAGTTGCAAAAAAATTGGTCATATTGTCCGCCACAGTAGTAAAAAATTTTGTAATTTTGCAAGAAAAACAGACATATTATTAAGGAGTGTCCTACACGACCTCAAAACTGCAGACCACAAGCTCTTCATACTGCGGTATCCGACTCACAATCTTTATTTGACATCCACAGTTGCTGGCAATAATCAATATGTTCTCATACCAAATTTGGTAACAGATTATTCTCTCCGTCTTTTCTGTTCTTGGTCTTCAAGGGAAAGGTAAGACTATTATTTTGTTCCTTCTTCTTGGTTTGTTGATTCCGACGCCACAAATCATATGACTGCCACATCTGATTTATTGCATAATCAACGCCCGTATACTAGTACTCAACATATTCAAGTCATGATGAAAATAATATTCCAATTACGAACGTTTATGATATTAGCTCCTTTCGACATGTCTTGGTTTCTCTTAAATTATCTACAAGCTTAATTTTTGTTTATCAAATGGTGGATAATAACCATGATGTACACTTTTTTTTTGTGATTGTTGTTTTGTGTAGAATTAAGTGTCGGGGAAGGTGATAGTGAATGGGCCTAAAGTGGGCCTAAAGTGGGCATGTGAAGAGGCTTAAAGTGGGCATGTTATTTCTATTACAATTTACCGTTCCTCAGACTTTATTATTAGCTTCTTTAGTTATTGAAAATAAGTATGGTGTCTGACATAGATAATTAGGTCATCTGAATAATGTTGTTTTGAATCATTTGTTGCACAGTGGTGTATTTGGTTCTACAAATAAATATTTATTAGTTGACTGTTTTTCTTGTAAACTAGGCAAAAGTAGGACATTCCCTTTTCCTATTTTGGATAGTTGTGACAATAAATATTTTGACGTTATTCATAATGATGTTTGTGGAATTATACCGGTTATTTCATATGCTCAGTATAAATATTTTGTGATATTTATTTACGATTCCAATAGAGTCACATGGTTCTATTTTTGCATTCCAAAGCAGAAGTGCTTACCATGTTTCAAACCTTTATGACATATATTGAAACTCTGTTCTCCACTTGTATTAAAACCTTATGGTTTGGCAATGGTGGTGAATACATGTCTTATGAGTTTCAAGCATTTCTCCATAACAAAAGTATTTGCTTACAATGTTCATGTCCTTATACACTTCGGCAGAATGGAGTTACCGAATGAAAAAATCGACATTTGTTGGATATGGTGTGCACATTGTTGTTAGAATCTTCTGTTCCAGCTAAGTTTTGGACAAAAGCTTTATCTACTACAGTTTATCTGATTAATCGTTTACCATTTTAACACTTGAAGTTTGATTCTCCCTACTATCGAATTTTTGGTAAATATTCTAATTATCATCTGCTAGATACTTTTAGATGCGTTTATTTTGTTCATTTACTTGCCCATGAACATTATAAATTGGCATCCCAGTCAGTTCGATGTGCCTTTAAGGGTTATAGTCCTAACCATAAACGTTTTGTTTGTTATGATTTGATTAATAATTAATGGCGTATCTCTCATGATGTGATTTTCCTTTGAACATGAGTACTATTTTCAGCATCATCTTTCAACATCTAATACTGTCATACTTTCTCACTTTGATGATTCTTCTTTTGATAAACGATTCAAGCCTGACCTTGTCTGCACATGACGCTTGCTCCCTTCATCTCCAATCCTTCCCGACTCTACTCTTCAAAATGCTCTAATGATTCTTTGACGATCAACTCGGCACATTCGTCTTCTAGATAAATAAGACTATTCTGTAATTTTAACTAATAATACAGTTCCCACGTCTTATTCTCAGGCTGTTAAACAGACTTGTTGGATAATAATCATGCAAGAGGAGCTTTAGGCACTTCAAGCAATCACACTTGAGATATTATTTCATGTCCTGCAGGTGTTAAACTCATTGGTTGTAAATGAGTTTAATCTTTTAAGCTCTGATCTAATGGCACAAGATTGGTAGTCCTTGGCAATCGACAGGAATATGAGATTGATTATGAAGAGCTTTTGCACCTGTGACTAAGGTGACAATGTTCGGTTTGTTTTATCTATATCTGCATCTAAATACTAGTCCTTACGACGGATGGATGTTAAGAATGCATTTTTACATGAGGACCTCAAGGAAGATATCTATTTGACTCGTTCTCCACACTTATTTTCTACACCCTCAGATGATGTTTGTAAGCTCCAACATTCTCTATATGGTTTGAAACTGATTCCATAGGTTGGATATGAAAAGTTTCACAATAATCTTCTTAGCTTCTCTTTTAAAAGTCAGTATGATTCTTCATTATTTCTTTACAAGGCTGATAAGGGAATTGTTTTGTTATTAGTTTATGTTGGTGATATTGTCATCACAAAATCTGATACTCAATTTATGTCTTAGTTACAAGAGCGTCTTTAGGGTTTTTTCATATGAAAGATTTGAGGTCTTTAACTTATTTCTTAGGTCTTGAGGTTCACTTTTCTCTCGTTGGTCTTTTTCTTCATCATCATAACTATACTAAGGAACTCGTTGCGTTGGCTGATCTCTAATTGGGTCTTCATGTAGATAATCCTTTGGAACTGAATGTTAAATATCAATAAAATGATGGTGACTTTCTATCTGATCCATCTCTGGATCGATAACTTGTTGAGAGTCTCAATTATCTGACTATTACACACCTTGATATTTTGTTTGTTGCGCAACAAGTTAGTTAATTTATGCAGACACCTACACATCTTCATTTAGCTGCAGTTCGAAGTATTATTAGGTATTTGAAAGGCACTTCTCATCGTGGTTTGTTCTTTTCCGCGGAGTCTCCTATTCACTTAATAATCTAGTGATGCTGATTGAGATGGTTGTTCTGATACATGCCGATATATTACTAGTTGATGTATGTTTCTCAACAATTTTTTAATTTCTTGGAAGAGAGAGAGGAGTGTCTTAATCTTCTACTGAGACTGAATATCGTGCCATGTCCTTTGCTTGTTCTGAGATCATTTGGCTTCGGGGTTTGTTGGCTGAGCTTGATTTACCTCAACTTGAGTCTATTTCTTGTTATGCAGACAATATTAGTGCTATCTAGATTACTGTTATTCCTGTCTTTCATGAGCGCACGAAATACAATAAAGTGGACTGTCATTCTATTCGAGAAGCTTATGATAATGATGTTAGTTTTCTTCCTCATATATCTTTTGATCTTCAAACGACTGATATATTTACTAAGACTCTTTCTCGATAACGTCTTCAATTTCTTGTTGGCAAATTGATGCTTCTTGATCAGTTAACGTCAATTTGACATATCAATCAAGAATGATAGAAATCAAGTAGCTATAATTAGGAGTTTCTTATAATTAGAAGTTTTCTTATTTAAATTGCTTTCAATTTTTCTCTCTTGATTTCTCTCTCTTGTTAATTGTACATTTTCTTTCCTTATAGCTGAATATATTTAGATTAGGAATATGTATTAGATTATGTAAAATAGATTGTATATATTATTATTTATTGGAATGAAATCAAAGAAACCATTTTTCTCAAAAGATTAACAAAATACATATCACTTGTACTACAGAATGCCTTTCTTATTTGTGTCAGACATGAATCCAACCTCATCATATATCACGGCATGCTAAAATGTTGAGTACTATATATTTTCAACCTCAACCTTGAATTTGTGACGTTTAAGGCAAGCCCCACATGACTGAAACATGTCGGCCAAAACCAACTGAGTCATGCAAGAATTAATTATATATATATATTTTCTCCATGATCCAACTTTGCAAATCATGATCTTATCTCATTGATGATGAAAATGCTATTTAAGTGAACATTGATGTTAGTGATAATGATCGGTAAACCCAATATGTTTGGACTGATTACTTATATATTAATGGGTTCATTTTCTATGTGGTTATTTTGAAGATTCTACGATTACTTTTGGGTTTTTAATACTTCTGTGAAGAGAATATAATATTGATATCGACAAAATTACATCTATTATTAGTAAAAATGTTGGCTTATTTATTATGAATAAGCACATTTGATGAAAATTTGGAATATTTAAATGTAATTGTAATAAACCAATGCTAATGTGATACCAGAGTTAATCCAAACAATAAGAGGCAAACAAACATTATTATTGGAAATACCAATAGACCGTTACAACCAACATACTGGAAGAGAAAATAACAATAGACGCGAAACACAAACTCACATCAGGATTCAATCCAGGGGTGGTTTTGGTCAATTATGGGGTTTGGAAGAGGTGGCAAGTGGCAGGAATGATGGTATTGGCATTGAGATAAAGTATAACAGCGGATGGAGCAGAGAAAACAACAGGTGTTCTATTTCTCAGATGGTGACAACGAGGAACGACGATTGGAAGCGATGCGGGAAGACTGGGAAAGGGTCGAAGTTGCAGGAAGTAGCATAGGTAGTGGCTAGAGGCTGTTTTTGCCGGAGGACATCAAAGGAATAGCAATGATACACTATTCTATGCAACTTCAACAAGGAGGGAAGAGGGGGAAGGCGGCTGGATTGCATGAACTACATAAAACAACAAAAGGAGGCTGTTCCAGGTGGCTGCAACAGGGAAGGGACAATCGAGAGTAATGGGACTAATGCAAGGCAAGGAAAGTCGGAGATAAATACCAACTCGTGAGCGAGATACAGCTGGAGCCTCACTTGACTCCCAAAAGAGAATCACCATCTTGGAATGAGATAATGCTGAAAATCACTCGCTCTTGGATACAACCCTAGAAGGAAAAATAAAGAACACCGATGGCTGTCCTGACATAATCAAATTTATAATAATAGGATAATTAGGAGTGGGTTAAGAAACTGACGTACACTCCCAAAATAGAGAAAGGCCTGGACTGGTTAGGTCCAGGCAAGTAGACTGGAATCTGCGGGCCGCAGGAAATTCTATGTGCAGGAGACACGTGCATCTGTTTTGCTGGTCAAGGGAAATCCCGCATGTGGGAGACACCGACATCATAGTGAATGTAATTTTAATAAACTAATGTTCGTGCTTCTATTGTTGATCTTAAGCTTTTTATGATATATACTTCATTGTGAATTTCTATTTAATCTAAAGAATTTTATGTTATGTGTTTTGATTTTTTTTTTTATATTAATAATTTATAAAAGAAAATATTATGCCTATGGCATGCTGCATCATACTTTTTGTGGTTTTGTTGTGTCTCGATAATTGCATCGCTACCAATATTTGATAATTTGATAATGATGTTAAATGAATATTTAATAAATATCTTGATTTGAAAGAACATGCTTTATTAATGATAAAATTCTTAGTTTTAGGTTGTATGCAAATGGACCCTAATTTGGTGTTGAGTATCACAAAGCTTCGCAAGGTTTTTCATTTCAAAGCTTGGTTCTTTGATATTAATCACGCGTTCATAATTTTCATAGTTGGTGGATGTTTGCATTTATATGTTGATTGCATCTGATTTTAATTTCTATAGAAGGAAGTGTTGCGTATGGTTTAGCTCGATTTCACGTATTATATTAGAATTGTAAACTCTAGTCCCAAAAATGTTTGCATCATTATTAGTATTAGACCTTAAAGACAACATTATAATGTGAACTAGAAGTGAGTCTCAAGCATTTTTCATTTAAATAAAAAGGAAGCATTTTTGGAAAAAATCACAAAAAACAATTAGCTTACAATGTTATTGAACAAAATTATATAAATGATGTTGTGAATCAGGTCAAGCTAATATGAAATTTCTTATTTTCAATTAGGTATTATTCCTAATCAATAGGTTGACTTCAATCAAAAATCAATATTTTAGTCCTCGTATACTTTAGGTTGACATCACAATCACCAATGTGTTAGACATATTCAAAATTACAAATCCTAATATGATTTATGAGAATGATGTGTGGGGGTGATTAATATAAATTACATACACGATATGTAGGGGTGTTAATTCAGGTTTGTGTTTGACCCACTGACCTGACCCGAAAGTTTACTTGATCTGAAATCAACTTGAATATTAAATATGTTTGAAAAGCCAACTTGAACAGGCCTGCTTTTAACCTACTGAATCAAACCCGTCGGGCTAATATCAGGTCAAATTTAGTTCGATTTTAGGTTGGTAGGTATATTTTGAGTCAATTTTGGGTTAATGGGTTAATTTCGAGTTGGCAGGTCAACCCTATCTCTACCCCGACCGAAAAATTATACTGGTTAGAAATCCTAACTCGAACCCACCCCGAAATTATTTGGCTCAACTCGAGCCCAGATTTTCCGTGTCAAGTTGGCTCTTGGGGTCGAATTTTGACACCCCTAATGATATGCATGATGATATAACTATGGAAGTAACGTTAGAGATATTTTTATTTGATGGGAGAATAGACGCTAAGTTCATCTTGATTCGGTTGTGGACATGAATAACTTATTTGAATGACCAACTATATTTGATGAGCTTAAATTAGATTTGCTAAATTAAATTTAATAACTTAAAATATGTTTGATAAAAGTAGAAAAATAGACAAAATGATATGATAGTGACTTATATTAACTCAGGAAGAAATGAAGGCAAAGATTAACTTGCTTGCTTGAAGAATTTAATCCTATGAAGCAAGCAAAGAACATCTTACTGTGTATATGAGTGAATTGAAGAGTTGTTAATTCACTATGAAATAATGGAAGATGCTAGACCCATAATTTTCAAGTTTATGTAGAGCTTTATGACTAATGTTCAAAGAGAAATGGCAACATATGTTAGTTTGTTGAACAAGCTTTTCAACTTATTTTGGATTTCAACTGCAAAAAAAAAAAAAAAAAAAAAAAAGCAAAACCTGATTTGGATTTAAATTTATGTTAAAAATTCCTATCTACTCAAAGATTTTATACATGCACTAGAAATTACCATATTGTCTGCACACAAAAATGAAATATATTATTTTTTTTATTTAAACATATTGAAACAACAGTTCTAAAATTAATATAGAAATCTTTTTAAAAAGTATATTTAATTCTAAAATATAGCATGCATTAAGTGGCTTCAAAAGATCATTATACAAATGAAAGTCCTAGTGAAATTGAACATCTTGATGTAGCATGAAGATAATGGAAATATTAATGACGATAATTACATTCATTGATTTGATCATGAAATAAGCAATAATGAAGACGCATTAGCGAATTATTTTTTAATTGATTTGATCATGAAATAAGCAATAATGAAGACGCATTAGCGAATTATTTTTTAATCATTATTCATATCCAACGTGGCTACATCAGAAATATTACTATTATCAAAAGCTTTTTCTTGCTCCTTGCTCCCGATGCATACATTTGCATCTGCATTTCCTTCCATATCATACCATTCTCCCTCCTCTATAGGCTGCGCCTCTTTCGTCACAATGATCTCTACAACCCTTTTGTCGTCACATATTCTTGCAGAAGTAGCCGGTGCAGGTCCTTAAAAAAGAAGTTGAGGAGGCTTTAAATAAAACTAAGGGTAGAAGTTTGTAAGCCATGATGATATCCTAATTAAAGTGTGAAAATATTTAGGAGATTTGCGAGTTTCTGGTTTTACTATACTCTTTAATATTATTTTAAAAACTTTAAAGATGGCTGAGGAGTGGAGGAAGAGTATTTTGGTCCCCATTTTCAGGAATAAAGGGGATGCACAAGATTGTGCAAATTATAAAGGAATTAAGTTGATGTATCTTACTTTAAAATTATGGGAGAGGGTAATTGAACATAGGTTAAGACGTATTACCAATTTGGATTTATGTAGGGCAGGTCAATTATGGAAGCTATACATTTATTGTGGTTTAATGGAGAAGTATGGAGAGAATAAGGAGAATCAAATATGGTTTTTATTGATTTAGAATAAACTTACGATAAGGTTCCAAGAGTTATTCTGTGTTGACATGACTTATTTTCAAGTTATTAAGGATATGTGTACTAGAGCTGTTACTTAAGTTCCAATAGAAGGATGATCGACAAAATATTTTTTTATTTAAGTTGGATTTCATCAAGTATCAGCTTTAAGCTCATATCTTTTTTTTTTGTTATGGATGCTCTAACTGAACATTTACAGGAGGATGTACCTTGGTGTATATTTTTCACTGCTGAAATCATTCTTGTGGATAAGAGTAGAGAATGAGGTTAGGAAAAACTTGAATTATGGAGGTTTAAATTGTAGTCTAAAGGCCTTCATTTGAGTAGAACAAAAACTAAATACATCGAATGTAATTTTAGTAGTAGTAGCTCTAGTGATAGAGTTGTAACTATGGGTGATCAAATTAATAAATGTGTGAACGTCTTAGATATCTCAGGTCTATTGTTCAAAGTGATGGTAATATAGATGGGGATGTTATAGGTAGAATTCAATTTGGTTAGTTGAAGTGGAGGAATGATTCAAGCCTATTGTGTGATAGAAAAGTACCTCTTAGACTGAAAGGACAATTTTATAAGATGGTGGTGAGACCTGCAATGCTCTATGACACAGAATGTTGAATTTTAAATGAGAAGCATAAAATTAGGTGTTGCTGAGTTGCGAATGCTTAGGTGGATGAGTTGCTTTACACTTGGAGACAAAAATGTGAAATGTGTATATCCATGATAGGTTGGTGTAGGTCCTGGGCAGACAAAATTAGAGAAAGTCGTCTTAGATAGTTTGGTCACTTTAAACGTCAACCATTTGTTGATCCAGTTAGGAGAGTAGATGCTTTAGATTCAACTTATGTTAAGAAAGGTAGAGGCAGACCTAAAAAGATTTGGTCATATTGTATAAAAAATTATCTTGATTTATTAGAATTAAATGAAATATGACACTCGATAGGACATAATGGAGAAAAGGATTCATGTAGCTGGCCTAACTTAGTAGGATAAAGGTTTGTTGTTGTTGTATCTTTCAAACTCTTATTTATAATTACACCTACACCATTTCTAGTACGACTTTGCCCTGAATTTCAAAGTTTAAAACTTAAGCTATCAATCTCCTTATCTTTTATTTATAATTACACCTACACCATTTCTAGTACGACTTTGCCCTGAATTTCAAAGTTTAAAACTTAAGCTATCAATCTCCTTATCTTTTTCTCCAACCCATTTAGTTTCTTGAATACATAAGATATTTATCTTTCTGTGAATCATAATATCAACTAATTCCATTAATTACCTATGAGAGTATTTATATTCGATTCTATCCTAATATTAGTTTCATGGACTAACTTCTTTGCCCGCATCCGTCCCTAATGTTTGAACCTTTGCTTATTTGACACTACATCTAGGCTCTGGTGTAGCAGCTCTTGCACATTTTTCAATGTATTCAAGCTATACAATGCGTCGCTTCCAATTGTTGCCCTAGCATTTACATAATGATTAAAATGATTCATGTCATGATTTTTCGATAAATTTTACATTGGTTGTTGTCTACTAACGCAGCCCTCCATTTTTCACATCCGGGCTTGTGACCTGGCAATGACAGTGTTTAAAAAAAAATAATAAAAAAAAAGGAATTTTATCCAAATCTTAAAAAAATGGGGTTATTAAAAAAATAAATCTGAAATTGTTCTTTTATTATTTTGGAACTTATTAATGAGGTTCTCTTTCCAATCACTTTGAGACTGGATTCCTACGACTCTTGGCAATTGCAAATTCTACTACGGCATACAGCTAGAGCTCACCTTGTGAACTTTCTCTATCCATAAACATTGTAACTTTGATGTTTGCATTTGTTACATGATTTTTGTGCTCCAACATTCTTGTGAATTGGTTGTCACATTTATTACATGATTTATGAGATCCAGATAAGGGTTTGTGAATATTATAGCTACAGGATTTTTGTGGTTGCTTTCTATTTTGATGATTTCTTATTACCAGAGCCTTTATTTTTTTGCCTTTGACTCTATTTTTCTATTTTTTTCTATTGTAAATTCATGGAGGGTTTATGATTAATAATATGGGAGTCTCTGACACTTAAAAGACATCATGTTTTGATCCTCATTTAATTTAATAAATTTTTTATTCAATTTAATTCCTTCAAGCATTTTTCTAGTCCAAGTGGGCTTTGAAATTTTTTGAGCGAAGTTATTTCCTTGTATATTCTTAAGGCTTGGTGATCTCTTGCTTTTTCCTTTCTTTGCTATTTTCTTATTTCTAATTATAATTCTATATGCGTGATTGATTTTTATGAATTTTGGTTCAATCTTATTTTAAAAACGATGTGATTTTCAATGAAACACAAGGCTTGTTGATTTTGACGTCACTTTTACATTTATGTCTTTGGTGTGAAGGGACGGTTTGTTTAACCTTTGATTTTGCAAAATAATAAAGAGATGATAGGAATTCTTTCGTCCGAATGAAATGGGTGGGAAAAAAGTTATTTGTTGTGCCAATCTTGTTTATGCCAAGAAAGGCACAATGTATACGAGGGGTAGTGGCTGCATGACTAAATTTATTACACACCATGGAATGTGGGCATAGGAGTTGGCAATAATACCTAGACAGGAAGAACCTTTCCGTGATGTTAAGAAACACATGCATAAGTGATCTTGGGAAAGGGTCCCTGCAAATGATAACAAACTAAATACAATAGGATTCTCATTATGCGAGGAAAGGCCTGCATAGTGGCAATTTTGGCTGTGCATGGGGGAGTGTAAAATATAACCGCATCAATCAATGTTTGATAATGTTAAGTCGATGACAAGTGAATAATATATAACTCAAACTTATTTAGGTGAACAAAGCCCTCAAAGGTGGATGCTATGTAGTTTAGTTTTAATAAAGTGCCAAAATAGTCCCCTGACAATTTACATTGTGTTATTTTAGGGTGCGTTTCTGGCTGTTTGGATATTGTGTTTTAGAGGCATTTTTAAAAACGTCGTTCGCTGCTTCCTATTAAACGCGGATCGCGGGTAGGACCCCGCTTGTGTTTCGTTCGAGCGAAAGGCATACATGCCCTCGCTCTCTCTGCCCTAAGAGAATCACTCGACTTCTCGTTCGACGGATCCCTCGAACCCCTTGTAGATGTAGCCACACGAACGGTCTCCACTTCTCCGATCCTTCTGCAACTTCTCCCATATGGTATCCACTTCTCCAATGGCATCCGCCCGCTCGAAGCTCTACTCAGGTGAGCTCATTTCATCTCGCCCCGCAAATAGCTCTCTTTCTTCTACGAATTTTGTTCTCTGTGGCCCCTTTCTTTAAATCCTGTTTTCGCAGACGATGTCAGTCTCGTCGTTGTCCTTCTCGACGTCAATCCTTTCTTTTGGGCAGCCGGCGCCAGTGCTGGCGGTGTAAACCACCCCGCCGCTGCGCTCACCATTGCAAAATTTCTAGACCATGTCAGGTCCTCCATCCCGTCTTTCTCTCTTTACGAAGGATCGGAACTAGATAGTGAACTAACCCTGGACATTTCACATTTTGTTCATTTCCGGTGATTCCGTTTTTGAATTCTCTTCTACTTATGAATCAGTTGAACCAAGTGGTTCTAATCGTGACCATCCAAACTGCAGCATCAATTCCCTCACTTGAGCAGCCACTGTTGCCTGCTACTAGTTTGGTTGGTGTGCATCTTTGTTTGTTGAATAATTGAATAGTTTTGCTATTTTGTTTAATCAGCAGTTATGATTTTGTCTTAGAGTTTATAAAAGTGCTAAATTACTCCCAATTCTATTATATTTATGGAGTTTGGGACTGTATTAAATTAGTCCCCATACTGTGCTCAATTGACACTTTTATAAACTCTGAGACTAAAATGACCTCTCTTGCAAAGAGTAGGGTACTATTCTGACACTCATATCATTCTATTTTTTTAGTGAACTTGACCCACTCTATAGAATTTATGCTCCACAGTATATGGATTTTAAACTATTTCATGAAGCTGTTGCTTGAACTTGATAGGAATTACTTACTAATAACTTCCATGCTGTTAGTTATTAGGCCTTCTTAGTTGTGTTTGGTCTGCTTCCTAAATCTCTTAACCTTTTTAGCATTATAAATGTTTACAATAGCTCAGATCCCATTCAAGAATTAATTTGTTTTATGCTAATTTATACTCTTTCTTTTTGGTCTTAGTGGTAGCAAATTGCTATGTATTCAAGAGCCGGCTTCAAGAGTATGCACAGAAAGTTGGTATTCCAACTCCTGTATATGATACTTTGATGGAAGGTCCTTCACATGTACCTGTTTTCAGGTCGTCAGTGATTGTTAACAATGTCAAATATGATTCATTGCCTGGATTTTTCAACCGGAAAGCAGCAGAGCAGTCAGCTGCTGAGGTTGCTTTGGTGGAACTAACTAAATCAGGCCAGATTACAGAGAACATTCCTACAGTTGTAAGTTTGCATGCTTTGTCTACTATTTAGCACTATTAAGCATGACCCGTTTCGTGAAAATAATGTTTTTTAATATGTTTTCATGCTTTGTCATTCCTTTTTCAGTGATTTCATTTTGAGTGTATTTGAATTCAATTTTGATACATATATTGCTGTGCAGCTGGTTTGTACTTTTGTGCAAGGATTTATTCGTTGACCTCTAGCTTATTTTCTGTTAAAAATTTTGTTTTATGTTTGTTGAAAGCTTACTTCTGCTTCAAATGACGAGCATGTGATGATTGTATCATTTATCCATAAATATTTTGACAATACAAGATATAGTGATCCATGCAATAAGAAGTTGAAATGTTTACAACTGCTATAATAAGTGGATCTATTGCATTCCGGTCCTTAACCGTATTTCTTTTTTTCTTCATGTGTACTTCCTTTATAGATTTTCTGATATAAGATTATATGAAATGCTTTTTTTAAAGATGGCATTTTTCTTATGTTCAATAGATCATTGGCAGGGTGAGCTTTACAAAATTAATAATGTTATGATAATTGTGCGGTGTAACCAAAAGTAGCTTTTGATAAGGTGCCAGGAAATAGGCTTGAGGATTAGGGCATGTTGAAATAGTATTCAAAAAAGCAACCTTGAAGGCTAGGGGATATTGTGGTATGAAAGGGCTAGGAGAGGATTAGGGCATTTTGAAATAGTATTCAAAGAAGCAACCTTGAAGGCTAGAGGATATTGTGGTATGAAAGGGCTAGGAGAGGTAAAATATGATACAAATTATGGATGGTTGGATGTTGAAAACTATTGAATACATTAAAATTTCTTTCACATACGTCTCTTAATTGCAATCAATGGCGAAAAAGGATTAAAAATTGTTGCAAATTAGTAGCAATATTCGACACTAGTATATTAGGAAGAAAGTTTATGGGATGCAATTCAGTAGTTTTTTCATTAGTGTGTAGTTTATTCTACTTGTTGTTTATTTCCCCACCCTTCTCCACTTCCTTTTTATCATCTATTTTTGTTCGATCTCACCATAAAGTATTGCAGTTTCTTGTTCTACCATCGTTGTTTGTGCTGTTACTTCCTACCTATTACAAGATAGCTAAATCATTAAAGGTAGGACTTCAAATGATTGAGGAGCTAAAAGGATGTGGTACTTGTTGTTTATTGTCACGAACCGCCTGGTGCTTGGAAATAATCAAGACAGGTACAAACGGTAAGACGGTGTGAACAAAAATTTTATTATTCATTTTCTATAACTTACTATTAACAGATGAAAAAGCCACTAATCAATACAAATTAAAGCAGTATATTTAATGTTACTTCGTTACTGACTGTCCGCATCTTTCTATAAATGTTCTCTTTTAACGCTTATCCTTAATTACTTAATTAACGTTGAAAGCTAGTTGAAAGTAACAATAAGTTAAACGAGCCAGTGAATACTCGTACATTTAAACTACAACAATGTAAGAGAAAAGAAAAATAATATGTATGACAGTTAAGCTTTTTAATAAATCAATAAACGTTTAACATGTTACTCAATGAATTATACTATTTCAATAATGTATTTATAATACAAGATAACTAGGAGGGGGAAATCCCCCCTTGGACGACAAGCCTAACCCAAGTAAGGTTCTACCGACCCTCTTAAGCTCTTGTAGAACCAGTTTAGTTCAACCTTCCAGCCCCCACATTAGTCTCCCGGGGTTGAGGTAGCTTCAACTTCATTTGTTGAAGCTTTTGTTTGCTTATTGGAAGTAGCGAAACTGCTGTAATCTCTTGAGGTTAAAGGGTCCTCAACTGTGGTCTGAGAATCACCTGGATCCCACTGGCGATTGCACTTTCTCTCAAAACACTGAAAGAGTTTTCTCCATTTGCAAACATACATCCACATCGATCCAATCTTCTGAAGGTTCACTATTGAACCGAATTAGATCTGTGTGCATGCATATATTGCTGACTTCTCCCAAAGTACTCCAAAGGGTCGGCTCAACCTGGTGTAATGTGAGGATGACTTGAACCTCCTCTAGTTATGGTGGCCCTGGCAGTAAGGTATCGATCGTGATGTCCTATAATTCTTTATGTCGTGACTGCCCCGTGTCTCGAATTGGTGTCTTAGCCCTATCATTCTCTATCTTCACTAAAATTGGTCATGCCGACACTGCTCTGCTGGCAAGGGCACCTATGATCTCGGGCTTCGCAGATGGGAGAAGGGCAACGTGCTTCCCTTCCTTGATAAATGAGTAGGTGTTTCTGAATATGGTCAAATTGTCACGGTCTCCCCAACAAAAGGTGACAGACATCTATTAGGCACCACATTGCACTATACCTGATTCCGCAGCAGGCTTCCAATTGAAAACTTTACTAGGCACCTTCGGTCAATATTGTCTCTATTCTCTTTTTTCAACCACATCGGAGAGGACAATTGAGAATGTCTCTGAGTCATGAGACTCAATTTCTCCATCATTTGCATAGATGATATATTCTTGTTGCACCCTGCATCAATGATAAGACTGCATATATTTTCGTTCACAATGAACGAGTATAGAAAATATTGTGATGAAGCCACTGCGGATCCCTTGTTTCCTCAGTCTGTATGACTCATCGAAACATGCTCTCATCCAGTGGAAGATGATACACCTCACACCATTCTTTCAGCTGTCTCATCACCAATCTTCTCGCCCTGCTCGGTAAACAACTCGCCGGCAGCTGGAAGCGATGTACCTAAATCTAGGATATCTGATGCATTTTCGGGTCGAAATTGTAATTGGGTTGCTATTCTTCTCAAGCTCTTTCTCACTCTGGTAGGCTTGTTCTTTTTCGAACTAGTTTTCTTAACTCCCTGAGGTGTGCTCCTGCTGATATCTTCAATTGCTAGTGACTACGTACTTTGTTTCTGCAGTCTCTCCACCTTTAAGGCTAAAGTTTGGAGATTTCTCAGTGACCCATAGGGCCACAGCTGCACAACGTTGTTGATAGCGAGTTTTAGTTCCCCAAGAGATCGGACTATGGAATTTTTCTCTGACACAACCAAATCACACTTCATCTACTATTGATCAGACTGCGCCATGGACTCTTCTATTGATAGGTTTCTCTGTTGTAGGTGGTAGAGTCTCAGAAACATATCCTGCCAGTATTAATGAAGTAGATTTTTTCTTTGCATCTTTTTTCTCATTTTCTACCATTTAATAATCTTATCATTGTCCTATTTCTTTCTCTGTTTCTATAAATTTTCTCACCATAAAGAAGCACTCTTTTTCAGTTTGATGGCGATAGTTTTACCTGTTTATCTTTTGACATTTTCTTGTACTCGAATATTCTCTCAATTGATTATAGCCAGTCGATAAAGTCGTTTGTTTTTATACCTCCATCGAATTCTGCGGATCCACTTTGATTCCAAAATCTAACATCCATATGCAGCCTTCTTTCCATGCTTTCTTTGATGCTTAATTTCAAAGGTCTGTCTTCTTCATCACTGAAGTCATCTCTATGGAAGGGATTTAGAACCTCGTCCCTTTCTCCCCTTCGATTCTCCATATCACGATTGAGAGTAACTCCCCCTGGGTTCCATCATCAATCTCTTTATCTTTTCCCGAGTAGGCGTAGGCCTATATCTCCTTGGTAGCTTGGCTAGGGTTTGGGATTTGTGAGAGTGGAAATGTTATTTGGTGGTACTAAAGAAAAATTTTGATTGAGATTGTTTGGGTACGACGGATGCTATGAAACCCTTTGATAGGACTAGGGTTAGGCTAGCTTTGATACCAATTGATACTAGAGTTAACCCAATTCACAATAGAAATACACATATTATTGTTAAATTTCAAAAGGGTTACGAATAATGACTCTTCACAATAGGAAAGATAACAACATAAACATGAAAGACACCCTCGAACGGGGATGAAAAGGGTGGGCTGCGATCGAGGTGGTTGAAATCGGTGACTCGATGGGGGCAGGAAGGTGGTTGGATGGGGATGCGGCCGATTGGGTAATGGGTGTCCACTATGATGGGCACCAAGTAGGCTTGGAATTGGCGGCTGGGAGTAGAGAATTGCAAGGAAGGAAGTAGGCGATAGGGAGATGGGCTAGAGTGGCTGCTGGGAGCAGAGAAGAGCAGGAAAGACAATTGGTGGTAGGCAAATAGGTTGAAGTTGGCAGCTGGTAGCAGAGAAGAAGAGGGAAGCAACTGGTGGCAAGGAGAAGGTTTGGAGTTGGTGGCTGGGAGAAGAGAGGTGTGGTAGAAGGTAATAGGCGGGATGATGAAGCTACGACAACAAGTAGGGAAGGGAAAGGGGAGAGGAGATGGAGGAGATAATTACCACCTCAGGGCAATATACAGCCGGAGCATCACGTGTCCTCGGATACAACCGCAAGGGAGAAGCGCCGATAGCAGGAAATCTGAAACCCAAAAATTGATCCCAAAATATAGAAAATAACTTACTTATAATATAGGATAACTAGGAGGAGGAAATCTCTTCCCTTGTCGGCAGCCCTAACCCAAGTAGTTCGGCCTGTCCCCTTAGCTCCTGTTGAAATGGTTCAACTGATTCAACCCTCCAGCCCCCCACATTAATACATCTTTGATAACAACATGAGATAGTGGATAGATAAAATTTAATTTTTATGTCCCACGGTGTTAAGTTCATTTTCAATCAATTGCCTATACTAACAGATTTTGGTGTGAACTGCTGCCTATGGATTGTGTATTTTATTTTTGTTAGACAATGGATAGATGATATTGATTTTACTCATTCTAGAATATCTAATACAATGCTTTCAAGACTCATGGGATAAGTGTAGTTCTAAGATTTACAAAGACAATAAATATTAGTTTTTGCAAGAATTTAATGCTCCTAACGAAGTAAAAGTTATTTTCATATTTTGAGCGTGTGTGCGCGCGCGCGCCCATCTGTGTGTTGTGTGTCTGTATGTGTGTGTGGATGGATGGATGGATGGATGGATGGATGCAAGCATGAAATATGCCTTCGTAAAAATTTACTTTTTAACAAAAAAAAAAAAAAAAAAACAACAAAAGATGATTATTTGGTGCATCCTAGGAAAGTATTTGAGATTTCGAAAGTTGAGAAATTATGTTTGAATTGAAAGAACTATATTTGTCACATTATTTATAATCTTTTTAGGATTTGTTGAATTTTTTATGAATTTTCTATTGATTCTAAGTAGGTTGAGTTTTTTAGTAGGCATAATATTCATAGTTTTAATAAGTTGGTTACTTCTATATATGTTTTATTAAGAAATTAGTACTGTCATGACTCTATTCACCAATTGTCTCAAGAAAGAAGAGCTGAAATGGTCTTTTGATCGTGCTTTTACTAAAATCATGGAAACATGCATTTATACTAAATTTTTAATTTTAAGACGGTGTTTTAGATTTATTGTGATGCATGTGGTGTAGGTATTTGAATTTCTTGTTAAGATGGAAGGCACCTTAATCATTACTTATCGAGAAATTGAAATGAAGCTAAATAAATTTATTTGAATTATGATACGGAGTTCTATGGTGTGTAAACTCTTCATAACCAGAGGCACTCTGGTCGCCTAAGGAATTTTGTGTTTACTCACTCCATCAAACTTTTGATATATTTAAGTTCTAAAAAATTTAGATTGAGATGTTAAAGGGTTGAATTTTTATAGTAATGTACTTTTGAGTTCGTGTTATTCGGAGTGATTTTTGGAGGAGTCGCTAGTTTAGGAATTATAATGGAGTCCTAGACTTTATCAAGATTGGTTGCCGAGTTCCTTTGGTTTTCCCTGTGAATTACCATGAGGTCTGTATGTTAGAACAGCTCTAGAAACTTGGAAATCATGAAGCAAAGGTTCTCTGTTTTCTATCTTGTTACCATCAGTTAATCTCCTCTTGTTACTGCTTGGTTTTTTTTTGGTTGTTTACAGCGAGAGGACTGGAATTTCCTGCCAAAATATTAGGGACAAGAATTTGAGAAAACTAAGTGGAGATCAGAAACTTTCATCTTTTTTTTTTTTTGATAAATTAGATGTCGAATAATACTTAGAAAACTTCTAGACCCTTAGAAGATTTATATTATCGAGTACAAAGTGAATTTGGCACAATTAAATGGCTCCCAAAAAAGAAGTTACTCAGAAAATCTTCAAAAGATCATAAATCATGTAGATGTTTTTGAGCTTTTTATAAAGTCCAAGCCTTCACAATCATTCATACAACATAAGCTCTATATGTATTAGGACATTCGCTGGCAATTGGGCACTATTTTTTTAATAATTCTTAGCTTTCTATTGATGTAAACAGGGGATATGTAGAGTTTTTTAGGAATAAATTTGTGCTGCATGCAAATATAATAAGGCTACCTTTATGAACCTTTAAATGCAATACAATCAAGGCCATTTGAATTTTTGCCTCACATTGGGATGAATGCCTACAAATTAAAAATCTAGGAAATTCTAGCATTAATCCAATTTTCAGTATATTTGATTTTACCTTATTGAACATGTTGCCAATTCTTTGATTCTTTTCTCTTTCTAACTTATTGTTAATCCAAATCCAATGCCTTCCTATTAAAAAAAATGACTTAGCTTATTCTTGAATCTATTTTTATGTTGATATTGCGATCGTTGTTGTTGGTGGGTTTTAATGATCATTTATGTGTTGGTTTGATACTCATGTTTGTGACGACTTGTGAATTATATTGTCAAATGTACAAAATTAATGTCTTGATTTGCTTAATGATACTACTTAGTACATCCATCAGCTCCAATCTTTTGTCTAAATTGGCCATATATAATGTTGACCTACATGTTTACACTTAAATCAATCGAAGGATTGATTTGAGCAAAAATATATTGTGGTAAGTTTATTTTATTTCATTTTGTCCTTTTATATTTTTAGTATTTTCTACAAGCTTATGATTGATTCATATGCGAACCGGTTGTGTCCTCTGTTATTAATTCCATGTTGATGAGCAATTATATGTGGTTTGGCAAAATTTCGGGTTATGATTGATGATTGGATCAAGTTTGTGATTGGTCGTATGCATTGTTGTTTTGATATGGTTTAATTTTTGTGTATGGGCTATGCATGAATGTCTGGATATGGGCTGGTTGTTGCATTTTTGGATATGGATGACAGGACTCCAATTTCCCCCCTATGTTGTTTCATGGTGTAGATTATCAGATTCCTTTGGCTTATATTCAGTTTTGGCTATGCGTTCCTCTAGTCATCTTACAATGCAACGCTATATTTAAAACATTCATCTGGACAATAAAAAATTGAATTTTAGCTCGCTAAATTAATCATGATTTTTTCAATCTTATCTATGGATCTATGATTGTGAATTTTATAAATTGATAGTTTTTGACTCTTAAAGAACTTTTATTCAATAAAGTTTCATGCTCTATGGTGCTGAATGTTGGCCTTTAAAAAAGAAGCATAATGTTAAGTTAAGTGTTGCCGAGATGAGAATGATTAGGTGGTTGAGTGGCTTTACACTTAGAGACAAAATGCGAAATGAATATATCCGTAAAAGGGTTGGAGTTGCACCAGTGACGAATAAAATTAGAGAGAGTCGCCTTAGATGGTTTGGTCACATTAGACGTCGACCACCTGATGATCCGATTAGGAGAGTAGATGTTTTAAATACAACTTTTGTTAAGAAAGGCAGAGGCAGACCTAGGAAAACTTGGGCTTATTGCATAAAAAATGATCTTAATTTATTAGAATTAAACAAAAATTTGACACTAAATAGGACGCAATGGAGAAAAAGGATTCATGTAGCCGACCCCACTTAGTGGGATTAAGGCTTTGTTGTTGTTGTTGTTGTTGTATTCTAGTTTTTTTTTTGCTTTTTGTTGCCTTTTGTCCTTCAAATACTACTTTTTTTTTTTTTGGCATGATTTATTCATTGCATCATTCTAGTATCATTTGGACCCTTGGATCCCTAGAAATCTTGCATCAATAGAGCTTCTATTTGAATCAACAAGTCGACTGATGTGGCAGACTTGGAATTGGACTTGGATAGTGTTAGACCTCGATTGATACTAGCTTTGCTCAATATTTAGATCATAACATTTATAAATATCAATGCATACTTGCATTTTTATGCGTATGCTATTTATGATATTTTTATGCCTCTACAAAATTTAATTTGTTTGTAGGGCTGCAGTGTAGCTTGAATATAATTACTTATCAATTGTTGTCTTGAATATTAAATTTATGATCGTTTGGAATGGGGAGGAGGATTAGTGAGATTGGAAATCGGAGACGAAATTCAATTATGAAATGAACTGCAATTAAGCAGAAGTGGAGAGGAGAATTGTGCCTGATTCAGAGCTATTTTTTGTTTTATTGTGTTTGCCCTGGGAAAAGAAACTCACACCACGTGTGGATGATTTTGGAACTTTTTCTATTCTTTGGCAGCTTCAATTATCCCCATTGTAGAAATATAAATGAAAATCACTAATTGAGGTTTTTGTTTTTATAAAAATGCAAATTTACATTTCAGATGGTGTATAAGCCAAACAAAGCAGGAATGCTTTATCAAATTTGCACTGTTGAAAGTGTTGGGAGTAATTTTTTTCTCATGTTTAATCATTTTCTAATACTCTGAAATTACTTTCCCCAGCATGAAACAGGTCTATGCAAGAATTTGCTTCAAGAATATGCTCAGAAGATGAACTATGCAATTCCTTTATATAACTGCACCAAGCATGCCACAGGAACCAATAGTTTCATCTGTACTGTTGAGATTCATGGTATCCAGTACATCGGTGCTGCTGCTAAAACAAAGAAGGAAGCAGAAATTAAAGCTGCACGAACTGCTCTTCTTGCAATTCAAAGTACGTAATATAGTTTCTTTCTCTTACTACTGCTCGGTCTTTGGATCCTCTCTTTGCAAAGGACCCTTATCATATTGAGATGTTGGATTTTGATTTGGACTTGGATATAATCCAAATTATTGATTTTCTCTTGTCACACTCTTTGGTCTGAAAAAATGGAACTAAATTAATGAAATTTCTTCACATTTATTTTCAAAGTTTGCTGATTCATGTCTGAGTTGAAGAGAGTACTTGAGTATTGCCAAATTACTACTATTAGGTCAGCAAAGAACCTATGAGGGGTGTAACTGAGCCGTGAGCTTAAGCAACGACAGGTGTTGTTTGGCTCTACTAGTTAACAAATGAGCCAAACTTCTTATTTACATCTGGTTTTTAAGTTATTAAGCCAAACACGGCTTAAATGTCATTTATACATTGTAGAATATACATAGTATCATGCGTATATGTGCTATGTCCATCATATCTCACCAAAAAATACTTCCATTTTGACTTTCAAAAAGTGAAGTACAACTTCTCAATGTACAGGTAAGGTGGTATATATGTCAAAATCGAAGTATTAGATATTTAAACACATAGGAACTGAGTGAATGTATGTAAAAATATTCCCGTTCTGATTAAAATATTTGACAAGCTGCGTTTCACTTCTGGATGCCAGGTGCATCTTTGGCCGGAATGCACAGTGCCTCCCCCTATACCGTGCTTCCTGGCAAGAAGAAAGGAAAACAAACCGAACAATCACAGCCTGAAGCAGCAGCAGCAGCAGCAACAAAGCCGTTGAAGCCAAAGAAGAACAAATTCAAGAAGAAATGGCCCAAAAGAAGAGTTTCAAGAAGAAAGAAAGATCAGAACTTAGCTAAATCAAGCACAGATGAGACTGGAGAAGTTAATGCAGGAGTAGTTTGTCCTGCTCTTACTACTGAGGATCACACAGTCAAATATTTAGAGATGTTGGACAAAGAGATGAAGTCACAGTTACAGGCGCAGCAGGAGTTATACTGATAGAGGAATGGAGATTTGTGATTAGTTTGTGTAATTTGTATTTTATGTTATTGGTAGGAGTTGATTGGGGTTTTATTCTGGTATTGTCTTGCATAGAGAAGTTATTTGTAGCTACCATTTGAATTTTTGTGGAAATATTTGGTTATCATGGTAGTTACTCTTTAATTATGTGATTTGCAGTTGAAATTATCCTGAGAAAATCTCAAGCAAATGCTGATGAACTTTGTTGTGAAGCTTATTATGTGGGAGGTTATAAGAATCAATTAATGTAAATTATTTCATACGGACAACGTATGCAGCGCTGCGCACGGATAGCACAAATAATCACCCAATATTCAGCTAATAAACTCTGAGATGGTGTATTTCATGATTATCGGGAGGTTATTGTGGTATTATTCTGAATAACCAATGAATAACTTCCGTTGTTTCATTTTTATTTTTTTTATCTGTTATTCAGGTTATTGTAAGGTTATTGGGAGGTCATTGCTCAAATAATACTATACTAACTTCCTAATAACTTGTCAATAACTCCGCAGTTTCATTTTAACGTTATTCACGAAACTTTTATGAGTTATTAGCTGATTATTAGGTGGTTATTTGTGTTGTCCGTACGCATCCGTATGGAAAAATTTTCTGTATTTGAGAGCTTGAATAAGGTATTCAATGTGCTGCTATTTATAAAATTTACATTAGCTTGCCATCTATAAAATTATATTCATCATCTTCTGTCCTATAAAAAACATCAATAATGTGACAAAATTCTCATTAAGATATATAATCAAAAAATTAAGAAACCAAAGTTCCGTTCAACTTGAACTTCGGCCCTATACAATTCTTATATATTTACATATCTAACATCTGAACTTTAATAATTACATTCATAACACTTAAATATTTAACATCAAAATAAAAAAATTTTACTTCTATTAACTTTTTAAAAGTCAAGCGCATCTTTTTATGCATAATTATGTTAGTTCATAAGAATTGTACTTAGATTGGGTTGTCGGGCCAACTAAGATGCCCAACTATTGACCAGGCTTGTGAAAAGTAGCATAACATGTTAAGCCCTTCAATTAGTCCACAATTGTAGACTTGTAGTAATAAAAAATATGCTAAAGTAAACTTATATATATATATATATATATATATATATATATATATATATATATATATTTGTTCTCCCCTGTGGAAGGTGTGATAATTGAATATTCGTACACCGCCTCGCTCTCAAATTTAACGGGGGTGGCGCGTTAGGGATGTGGTACTCGAGTATTTATACACGGCCCAGCCCCAAATATAGCGGGGGCTTCAGGTTAGGAATGGTCGGGGCTCGTATAATAGTCTCTGTCATTCCTTTTTAATAAATATATATATATTTGTAAAGAGATGCGGCTCTGAGCTTCTCATATACACTATTGAGGGCCAATCTTCAAGTCTTTTACTTTCTCAAATATTCTATTCCAATTCTTCTAAACTTTTTTTTATTTCAAATTTATTTTAAAAAGAAAAAGAAAATGTCTAACTAACCTTTTGGGAGAGAATTAAACGCAGAAAGAAAAAGAGTAGCAGAATAAAGCGTGAGAGCACGAATCTCAAGACATTTATTTTTTAAGTTCATTATGTGCCGAAATATTGTATGTTTAGATCTTGCATTTGGTTATTATTTGAAATCTTAAATCTGAAATTTTTAGTGGAATTTAAATCGAAATATTGCTATTTACAAAAGTTAACATATATTTTTGAGCTATTCAACCGATATATTTAATTAAAATGAAAAATATGGGTTGGGATCTTATCATGAATTTTGATATTTAAGTGAGAATTTGAAATGGATGAAAGAGGATGCTAGATTTGTAAATATCTATATTTCGGGTCCTATATATGCACCCCCCCCCCCCAACCCCCAATTTACATATCTAAAACTTATTTATTTATTATTCATTTACTTACAATTAAGTTAATTATGATGCATAATTAACATTAAGTTCAAGAGTGAAAAACACACAATATATGTTTTGGAAAAAAAAAAATTTATGTTAAGGTATTTTCAAATTTTGTTAACTTCAACATTATCATGATTGTTAAAATTTGTTCAATATATTACACTAAAAATAAAATTTTTATTGGCAGAAATGCCTTCAAAACTTAGGGTTTGTTTAGGGCGGCAGTCGGTCGCAGTTTTAACTGTTTGGATAAACATCATTTTGACAACCTATGTGCATTTTCCCAACGACACTGGGTATGTGAGGTGGCAGCTTTCTAGCTGCAGTTTGACTTTTTCAAAAAAAAAAAAAAAAAAGTACTAGCTACCACATCTTTTTGAACATCACATTATTTTTCAGCAGCTTCACAACTATTTTTTAATAAGAACTAACCACCCCAAATAGTTTTTTAATACTTTATCTTCAAAAATATATTTTCTTAATATGGTAACTATAAATGCATGTTATGCTAAAAAGATAATTATTATAATTGGTCATTTGAAGTGTCGAAATTGCACGAAGGCCCTCCATCATTTTAAAAATGATCATTACATTTAAAAAAAAGGTGAAGGCTATAAACGGGAAAGATTAAGATAAAGTAATAAAGTTTTAAATATAAAACAAATTTTTGTTGCAATCATTTCAAAATAAATTTAATGGCTATGAAATTTTGAGCACTCAAACTATTATGATATATATATATATATATTTAACACTTATTTTTTGTTATTTACATAATCAACCACCCTCTTGACTATAATAATTGAAATTAAAATCATACACAAATACATTATAAATATTGAACTTAAATCATCTCGTCAAGTTTGGCTTGGCCTGTTTAACAAATGGATCGAATATTATCTTCTTAATATGCCTAATAAGAGGCATCTAAGAACAATGAGTTTTTTTAAACTATTATTGATGACTTATAAATGGTAAAGCAAGATAGATCCAAAAACACTTGTAGAATAGTTTGCGGATGGTACTTATAACTCAGATATATTTTATGATTCGATGGTCTCTCCGTAGTTTCGAAAGTTTATAGAAGATGTAACAAGAGTTTGTTGTGATGGTTACGACAGCTTGTGTTCAACTCATTAAGTACCTCATGTTTTAATTGTTCATTAAGCAAACGAGTTGAACACAAACAAATTTTTAAGCTCAAATTATAAACTAGCTGAAAACGAATAATCTTTTATTCGATCGTGTTCCGTTCATTTTAGCTTGAAGTACAACAATTATATATATTATTTATATAAAAATATATTATACCTATGTGATCATGTGGTTCGAATCTTAAACCTTACATCGAGAATATGTAAATCAAACACAAACAAACTATTCACAACCAATATTTTTGAGCATAATTAATTTCGAACCAGTCAAAAGCAAGTTAAGCCTGAGCTCACCCAAACTTGTTGGGTAATGTGGAGACCCGGTTCACATTGATTTAATTAGCTTCCTAATTAAGAATCTCACATACCGCTCACCTACCTCACACCTACCACTCTCTTAATTTCTATAAATAGCCTCTCTCGACTTAGAGAAAGAGAGCCAAGCAAGGGCCAAACTAAGTCCTCTAAGAGAGAAAGAGAGGAAGAGAGAAAAAGATGAAGGGAGAGAAGAAAATAGAGATTTTCTTGCAAACGTCGAGACGCTCGACGGTGTAATTCCTCGGAGAAATAAAATCTTCTGTAATTTCGTGGACGTAGGCAAATTTGCCGAACCACGTAAATCTATGTGTCGCTTTGGTGTTTGTTTTTCGGTGTGCAATTATTCTCGTTCAATTATTCGGTTAATTATCGTCATTTTTCACAACAAATCTCAGCTCATTTAGAGCCATAGTCGTTGGCTACTTATTCTATGCAAAATCACCAAACTCATATCTATGCTTTTACATAACAAATTGATATAAATCTTATCATGCGATTCATGATAATTATTGTCAATATTTAACAAAATCACGTGACTTATTTTAAAAAATTATTAGTCACTTTTACATAGAGTCAACATGCAAAACAAAAGTATTATTATTATTATATTATACGTAAAAACTTCAATAAGAAAAAGGAAAAAAAAAAGAAGCGATGAATGGACCGTAAAAGCTCGGTCCACCGAGATTAGCGGGGTAAATACCCGGTCTTCGCGGTCGGTTCGGGGACAGAGATGAATGGACCGAACCCAGCGGTGGGCCCTCCAAATCCAGCTGGGTCGCGTGGCCTGATTGGCCCGGCTTTTACGGTGCACTTTCGCTTTAGCCAAAGCACCCACAACTCCACCAACCTTTTACTCGAATGGCCAGGATCGTCTGACTGGATGGGCCCCATCTAACCTGTGGCTGTAAGGCCACTGTGTCTCGGTCGGTAGGTTCTATTGTGGTCCCTCCAAAAAGTTGTTATTAAGCAAATGATCGTGGTTTTGCGGGACAAGAGACGGCGCCGGACGGCTATAGGAGAAAATAAAAGGGTTGTATACAAAGCTTGAGGATTAAAATATATAAGAAATTAATTATCAATAATAATTTATTAATAATTTTCTCAATTTAATTTTTGTAAGATATTCTAAATATTAGTAGCTGGATTATTTTCAATTTTGACAAAAACTATGATAATATTTATTATTAATAATATGATTGTACGTTTAAGTTATTAGAATTCCACGTACTTAATTAGGCTATATTATAAATTAGTTATAACATGACATTAATGAATAAATTTGAAAAAATATATATTAATATGAAAATAAACGAGTAAATTTGAAAAAAATATATATTAATATTAAAATTTGTAAATTTGTTTTGGGGTGAGTATAATAAAATAGTTATGAATCAACTCTTAAATGTTTCCCTCAGCTCAAAAATAATTTAAATGTTTTAAAATTCAGTCTGTTTAAATTTTAGTTAGAAGTATAACTGTTAGGTATGACTCATCTATCAAATAAGGGACAGATGCTATAGTGGAGCGAAAGTATTTGTTCAATGAGGGTCGTCTCGTTAAGGGGCAACGTGGCATGGTACATGATAATTTTCTAATTACATATTGTACATTAGGTTTATATATATATATATATATATATATATATATATATATTGTATTTGTAACCCTATGGGGATGTTCTGTTTTTCAAGAAATCAAAGTCGCCGCCGCTCATTGCTCTCAAGGTCGTAGGCATATTATCGAACCTCGTTAGATTCTTATGTTCGTTCTTGATTGTTCTGTTGATTCTTGCATTTATTTGCCCTACTTTCTCAACAATATCATCACCTATTTTTAATTCAAACAAAAATGTTTAAAACGATCTTATTTCTATTTATTTTCTTAGAAGTACTATTTAAGCAGATAAATTGGAGTGCACAGATGCCTAATAATAGTAGATAATCCTAAACCACTAATATTTATTTTCAATTGACTAATCTCGGTCCCATGTGCCTAACCATAGAGGGGCAAAGAAGGTCTTGGCGTCTTGCTATTATAAGAAAAAAACAAAATGTAAAACAAGCATGGTGTAATATATAATCATATGGAAGGCCATTATTATTATTTTTTGGCTCTCTCTTTATTTCTCCCTTAGTGAAAGTATATTAAAATATAAGGGAAATTTAAATATATATGGTGCACATAACTCTTAGTGTTTTTAGACAGATGCATAAAATGTGCGTTTTATTTTTAAAAAAGTGATAGTAGTGCTATTGTTGATGTGATATTAAAGATTTGAGGGTTATGTGTATAAATATGAAAGTTTAGAAATGAGATATATGAATGCATAAAAAATACCATAGGTATGTATGTAAATGCTCCCATAGATATCTTCATATAATTATCATGAGAGAGAAGGGGAGAGAGAGAGAGAGAGAGAGAGAGAGAGAGAGAGAGAGAGAGAGAGAGGTGCCTAGGATCCATAATTTTCACTACTAAAAAAAGAATTTTCATAACACTTTATATTGGCAATCACAACATACAAACTTTATGATTTTCATTACAACGGATTTTAAATCGTTGCAATTGTTAGAGCTACAAAGGCTTTTAGCAACAGTTTTAAATATTTTTATGCATTTTTTTTAATATTTTTAGCACAATTTTTTAAAAATGTCTCTAAGTAAATGTTGCCAAAAACTTTTTTTTAGTAGTATTTGATGAAAAAATAATGCAAATATCCTTTAAAAGTGGATGGGTTAAGATACAATAATTAGACATATGTAATTTTCATGATAATTAATTAAAGTTAATTCATATCCTAAGAGAATTTGAGAGGGCTAATGAAGGAACAAATGATGAGATGAGAAAATAAAGTGGTTGTTTGGTGTTAGATATCCCATTCATTTATAGAGACGAAACTTGATTGTTTTAGAAACAAATGATGGTGTGAACACAATCAAAGAAGTAAAATAAAGAAGCTTTAAAGATCTAGAGCAAGTCTTAGAACACTCCTCATAAATTTTGTCTGTGTTTTCTTTAATATGTTATTTAGTTTAAATCACACTTTTTCAAAATTTTTCTTTAAAGCACTTTTTTTCATTTAATCATGAGGTAAAATAAATCAAGATATTTGAAACAATTATTTTCCTATGTTACTTATATTTCTAACACATAATAATTATTATTAGGTCCATGAACAACTTGAACTCAAGTTGATTAATGTTCTATCAAATTTGTTCAAATTAGTAAATAAATAAATGTGAACATTATTTAAATGCTCAAGGATTAAATGAGCCAAGTGTAAATATGGTTCAAATCATTTAATTATTTTCACAAACAAATTCGAAATTCGCTTGTTGTTCAATAAATAAGGGTATGTTTGGGGCAGCTGTAGCTTATTGAATAATCTGGTGATAAGTTGATTAAAAATAATTTGTTGATAAGCTAGGTGCGGTGGCTGCTACAAATTTTTATTTTTTTGTAGAAGTCAGACTGCAGCCAAAAAACTCCCACCGCACTTAGAAATGAGCGGTGTGAAAACGCTGTTTTCAGCGTTTTGAAAACGCATAAGCTGCCAAAATATCGTTACCCAAACATGACGTGTGTTTTCATAACGCTACCGCACCAAATAAGCTGCCCCAAACTGGCTCTAAATTGTTAAATAATCTAAAGTTAACTCTGACTAACTAAAATTTTTTTATGTATATAATTAATAGTAATATATTATAGTTTAATATTAATATTAATCTAATGCAATTCCTTCTTATTCATAACTATAATAAACTAGTTTATTAGTATTTATTTATACTATTTGATTGCAAGAATGCTTACTTACAACTTATACATTATCTTATTTAATCAGTGTAAATTACTTGGATATCAATATAAATTATTTGATTGCTTATTTATTTAGATTTATATAAATATTTTTTAATTAGTTTACATATAAAGTCAATTAATGAACATTTGAATTTTAGCTTGTTTATTAGCTCACTAAAGTACTAGTCCAACTAAAAAGTCAAGCCAAGCAAAAGTTAAGTTCAATTATTAAAAAAGTTAAACATGCCAAGTATGAACACACATGTAAAAAGTTAGTGTGAGCTCGAGCCGAGCATGAACAATTTATAATTTTATTGAATCATGTCTAATTAATAATATATTAGGCTCGACTTGGTTAGATTGCAGCCATACCTATGGTCTTATTTTTCTTGAAAAATGAAAAGTCTCATTTTTAGATTGTAGTTAGCCGTTAGTTAATAATTTATTATTTATGTTAAAAGTGGTTACATGTAGTTACTTTTTTGTTCCAAGATGTATGTATGTGTGTGCGTGTGTAAACTGAAACTGATATAGAACATACTTTTCTTTTTGTATTGTTTTCACTTTCATATTACGATATCAGATAAGAAAATCAATGGATTTTGTAAACTTTAATTCTTCACTTTCTTCTCAAGAAGGCTGATATGTCATTGATGGTCCAATCGATCCATTTTTTGTCCATCATTCTAATGATACAGGTCTTATTGTTTTGCAACAACTGAATGCTGACAATTATACTTCCTGGAGCTGTGCAATGATGATTGCATTATCAGTGAAGAACAAAATTGGATTTATAGCCGTAATTCCATGATCTGAAGATACATATTCAAAAATTCATTTTTGCTTGGATTTGAAGCAACAATATTGTAATATTTTGGATCTTAAACTATATCTTAAAGGAGATTTCAATAAGTATAGTATTCTCTGATCCCGCTTTTAAAATTTAGAATTATCTTGAAGATTGTTTTCAAAAAAAAAATAATGGTCTAATAAATTTTCAATCGCATCGTGATTTGATTAACTTTATATAGAATTAAGTATCAGGTAATATCAACTTCACAAAATTGAAAGAATTATAAGAAGAATTATTAAATTTCAGACTTTCCTGCAATTGTGGAAAGTGTTCTTGTAGAGGTGTCAAAGATTTGGCAAACTATTTCTAACTAAAATACATGATATCACTTAAATGGGATTAAATTATTCCTTCACCTAAATAAGATGTCATGTTCTCCTCCTAAATCCTCTTCCACTCATAAATAAAGCACTCTTTTATATTTCAAGAAGAAAGTCAAAGGAATATCAAATTAAGAAGAGTAGATTGTGTCAATTAGAATAACATAGCTTTTGCATTACACATTACTGCCCTTAAACACAATTACTTTGATACACAGAACTATAGCAATGACAAACCAAAAAAAATATATTGTTCATTCTGCACTCAGTGTAACTTTCATGCGTGGACACACCAATAAAAAATGATAGAAGATCCATGTCTATCTGCCAGTATATAAACAAAATAAAAATCCAATACTCTAAATGTGCATCAACTTTCAACATATCATGATTTTGAAAATAATACAAATTAAGATGACTCAAATTTTAGTTGGTTTCTTAGGATCTCGAGCAATAATCAATGCCATCATTTCATTATAATGCTTTATACTCATCTTGGATCCTCTATCAAGAACAATTATACAGTAGAGGTTCCATCAAATACATAAACCGCAGGTATATGCTCCTCTATTTTCTTAAACTACATCTTCAGTTCTACACAACTTTGGATTATGTATTTAGGTACTTCTAAACATATTTGCTCGAAAGAATACTTATTTATCTCTATGAAATCTATAAATAATTCTTCAATTACCCTACCAAACAAGGTCAGTATTCCAGTTCAATTAGTCGGTAATATAAAGTTGATTCATTCTTTGATCTTTAAAGATGTTATATTTGTTCCTAAATTTCATTTTAGTCAAATTCATGACAGTTTATTAACATCAGAGTAGTCATTTATTGTGAGTTCTCTCTTTATCATTTTATAATTTAGGATTTGAACAACAAGAAAATGATTGGGAAGGGTAATTAATCAATCACAAACTTATACATTATGGATGTTAGAAATTTGATTATACGAAATTGATAGAGTTCTTGGAAGCTGAAAGTTTTTCAAACAAAAAATATAGTGTTTTGAAAGTTAGCAATAAAATTTTAGTTACTATTTGGCACAATAGACTTTAACGTCTTTTTTGTAATATATTTATATATTAATGTCCCATATGAATTGTATTTTCTCTAAATTTAATAACAATAACATTTTTCTTACATTTGCCCTTTAGCTAATAAAATGATTGCCTTTTGTTTCTTATAACAAAATATTTTCATCTCTCATTGATTTGATCTATTTTGATATATGGGGTCTTATCATATTCCTCATTGTGGATTAATTATTGTGAATGATTTGATTCGATTTACAAGGGTTTTCATGCTGAAACAAAAATCTAATGTTGTTGTTATTATTCAAAAATATTTCAACATAATTTAGAACCATTTTCATACTAAAATAAAAAGTTTTAGATTTTCAAGGCGAAGACGTTGGATTTGGATGCCATTTTTACAAGCAAAGGAGTTTTACCCCAATACTCATCTATTGAAATACCACAATAGAATTCAATAGTTGAAAGAAAACAACATTATATAATGAATGTTACATGAGCTTTGCTCTTCTAGCCTCAAGTTCCATTTCAAATTTAGAGTAAATGTGTTCTTAATAAAACCTTTTTAATCTATAGAACAAAACCTTCACCACTACTTAAAAATAAAGTACCTTACGAGCATTAATATAATAATGCAATTGACTAGTCATATCTCAGTTTTTTTGCTGCCTTATTTTTGCATCCACTTTGTTTGCACATCGCAAAAAAAGTTATCATCAAACTCGTGCATGTGTTTTTATTGGATATATACCTATGACTTTGAACTAAATAATTTTTTATATCAATACATCTTATTTTCCATCAATCCATGTTTTTCTTTCATTCTATAACCAATGATAACCATGAAACTATATTGTTTCCTAATTTAGTTCTACCTCACTCAACTATGATTTTTGCGCTTTCATTTTATCTTTTTTTTTTCAGCCCCTCACAACCTTCTCCTACCACTACAACACTTCTAAATCCAATTTCACTTGTTCAAAGGTCACTTCAATTGCTAAAACCCGTTCTTATATACAAGATTATCATTGCAACCTTTAGCAATCTCAAAATAATTATTTTTTTTGTCAAATTCCTTATTTCTTTTAAATCCCTTTATTCCACTCATAAGGCTTCTAAAAGCTATTTTGTCTCAAATGGAACCTCAATTTTAACATGTAAAAGTTTAGCACTTATATTAAGCGATGCAGCTTGGAGCAATCAGTTATTAATCTCCCGCTTGTAAAGATTTTTATTGGTTTTAATTGAATTTATAAGATCAAATATAGATCTAATGGATCTAATGAGCATTATAAAGCTCGATTGGTTGCAAAAGAGTATAATTAGCAAGAAGGTATTAGTTTCATAGATATTTATTCACATATTGCTAAACTTTCTACTATAAAAGTTTTGTTAGATTTGGCTTCAAGTAAAAAATGATATTTAACTTAATTAGATGCTAATAATGTATTTATAAATGGAGATTTAATTGAAGTGCATATGGATCATCCCCCAGGCTATTCAAAAAAATTCACCACTGAATTCTGTATATTCCTTGATGAATCACTAGTATATTGAAAAGCAAAAAGTTAATCTATAGTCTCCCATTCTTGTGGTGAAGTCGAGTACCGTGTGATGACAACAACCACAAGTGAATTGGATTGGATACATCAACTAATATAAAACTTTGGTATTTCTACTTCTACTCCAATACTTTTGTTCTCTGATAACAAAGCAATAGCATACATTTCTTTTAATCATGCTTTTCACGGAAGAACAAAACACATAAATATATTGTTATTTTATTCATGATAAAGTTAATGCTTGATTTGTCAAGCTTATGCCTATTTGGTAACAACACCAGTTGGCAAATATTTACGCCAATGCTTTACATGCTGATGTCTTGTTCTCTCTGTTATCCAAGATGACAATTAAAGTCATTTATTGTCCATCTTGAGGGGGGAGTTCTAGATATAAATAGTTAGCTAATAGTTTATTTTTTCTGTTTTAGATTATTATAGATAGCTATTATATGTTCCAGGATGTTTAATCATAATTCCTTATAATAATCCGTAATCATAATCAAATCAAGTCACATTAATTACTGCATCATGCCATCATTGGTCCCCTTCTTTGGGCACCTTTCTGCATGCCCCTAAGCGCACAATTTGAATTCTGCAATTAACGGTCGCTTCTGTTTCTCCTCAGTCCTTGCTTCTCATGCAACGCAAAGCACATCATAGCCTTGCAATTATTTAGTTCCCCTGTCCCAAACACCAACAATATTCCAATTTATCACGCGTATTATCTCATTATAGCGCCCCACACATAAAATAAGCATAAAGCCCCTCCTGTAAAAGTTTATTCATTATTTATCCAATAAGGTTGAAAAAAAAATACAAAAAAAAAAGCTTCAACATAACGAATCACGAGAAAGAAGAGAAGCAAACTAACTTTTTCTTTCTTTGGTCCCTCAAAATTAATATTTTTAATTATATTGTTCTTTTGCATTGACTGAGTGCTTCTAATCATCTTATAGAGAGCTTCAGCTTTTTCAAAAGCCTCTCCTATTTAAAGACAGCCCCCAACAACTTGTGCTAAGCGACAGAGGAAAACAAGACATATGATGGCAATGGAGAATTGCTTCCTTGCGTTTGGACTTGGAGATCATCTTTTTCAGCCATTTTGTTTAGGTTCAATTTGATGATTCTCTTTAATTCTCTCATTTACTTAATGCCATAAATTGATTATTTTGATTATTCTGTTAATTATGAGTTAGATGTGGAGTCACCGATGTCGTCGGAGGCGGCGACTGGTTACCTGCAAGATGCTGTGGTAGAATGGAGGGAGAGGTGCAAGCGGCGGCGAATAGTATCACCGTTCAGGTTCGATCCTCCCATGACGGCGATGGTGCCGACGATTGCAGAAGACATTCATGAAATTCTTCAAGTAATAGTTTACACGCCAGTGTGAATGATATATTACATGCGGATAATGTACTTACGAATTGATGATATTGTGTTGATATTTATTGCAAATTACAGATGTTTTGGGGGACAGATAGTGCTGGGAATGCCCCTGGAGAGTTGGACTCCTTGTTTCAAGAAAGCAGCACTGTCTCAGGTTCTCCCCTGAACTTTTTCTCTATAGTCAATTTATGTAGCCGGCATGTACTGCAATAAAAGATTAATAGAAATTTGGCTTTAAATCTTACTCTTGCCTCCATAAAATCATTACTATTTGCACACAACCCACACACTCTACATGTATAATTTCAGAAAGGGCACATTAGAATTTGCAAGTAATTTTAAATTATATGCATAATTCAACAGTATGCATGACATCAATATGGCTTTCTAAACTAAAATATGCTTTAAAATGATAATTTCATTCTTCATAGATGAATTCATCAAATTTGGTAGAGGAAACTAAAATCTAAAGATCAATACTTCTGTGACAAATTTAACAAAATTTAATATTTTTTCTCATGTAGTTCAAACAATTTAATAGCTTGGCTCCCTCTCCATATTTTCTTTTAATGATTCTAAGTAAGGAAATGTAATTAGCTTAGTTACAATAATCTCAGATGGGAACAACTTCAACTTCTGGGCGGAAGCAAAAGAGAAAACAGTAGCCAAAGTTCAGAAAGAAACACTCTTCTCCTCTCCCTCCTCATCTTCTCAAGAGACCTACTCAACCATTGTAGCTGTAAAGAAACAAGAAGAAGAAAATGGGGATAGAACAATGAAGAGAAGGAAGAAGAAGGTGGCTTATCCATTTGCAGTTCTGAAGCCTGCAGGGATTGAAGAAGGAGAGGTGACTCTTGCAGAGATTAATAGGAGGATTATGATGAGGCCGATGAGACCGGTGAGGCATCCGGTGGGGGAGTTCAAGTGCTTGCCTTGTGTGACGGACGTCGGCGGCGGGCCGGGGCTTTCCGGCAAGGCGGTGGTGGGGCTTACGAGGATTCATACACGGGGTAGGGGGAGCATTACCATTGTAAGAACAAGAGGGTGATGGAAGTACTGATGCTGTTTCTGTTTCAGTGTTAGTTTTATTTGGTTCTGATCTGTGTTGTAGATAGGTGGCTAAGTGAATTGTAGAGATGTAGAGATGTATGTCAAGTTTATATATTTGTAGGGACTTTATGTGAGATTAAGCTATATTAGTTTATGAGAATACATTATATAGCTATACACCATCACGCGCAACGCATCAACAAATTTATAATATTTTTTATACAAGAAACATTTCAGATTCGAATTAAAAATCATTGCTCGATACTATGAACTCAATGATATCGAAATTGGTACAATCCAAGTCCAACAGGTATGAATTAAGTCATTAAAGTATATTTGGAGGCTTTAGATTGTCCATTAAATGGTTAAACAAACTCCAAGTTTTACATACCTATAGTCAAATAGAATTTTTCATCGAGAGAAATTGAACGAGCCTAAGATCACTCAATTTTGAAATTATTAAGACTCTAAAATTATCAAAAAAATTATTATGATGAAGAGGGATCAATGGGGTTGAGGTTAAGAGAGTTATTTGTTGAATTACTAAAATAACAATTCTTAGAGGATATGATCTATAACCTTTCGTTTGAAGCTGGGAGGAGGAGGAGGAGGAGGAGGAGAAGGAGAAGAATTTAAATTCCAGTCTTGTTTTGGATCGAAGACTGCCACCTACTGTCCTGGTTTATTTAAAAAAGCAGTCGACGATTACTTTGGGTGACCACCGTTTGCCGGTCGTCGTCGACGATTAGCCATTGCTAGATAGTTGTCGTCGATGACTATCATTTCTAACCATGGTCAGCGAACTCTATTTGCTAGCGTCGTCTCGCAAATGCGACTGTAACACATAACGTCGTACTTAAAATCCGACGATTTTTCCAGGACTCCTAAAGTTTTTGTACGTTTTGTATATGAATAAGTGTTGTAATTGGTGTAAAATTATGACCCTACTCTCCAAATTATGAGAAAATGGTGTATTTTTATAATTACATACTATAGCAGATTAGTTTAACTAGGCTAAATCCAATGGTTTTTTTTCTTTTTAAATTTTTTCCCACGTAAAAAATCTTGTTGTCTTCTTCTACTGTTCTTTATTTATCTACGAGTATGTCTGATACGAGTATGTCTGATCTTCATGCAATATGAAGACATTAATTTATCATTCTATCGTATTGCCTCTCTTTACATTATAAACCCTGGTTTTCCAACAATTTACATCATAAATTCTAACAAAGTGAAATCAATCCAAATCATTCAAAATGGAATGCATGATTAAACTATGAGATCTCAACCTTTAAAATATCATGATGATTGAAGAGGAGGCGAATCTGATTCCCCTCATGGTTCAATTTTTTGAACTAAAGAAGCTCACTTATTTAATTTAAAGTCTGTGACTGTATATCTTTGTCAAAGATTTGATTCATAACTAAGTAATTATTAAATTTTAGTATTAGATAAATGTAAATACATAAGAATTGTGTGGTGCGTTTGTAAATTCTTTAAATCTTTACTATTAAGTATTAGGGGTGTAAACAAGTGGCTCGCTTTTATTTCGAGCTCAAAAAAGTGTGTTCATGTTCGGCTCGTATGCTTAGCGAGCCGAACACGAGTCAAACAAGATCTATTCACGAACAAAGATTTACTTTGACAACCCTAATCACGTACCCATAAGATGTTAAGGATTGTGACAAGATTTAAAAATTATTGTTTATATTAAAACATTATTTGAATCTAACTTAATAATTTTTATTCAACTTTCTTAATTAATACTTTTAATTGATTATAAATCATTGTATCCTTGAAGTCAATTATTTTTTTTTAAAATACTGCTCATCAAAAATATATATATAATTGATGAGTAATATTTCGAGTCAAAACGAGCCGAACACGAACGAACAAATTTTTGCTCGAGTTCGGCTCGTTAATTTAGCGAAGGAGCCGAAAACGAATTTATTAATGAGCCGAACAAGAGACGAGCTGCTCGCGAACAACGAGCCGTTTTGACAGCCCAGTGAGTATCTTATTAATTAAGTATATGATTGTGTGGAAACAGAGATTTGACATCCGTGTCCTTTTTGATAGTCCAGTTACGGAATGTAAATTCTTCACGTGTTTGGAGTAAATTGAAAAAGTTCCAAATTAAGCTTAAGGAGAATTAATCGTCATGGTACGCTCTGAATAGTTACGAGCTGGCCGGTCGCATTTTACCGATTCTAAGCTACGAAATTTTCAAATTTAAATGATATTAATTTTGCTGAAAAAAGAAAAAAATGCGTGAGAGAATTTAGTATAAGAAAAATTCAGAGCATATAAAATAATTGCTTGCATTTATATTTATATTTTTGTTTTAAAAAATAAAATTTATGTAAAACGGAGGGGGGAGACTCAAGAAAGGGAAAAACAGAGTCTAGTCCAGTCAAAATAATCTACTGTTTGTTTGTAAGTACATAAGTTCACTCTTCTCATGAATTATATAAGATGAAATTTCAATGATAATATTACAAATGTATAATAATAGTTCAACTATAATAGTCACAATTAGACATTAATAAATGTAGTTGGGTTATAATCTATGGTTACGGTAATGACAATTGGCCTCATAAGCTGCAGTTGAAAGTTGAAATAATAGTTATAGGCCACAAAAGCCTTAGTTGGTTGCTGCACAGAAAGTAGTTGCCCACAAAGATCATGGTTGGAAACTATAATATCATTAGTTGGTCGCAAAAAAGGTAGTTTGTGATTGTTATAGTGTCAATTGGTCATAGATGATGTAATCAGAAGTTTCAACAATATTAGTGGACTACATAGCTCGTAGTTGGTGAATGCAATATCGTCAATTGGTCACAAATTTTGTAGTTGATGACTGCAATAGTGTCTATTGACCACAAAGACCGTAGTTACAAGTTGTAACAATAGTAGTTAGTGATTGCAATATCGTCATTTGACCATGTAGATCATAGTTGGTAACTGCAATAACATCAATTGGCCACAGAGATCATAATTGAAAGTTGAAATAGTAGTAGTTGGCCATATAAATCGTAGTTAGTGTCTAGACCCATTCTCTCAAAATGGGGTTATAGTTTTATACTTGACACTCCATTTGTCAATATACATTGTAAAGAAAGATACATGTGTTAGGAAAACTGTCATATTAACCGTCATATTCTAGCTACGACTATCGTAAGCAGTGGTCTTCGGTGGTCAGTGGTCAATGGTGATGGCTGGTAGTGGTTAACGATAGACAACAACTATGGAGACCATGAGTTATTGTTGCATTTTCAATACTTACATTTATGTTATAGCCGTATTTGAGACTGGTGATGGTGAGCATAAACGGCTAGCAATTGTCGATGGAGGCTGACGATAAGTGATTGATAGTGGTTGGTGGCTACGGATGCCAAAAGTTATTTTCAAATCTGTAATATGACGCCGACAAGCAGTGGTCGACAGTGGTCAGTGGCTACAAAGGCCTAAAATTATCATTTTGTTTTCAACGCAATGTTATATGTTACAGTCATAATTGGGATATGAAGTTAGCAAGCAGGAGTCGCCGACAAAGAAAAGCAGGTGCGGCTGATGGTGGTTGATGACTGTTGCGAGCGATGATTGTCGATGGTCGATAGCTATAGTGGCAAAAAATTATCATGGGTCTCAATATGACATTATACATTACTATTGTATTTGAGATACAACATTAGCAAATAGGGGTCATCGACGGTGGGGAGTAGAGGTGGTTGACGGTGGTTGACGCCGACCAATAGGTGGTGGTCGGTTGCAAGCTGGGGTCGCCGACAACGGCAAGCAAAGGGACTAGCTCTGGTTGACGAAAACTGACACATGGTTGACGGCCGTCGACAACTACAGAGGCCGAAAGTTATTGTCCGGTCTTCTGTCTAAAACAGGCTCTAAAATTCTTCCTCCTCTACATGATAATATGATTTAGCTTATTATTTTCTAATAAAAAAAAGCTTTATCCACCTTAGAAATGAGTTAGTTGTCGAACTTAAAAAAATAAATGAGTTATAAATGGATGAGCTATTAAATGAAAAACTAAAATAGCAATATAAATGCGTAAAATGAATGAACGCTAAACAAATAAGTCTTTAACTTATTTTATATATTATGAATTAAAATTTAATTTAATTTAATATGAAACTTGTGATTTAGGTAGGGGTGTCAAAAATTGACCCGACTAAAAAAATCCAGGTTAGGGTTGACCTGATAATTTTTCAAGTTGGGGTTGGGTCAAAGAATTCGACTCGTTTATTATTCTAGTCAGGTTCGGGTTAACCCAAATATGACCGAAATAAGCACAAAATTTAGGGTTACGAGTTAAACTCCGGTCCGATATATTTATTATTCAGGTCAGGTTCGAGTCTTAGTTTTCGACACTTTTATTATTCAGATTGAATTCAGTTTGACCCTATTAAGATCAGATCATTTTTGAATCGATCCGAACCCGCCCCGTGACCCGAAATAACACCCCAAGATTTAGGTAAATACATATGAATTGTGTGCCATCAATGCAAATGCCCCCTTATATAAAATCAGGAAAAGCTATAAAAAGGGTACAATTGCTCTGAATTATTGTGGGATGGCCCCACCGTTCGCCAATTTCAATATTTCGCAGTCAAAATTTGATCTTGCCCTGTCGTCAACCTAAGCCTTTTCAGACTTCCATATGCGCTTAGGAATTTCTTCTTTGGCTTCTTCCACTGGTCATTTCAACCAGTGACGACAACGTTACCTTTGAAAATGGATAAAATTAGTGTAATTTTATTAAGTATTTTTAAATTATTTTTAAATTATGAACTGATATATTTATATCATGATCAAATTATTGAGAATTTAATTAAAATAAAATATATGAATTAGAATTTCACCATATCCCCCAAAGGAAGGAGGGGAATATAAAATTTTAAAATTATCTAAATTATCTTAAAATATATTAAATATTATCATTAATATAAAAAAATTATTAATTTTCGAACAGAGATATTATTAAAAATTCTGGGTTTGAAGGAAATTCGGAGTTAGGACAAATTGGGAAATAGAAAATTTTTCCCTTAATTTTCACCGAATTAATTAATTTTGGAAAGGTGGGAAATTTTTTAAAAAAAAATCTTAAAAAAATAATAAAAACTTACAATGTCGAAGAAACTTGTAATATTAGTTATAAAAATTGAACCTAGCTCGGCCCAATTCATCCCATGTTTTTCATCGTTATTATTGTGTGCCAGCAGATTCGTGTCAGTAGAGTAATATTAATGTCTTCATATTATACGGAGATCCAACACACACACACAGATAGTAGAAAGTAGCATCAGAAGACTTATATATTTTTTTACGTGGAAAACCCCTTAAAAGGAAAATAATCATGGGACCCAGCTCAATCAAAATAATTGTAAGTACATATGTTCACTCTTCTTCTTAATTTGAGAATGTGTAATTATAAAGTTGATAATCATAGATCAATAAGAATCATAAATGAGCCACGATATTTATAGTTGAAAATTGTAATAATAATAGTTGCCACAATGTCTATAGTTAGTGATTGCAATTGTGTCGGTTGACCACAGAGATCGTAGTTGGAATCTGTAGTAATGGTTGGCTCGCAAGCCTTAATTGGGATTGCAATAGCGTTGGTCATAGAGGCCGTAGTTGGAAGATGTAGTAATAGTTGGTCATATGGGGAATAGTTGGGGGCTATAATAGCTTCAATTGGCCATAAATACCATAGTTAAGTGTTGTAGTAGTAGTTAGCCACATAAGTCGTGTTTGGGCACGCAATAATGTCAGTTAGCCAAAGATTTTATAGTTGTAAGCTGTAGCAATAGTTGGAAAAATAGTTTGTATATAAGGGTTGTAATAGCGTTTGTATGTTACAAAAGCCGTAAGTGGAAGTTGTAATAATAGTTGGTCACATAGGTCATAATTGAGGGCAGCAATAACATCAGTTGGCCACAAAAGCCTTAGTTGAAATTTATAATAATTCTTGGCCATATAGGCTATAGTTGAGGGATACAATAGCTTCACTTAGCCACAAAAGTCATAGTTGGAAGATGTTGTAGTCGTTGGCCATATAGGTCATAAATAAGGGGTTGAAATAATATTAGTTGAGTACAAAGATCATGGTTGTAAGTTGTAGTAGTAGTTGGTCTCATAGGCCATAGTTGAGGGTTTTAATAACATTAGTTGGCCACAGAGGCCTTAGTAAGAGTTATAGTAATAGTTTCTCATATAGGCCATAACTGGTGACTTGGCCCGTTGGCCACAAAAGCCTTAGTTGATATTTATAATAATGTTTGGCCATATAGGCTGTAGTTGAAGGTCACAATAGTCTCACTTAGCCACAAAAGCCATAGTTGGAAGCTGTTGTAGTAGTTGGCCATATATGCCATAATTAAAAGCTAGCAATAACGTTAGTTGACCACAAAGACCATGGTTGGAAGTTGTAATAGTAATTGGTCACATATGCCGTAGTTAAGGGTTTTAAAAACATTAGTTGGCCACAGAAGCCGTAGTTAGAAGTTATAGTAATAGTTGGTCATATAGGCCATAGTTGGTGACTTAGCCCTTTTTCTTTCAGAATGGGTTATATTTTTATATTGGACATTGTATTAGTTAGCTTGCAGCATAAAAAAGCTACATGTGTTAGGTACATCCACCATATTCTATCTTCGACAATCGTAAGCAGTGGTTACTAGAGGACGTGGTTAGTGACAACATGTGATGACGGTCGACGGTAGTTAGGGGCTACGTAAGCTAGAAGTTATCGTTAGGTCTCTAATATGATGTTATAGATTACTGTCATATTCGAGACACGACGTTAGCGAGCAAGGGTCGCTGACGACAATGAGCAAGGGAGGCCGACGGTGGTTGTCTACGACTGACGCGGGGTGGTCAACAGTGGTCGGTGGCTACGGAGGTCGGAGGTTATCACAGACTCTCCAATACGACATTATACATTATGAATATATTTTGGATAAAACGTTATCAAGTAGAGGTCACGACAATGGTGAGTAGTGTCGATCAGCGATGGTCGACGGTGACTAATGGTTACTGGCTGATCATGGTCAGGGACAACAGAGGTTGGAAGTTATAGTCATGCCATCAATACAGTGTTATACATTACGGCCCTATATGAGATATGACATTAGCAAGAAGGGTTCGCCAACAACTGTGACCAGGGGTAGCCGATGGTGGTCGATGCAGGCTGAATAGTGGTGGTCGCTGATGGTCAATGACTATAGCGGCCGGAAGTTATTACTGGGTCTTCAGTTCAGAACAAAATATGAAATTTCTTCTCTTCTCCTCCCTCGCTTAAAAGAAAAGAGGGGATATATTTATAACCTTTAGGTAAGGTCTTTTTGATATTTTGGCAAATAATTTCTCCATCCACATAATCAAACGACACACATTGATCTGTCTATTATAGAAGTTTTTCTAATGATTTTGGAGCCTTAGTGACTTTAGAATTAAACAAGTTTAGGCTTGTTAGATTCATCTCGTCGAGACGTTAGATTTGTATATAAATATGTCAAATTTGAAGTTCATTTGGTTATTCAATTGACAATTCAAAAGCTTCAAAAGTGCTTTAATGGCTTGATCTGAGCTTCTAGACTTAGATCAAGTTATTTTTGGTATTCTTGGGTTCGTCTTGTCAAGACAATCAACTTGATTATAAACTTGCTGAAATATGGGCCCTAAATGATCTTGAATTTTAATCTGTAATATTTATTGCTCAAAACATGCATCCAAATTCATGCTAGATGATTTAAATTTGTCGATGACACATCAATCAGTAATTTACATAATATTTATTTGATCATTGTTATATATATATATATATATATATATATATATTGATACGCCACTAAAAAAATTTTATCATCCAAGCATAAATTTCTAGGTAATTTTTGAGCGAAAACATCCAAACATTGATTCACAGCCACCCAGAGCTCCGATTTAAATTATTATTGAAAGATTTCCAAAAATATATGGAACATCAAACAAATGTCAAATTTATCAAGGTTATAGTCAAATCGAGCGTCTCAACAAGACGAATCTAACGAGCCCAAGATCACTCAATTCTGTCATTATTAAAGCACCCAAATGTACATTAATCGTTGTTTGATTGAAGGAAGCTCAAGACCGTCCGATAAAAATGATTCATATTTATGCATTCATTACACCCATAACACTATAAATAAAGCCCCCAACCTCCCCATGAGAGGGGGAAGAAGCCTAGACAGAGTTTGTGGCCTTGAGGAGAAGCTGCAGCTCAGTATCACCATCGATCGTCGTCCACCGCCTACCTCCATCGACCATCGCCGACCTCCAACGACCACCGTTGATCTCTGTCGACCACTGCCGACCGTCATCGACCAGCACTGACCTCCGTCGACCATCGTCGATCACCTCCGACCACCGTTGACCACCGTCGAATGTCGTCGACCACCACTAACCAGCAACCAGACGCCGTCAATCGACGCTGTAATCTGAATAATATAGTTACAATTTCCCATCTGTGGGACAAAAAATTTCTGTAATCAGCAATCAATAGTGGATTTCAGCAACTGGGCCAGGCCCCGTGATTTTTCCCTTGCTGGTTTTCCATGTAAAAACTTCTGGAGTTGTCACCGCTTGTTTCTCTTTCATCTGTGTGTGTCTTTGAACTTTTGTACAATGCTAAGATGATAATCTGTTACTCTACCGCTGCGAATTTTCTAGCACGCATCATATACATACATACATATATATATACATACATACATACATATATATATACATACATATATATATATACATACATATATATATATACATACATATATATATATATATATATATATATATATATATATATATATATATATATATATATATATATATATATATAACAATTACTTTATTGTCTTTTCCCATTTTAAGAAAATCTTAAATTATGCTGCATCTAATGAAAATTTTCATTCAGTTTTTATGGGTTTCAGCTTCGAGTTTCATGTGTATCAATAGCTTATTTGATTTTGGCTTCAAATCATGAAAAAGTCCTTAAATTTGCTTGGCTCAATCTTGTTGCGGAACAGTTGAATGTGATCAAGATTCAAGTGAAGCATTACTCGTTTACGTCAATTCAAATTAAAATTATTCTCATCCTATATCATCTTTCAGCTATCATCAAAAAATTTCTTACCCACTTATAAGGGTTGTAAGTGAACCAAGTATTTGATAAGCTCCTAATAACATACTCGATAAGGGTTCATTCACGTTCATTTGATTAACTAATTTTTATATTAGAAGTATGTCAACATGAATCTCGAGGAAATTTAACGTATTGGGAGTAAAAAGTGCGGTCAAGGATGGCCCACGGGAGGAAGACAAATGGTCACATCATCAGAAGACTAAAGACATGATTGACCAAGTATTGCTCCTTTGGGTCAGGACTTGAAGCCAGTCGAATGAAGGCCATCCGAGCCAAAGACCAAGATCCATCAAGCTGAGAGAACACATCACCCCAACTCTCATCCCAAAATCACCAGTCGTCTTACAAGAAGGCTGAAGGTTCTCTCCATAATAACTCCACAAACACCTCAAAGGGTTCTGTCAAGGGATGAGCTATTAGTCGAATTACAGTGTTTCGCTCTCTGCTCGATAGCCTAGTGTCATCATGGTCACAGGAGTCTCTCATCTTAGGGTTGACAGTTGACAGTAAAAATAAAGATATCGACCGGTTCACTCAAGCCGACTGAGTGAAATCCGGACGACTGAATGTTAACCTAAGGCGACCATGTGCCATAACTCAGCAAAGTCGGCCGAATGAGCCTTCCCAATCCATGGACTGCCAATCTTAGCCGATGGAGCAATTGGGTGGCCGAGTCATGGGCTCATTTATATAAATGACCAACATACCCTTCAACGCCCCCGTTAAAACAAGGGTAATCAAGTAATTATGCTCACAATATTGCCCAATAAAGGCTAAGCAATTAGTCTATCAAATACTCATTCCATTAGTGTGCACTCTCTCTCTCCCTCTCTTCTGTTCTACACTATTTATTGGGTGTGATTCATAAGATAGATTCACACGCGCGCGCGCCCACACACACACACATACACCACACTTTGATTTTGCAACTAAATTTGTATGAAATTGCTAAATAAGGATTTTCTCTAAAATTGTAAACAAATACAATAATTGCTTTTTATGTGCATAAAGGTCTTCAGCCCCACAAACTATTGTTTTACCGATACATATATGTTATTTTCTTCAAAGCTTACTTTATGATATATATACTTACAATATTTTGTATCTCTATGCAAAAAATTCAGGGTTGAGACTTGGCGAGTCAAGGAGTTCATGCATGTCAAAGACCACTTGATACTTGGGGAACTCAAATTCGAATAATAAAACCGACAAATACGCCAAGAGCATCTAAGGACCTAGGGATAATTCACCACCTGACAATGACAAGCTCCACGAGGGGTCTACAACGATCGTCTACGACCCAAAGGTGATTCGCCACCCGGTAGCGACATTCGTGAGGGGTGTACTATGACCATCTTCAATCCTAAAGCTGATTCTCCATCTGACAGCGACAAGCTCTCGAAGGGGCGTACGATAATTTTCTATAATTCAGAGATGATTCATCACTCAGTAGCGATAAGCTCCGCGAGGGGTGTACGTCGATCATCTTCAACTTAAAGACGGTTCACCACCCGCAGCAACAAGCTCCACGAGGGGTGTAAGCGATCGTCAACGCAGAGATGTCTCACCACCCCGCAGTGATAGACTTCGTTAGTGGTGTACGATGATCATCTTCGACCCTAAAAATGATTTGCCGCCAGACAGTGACAAGCTCTGTGAGGTGTAAAAAAATCTAACACCCGACAACGATAAGCTCCGTGAATGATGCAGAAAAAAATCCAACGCCCGACAGCAACATGCTCCACGAGAGGTGCAAAGAAAGTTACTCACCTAACAACAACAAACTCCGCAAGGGTTACGAAAAAAATCTAACACTCAGTAGTAACAAGCTCCGCGAAGGATGCAAAAAATATAACACTCATATGCGATAAGCTTCGCGAGGGGTGCAAAACAAATCTAACACCCAGAAGCGACAAGCTCTGCAAAGGGTGTAAAATGACTTACCACCTAACAACGACAAGCTCCGTGAGGGATTTGAAACGATCTTCCTCAACTTTTTTAATATGTTAACACTCGATAGCGACAAGTTCGTAAATGGGTGTAAGACAACTACTCACCCGACAACGACAAGTTCTGAGAGGGGTGTAAGCCAACTCATCGTCGAAAGCAACAAGCTCCGCGAAGGGTGCAGAGTTCTAAGAATCAACTACAAGGCGAACATCTCCAAAAATCTACCATAGGGAGAACGACTCCAGGACTCCACCCCAAGGCAAACAGCTCTGAGACATCACGCTAGAGCGAACAACTCCAGGACTCGACTCCAAGGTGGACAATTCCAGGATTCCACTTCATGTGAAACAGATTCGGGACACCACTCCAGAGTGAACGGCTCCAGAACTCCTCTCCAAAGCAAGCCATTCTTGAACTCTTCCCTAGGACAGACAAACGAACAAAGAACTCTGACGGGTGATTTTATTCTCTGACGGCCTGCTGACTTTTTCCTCCGATCGACCACCAAAATCGGATGACTCCCTCGATAGACAAAATTCCATAATGACAAATCCAACATATAACATTAAAGATACTAGAACCGAGGGAAAAGCGCATAACAGGTAGTGTTATTAGCAATTTATGTGTTTAAGATTGGTTTGATTTATAAATTTTCTTGTCCTTAACAGCTGCCGCTATCAATGAGGAAGAAAATTGGAAAACTTAATTTGTATACTCAATAATAGTTTGCATCTCGAGGCAATATGCAGTTTGCTCTTGCTGAATTGGGCATCCTCGGTCCAATTTTTCTCCAACAGGGGATTTTTCCTCCAACAAAGGTCTTTTCCACCAAACTGAGGTCTTTTCCCTCCGACGGAGGGCTTTTTTCCTTCGACCGACCATCAGAACTCGAGTTATCCCCCAACAGAAAAACCCCATAATGACAAATTCAGACGAGGTACCCAGCAAAACACACCAACACAAAGACTAAAATATCATGTACTACCATTTTAAAGGAAGGGTAATATTGTAATTTAATTTTTGACGCTCCTATCATCTATAAATAGGATGATTCTTCAATTTATATGGGCTTTTTTGGCTCCTCCCGTTTGTAACCTCTATTTTTCTGGAATAAAATGGGTCCACGAGCCTGAGAATACCCTAATTCGCCTCCGAGCGTGCAAGTCTTCCTATTCATCTCTCTCTCTCTCTCTCTCTCTCTCTCTCTCTCTCTCTCTCTCTCTCTCTCTCTCTCTCTCTCCCTCCCTCCCACGTTCTTCATTCATCAGTCCCACTATCTATTTCTTGGGCGGACATATTTGGATTCAACACATTAATATATGAAGTTAATATTCAAACTCCTATGTCTTCTATAAATTTCTAAAGAGTTCCTCAAAATTTTAATTTTTAAGAAATTGATCATAGTTGTAAAATATTGATTATTATTATTCCATTTTATATACTATTGATGAAGTAGTGGAACAAAACATGAGAGAAGACATAATATTTGAGACCAGGTAAAACTAGAACAATTTCATTCAAATAATAAATTATTTTTATAAAATGATAACTTAGCACTAAAAGTGATGGGAATCATAGTTTTAAAAATTGGATTGAATCGACAGATGTAGCAATTCAATCATCACCTGAATAGGTCCATTCATGTCCAAATTCATTCAACTTTTTAAAAAACTGTTTGATTTTTAATAAGCCGCACTAGGGCTGTCAAAAAAGCTCGTTGTTCGAGAACAGTTTGTGTTTGGTTCGTCAAAAAGTTCGTGTTCGATTCGTTCGATAAGCAAACGAGACGAACACGAACAATTTTTTTCGTTCGATTTATTAAATGAACCAAACACGAACAGTGATGTGTTCGTTCGTACTCGGTTCGTTATTGTTCGAAATATAAAATAATTTAAAATAATTATATATAAAAAATTTATGATATTTTAAAAATAATTATATATTATAAAAATTTATCATATTTTAAATAATTAAACTTCTATAAATTATAATATATGATAAATTATTAATAACAATAATAATATTATAGTATTAATTATATTAATATAAATATTATAATATTATAATTAATACACTGTACTATATATTAAAATAAAACCCTAATCAAAACCTTAAACGCCTTATTCGGTTTTCTTCATTTTGAGAAAATATCTTATCAAAGCTAGGGCCATCGAAAAAGCTTGTTATTCTCGAACAGTTCGTGTTCGGTTCGTCAGGAAGTTCGTGTTCGTTCGATAAGCAAACGAACCAAACACGAACAGTGATATGTTCGAATATTTCGAACACGAACATTAGCTCTGTTCGTTCGTGTTCGGTTCGTTAACACCCCTAAGCCACACAACTCTAATATTAATCAATTTTTGGCTTTGTTTTGATTAGACAATCAGAAATAAAAGTAATAGATCAAAAAGAGTCTATATAATTAAAATTTCAAAACTTATAACTTTGATTAAGAATTAAAATAATAATAACAATAATAAAGATGGGCTAAGAGGGCATGGAAGCATGAGTAGCTTCATCGTGATGAGTGCTTCTTCGGCGAAGTTAGTACAGAACGTGCAAAAATTTTGACAGTGAAGGCAGCTGCCTGCCATTGCTGCGCACTTTAGGGCTTCAATAGGCACACATGGCTGCCCATGGAGTAAAAGCATGGAAGGCAGAATAGGGCTGTTGCCTCTTTACACCTTTCTCATTATTTAATTTCCTTATTTTAAAGTCATTTCAATTTCTGCTTGAATGATTCAAGTTTTAAGAGTATTTTTTGACTTTGTTGGGCACATTCCAAGAAAGATGAATTTACATACATATCACATATTTTTTATATATTTACACTTACAATACTAAGTTTCATATTTACATTTCTAGCTTGCTAAAGTAGAATGAAAGTAGTAATTCAAAGCTAGTTAAATAGCAGTAGTTTTAGATTGTTTTGAACACATTTCAAGACAAGAGAAGAGTGAGGGAGAGACTGAAGACTTTGGTTGTTTCAGTCACAGTTGGAAGGCAGAGATTTTGTTGCAGCTTGTAGTGAGAATCAAGAGAGAGAAAGAGTAATACAAGTTATAGAGAGAGAGAAGCAAAGATGAACAGTAAAAGAAACTATATTTGTTTCAGATGAAAGGCCCTGAAATCTAACCATACTCAATCTGTCACAATCAACTCTGATGTAGATTTCTGTTTAAATGGCCTGCATTGAGCAAATAACCACTCCGAGCTACTTCTAGCTACAGTACTCCCACTAATAGTCCCAACCAAAGTGGACGCACTTTTATGGGAACACCATCAGCTAGAAAAAGCCTATAATTGAACTAATAGGCAGTCAGTCATCTTGGACCATCTTTTATTACTTATTTTATTTCACCTAAAGTTTAATTCTTACGTATTTACATTTCACATATGCATTAATACATGTATTTCACCGTTTTTTTTTAAGTGAAGATATTTTGGATGCGAAATGTCAGATTTAAGTGGCATAAATGTAAAACAAAAAGTTTATTAGATATGTAAATATAAGAATTGGGTGATATTTAACTCTAAACAATAATGTACTTATTGGTACAATGGAATGCAGAACTTTAACAACAGGACTTCCAACTAAGGTTCATAGCTTCTGCTTCTGGTGGTTATAAAATAAGTGGATGCAGGCCAGCAAATGGGTATTTACAATTCAAAGCCAATTGCCTGCTTAAGGTAAAAGAGCATCACTTGCCAACTTTCTGCCTAAAACTCTAGTTTTATCTCAGTACAGCAAATCAACCCTTTGTCATAAAGGTGCAATAAAATGAAGCAGCTCAGATTAATGAAATGCTGCTTTTCTTGTCAATTAATTGCTCATCTTGTAAAAAATATGACTAGTGAAAAGTTACTGGTATAAATAGGGCAACAGCACTTTCAACTTTTGCATAGAACTTTATTCTGTGTAGATTTTTATTACAATAAAATAATTATATTTGAAAAATGGATCAGTTATCAAGTTAAAAATAAGTTTACGTGGCTTAAATATACGAGTGAAACAGATGAAGTAAATTCTAGAAAACTTGAAAGTTAAGATTTAAGACGTATATGTAAAATAACATGTATAAAATATAATGTAAACTGATTTATACAAAGCCTTAATGCCACTAAATGTGATTGGCTACATGCATCCTTTTTCTCCATTGAGTCCGATTTAGTGTCATATTTTCATTTAGTTCTAATAGATTAAGATCATGTTTTAAACAATAAGCCCAAGTTTTCCTAGGTCTACCTGTGCCATTCTTAACATAAGTCGAATCTAAAACATCTCCTCTCCTAAACAGATATAAAAATGATTTATAAGAAATATATTTTAAAACCATAAATAGCAAGATAAAGCAGATCTCTTAAAATTAATTACAAAATAAATAGGATGAAACTAATGATGATGAGAATGACTAATTTCTAGTTGATATATTACAAAATTAGGAAATGTAGAAATTAAAAAAATATATATTTCTTAATATAAATGTGAAAAAATGGCAACACGAGAAAATTGAGAAATGATACATCAAACTTCTGCTGCCATGACTCTATTTTTGAATGCATAAGAATAATGCAGGGTCTACGGAGAAGTTAGTAGCGAGGTTTCTCTCTGATTAAGATACTCAAATTATAGCACAAGCTGAACACTAATTTATAATATAATGGCCACTAGGACACTTCCCCCACCCCAAAAATAAAAATAAAAAATAAAAAGCAGAGAATCTAAAAATTGAGGAATTATTACACGAGTCATACAAATAAAACTATCCGTTTGATATACATTTTACCACATTGTCATATAAAGTTGGACATTGAATATTTAAAATATAATTTGTGCAATATAATACATAGGAAAGACACTGTAACACAAAGCTTCATCTACCTAGCTCTACTTAAGAGCGCTTAATAATGCGCTATTTCTAAAAAAGAACCATGAAAGAGTTAACACAAAACAAGTATATATGGTACAAGTTTAAACTTTACACACAAATCAAGAGACCCTGTTGCTGCTTTGAATGTGAAAAAGCCTAAAAATAAGCTGGACCATATATTAAAAAGGTCGGATTGAAACCCTTTTGGGCAAAAGCTGGATATGGTATCAATTTTTCACGACCAACTGACCAATATCACTGTTATCTACTTTATGGAAAGCTGGAAACCCGTGCATTTATCATACATCGTAAACTACTAAGATGAGTTTCGCATCATACCACCATGTCATCTTGAAGCAGGATTTCATAGATGTCAGTTCTGAGGTGTATTTCTTTGTCACGCATCACTTCCTGCAGATCTGATAATTCTTTCGCGGTCATTACCGAGCTTAATTTCTGAAATCCATCAAGCCATAACATTTTTGACCTGATTGGACAGTGAAAGGCCTAACAATCAGTAATAATAGAACGCAAACAGGACACTAGATGAAGTTCTAGTATTAATATACGGGGCATTTACATACATACCACCCATTTCCTATGTATTTACACTTCGAACATCTGACTTTTCTTTTTTACATTTATACCACTCAAATCTTTCATATCACATTCAAAAATACCATCAACTAAATTTTAGAATACACCTTTTCATTCCTAGGTGAGGTGGTATGAACTTAAAAATTGAAGTATATGTGCCAGATATCTAAATACATAGGAATTGAGTGGTATGTATGTAAATCTTCCTTAACATTTAATGCTCTTCCAACCCATTTTCTATTGTTAAATAATGAAAGAAAGCCCAACTATTGCCAGAACAAATTTAAGAACCAAGAATAATAACAAAGCTTCTAAGAAGATTGAATCAAGTTCCATTGTGAGAGAATACTAACTTGCAACAGGAGGTGTTTCATACATGCAAAACACTAGAGAAAATGCATAACCAGGAGGGGAGATGTCATAATTCTCAAATAAGCTTATAAGGGATTCTTTTCTCCTTCAGAAGTTTTGTTAAATAAATCAAACATGTAGTTCTACTGGCAAAAGTTAGGTTGACAAAACTACTTACCCAGCTTTGATTTTGTTCCCGTTGTTGTAATATCTAGGATGAAGGTGGCTATAGACCTACCATTAATGCTAGAATAAAAATTCCCCATTAATAAACTGAAATTCTTGGTTCACTAACTGATTTAGTATTTGCCTACTTCGAAGAGCAATTTTCTATTCCGTGTTTCTAGTGGTGGAAAATTAATTTTCAGTTCTGCATACAATCAAACATTTTCTGGAATATTCCTAGCGAACAAAATTATAACAAGGGAACAGAGCCATAGCATTTTTTTAATTAGTTAACAGAAAGTATCGAATTAAACATTCACTTTAATTTGAAGTATTCTACCATGGACAGGCATGAATGGCCCTGAAGAAAACACGCCTGGCTGCAGAAGGATTACATGCTATGTCCGTTTCATAAGCTAGATAGCAGCGCCAAAGTAGTGTTGACTTCTGCAATTTATCATCCGCCAATGCTTTCTCAAATAAACCGTGAACTCTATGTTCAGTACCTTGTCTACCTAATTCAAATGCTAACGCAGAAAGCCATACAATCACAGATGGTTTCCTGCAAAATAAAAAAATAAAAAAATAAAACTAAAATTTTTATCCAGAATTTCCAACCAAGAAAATATGCAAGATTTCAGCTAAAATTGATCAACATTACAGACCAAGAAAAAAGATGAACTACAAATATTTGAGATGGAATGCTACGAGTATGGATAAGAAAAGCTGAATGCCTGGCATAATCAACCAATTATTTTTTGCAGGAGTTGCTATATAAGATCTTCCAGAGACCACATGAACTTGTAATACAAAATTCATGCATGAATGCTCTAGTTAAAGCAAAAAAAAAAAAAAAAATAATAATAATAAATAAAAAAGCTCTGGTGCAGCTGAGCTGCAAAAGAAGAATAACTCCAAAAGCACACTTCAAATAAAATGCTACTATTATGGAGTATAACGGTTTACTTATAATTATTTTTTAAATTGCCATGAGAAATACTTGCATGACTAAGTAAAGTGGTACGGAGTGAGGAACAGCCCTAATGCAATGAACTGAATTTAGCTATGTTTCTTTTTTGTTGGCTTTCTGCAAGTAAAAATAATACCGGAGTTAATCCAAACTACAAAAGAAATATAAAATTATTGTTGAAATCCAAATAGGTTACAATCATGACTCTTCAAAAACAGGAAATAGAAGATAACAAGCCTAAAAAGACAATCTTGGGCGATGGCAAAAGGGTGGATGGAGGCTTGCCAGCAAGTAGGTATGCCAGTTAGAGGTGGTGGTGACAGTTGGGTGGTTGGAAGATGGCTTTTGCTGCAAGGGGGAGGCAGAAGAATGGTTACAACCCTGGAAGGAGTGGAAGGCTGGCAAAGCAGCTGGAGATATGAGAGAGGAGGCGGCGACAACAGGTGAGAGGGGGCTTGGGCTTGCGGCTGATGGCAGGGGAAGGTTGGCCGGCCTAGGGGCTGTAGCGGGAAAGGGAGCGACCTTCTGTAGGTGCCACTGGGTCTGACGGGTAGGAAGACAGGGCGGGCTTGCTGGCAGGCAGAACAGCAACCCTGGAAGGGCAGGGGGGTTTGAAGGCACAGCAGTAAGGTGGCAGAGGAAATTGCGGTAACTAATTGGTAGGTTGGAGGGCTTGGCGGTTGGGAAAACTGGAAGGGGAGGGAGGTCGAAAGATGGCAACAAGGAGAAAAAGGGAATAATGAGAGGGGATACACCACCTCGAAATGAGTTACCGCCGAAGCACATTCTCGCCGTTGAATACAGCCCCAAAAGGAAAAAATGAATGCCGGTGATTGTCCTGACAGATAAACTCAGCAAAAACCAACCCTAAATATATTATAAATGTATATATATATAATAGTAGATAACTAGGAGCACTTGAGCAGCAACCCTAACTCAAACAATTGCGCACTCCCCCCACCACCACCACCACCTTCTTCCTGAACCGGTTCATGAACACCCCGCGTTAGTCTCATGTGGTTGGGGGAGCTGCAATTTCATTTATCGAAGCTTCTGATCTTTGTCTGCAATCCTAGTAGCACTTGGATCCAACTATAAGTTGTACTGTCTCCTAAAACACTTGAGGATTTTTCTCCACTTGCAAGTATACATCCATATCAATCTGCTCTCCTGGGGGTCCACTACTGTGATGAATTGAGTCTACGTGCCTTGCCTATTCTGTTGAATACTCCCAAAGTAATCCACGGTCGGCTCAATTTGATTTGAACTGAGGGTAACTGAAACTTCCCAGAACGGTTGACCATGGTGGTGAGGTATCGACCGTGTTATCTTGAAATGCTCTCTATCGAGATTTTCCCATGTCTAGAGTCTGTCTCGGTCGTAGAATCCTCTGTCATCACCAAAACCGGTCCCACTAATTTTGCCCTGCTGAAAAGGGCGCCTGTGATCTCGTGTTCCACCGAAAGGAAAAAGACTGTGTACTTCCCATCCTTAGTGAAGGAATACGTGTTTCTAAATCAGTCATGTTGAGTCCTACAATCAAATTGTCACGATCTTCCTAACAAAAGCAAACATCTATAGGGAACACGTCGCACCCCACCTGATCCTGTAGCTAGCTCTCAATCTAAAACTCCACTAGGCATCTCTAGTTAATGTTGAATCTGTTATCCTTCTTCAGCCACATCAGAGAATATGACTGGGAACGCCTCTGAGTCGAGGTCCAACTTCTCCAGCATCTATGCGGACATCACGATGTTACTACTCTCTCCATCAATCATGAGACTACATTCTTCTCATTCACAGTGCAACAGGTGTAGAATATATTATGACGAAGCTACTGCGAATCCCTCGTATACTTGGTCTGTAGGGACCTGTCGAACCACGAGCGTCTCTCCTTCATCCAGTGGAATATGATACACTTCCGCCTGTTCCTCAACAGTCTCCTTGTCGCTAACCTTCTCCATGGCGCTATGCTCGACAAAAGAGAACTTGGCTTGTCGGGCAACTAGAGGCAATATGCCCAAATCCGTGGCATATGAACAATTTTCTGGCAGGGACAATAGTAGGTGTGCTACTCTTCTCAGACTTCTTACTAGGGTGGCTCTATCCTTATCTGAACCTATTTTCTCGACTCCTTGTGGCGTCCTTTTGTTTATGTCTCCAACTGTAAGTGGTTGTTTGATTAGTAGTGGTTATCTGCTCTGTTTTTGCTGTCATTACACTTTCAATGCTAAGGTTTGGACATTACCAAGTGATCAATAAAGCTGCAGTTGCACCACATTGCTAATAAAAATCTCCTGGTCCCCCAGATAACAAGCTATTATGTGTTCCTCCAGCTTGACCCAATCAAACTTCATTTATAACTGTTAAAACTGCGTCATGAACTCATCCACTGATAGGTATCTCTGTTACAAGTGGTGGAGTATCATAAACTTATCATGGCGATATGGAGTGGGAGGTATTTCCTTTGCATTGTTCCACCACAAGGAGATGCTCTTTCTCAAAAGCATCACCCTTTATCTTCAAGCACCTCTTTGTACTCAAAGATCCTCTCAATTGATTATAGTCATTCGATAAAATCATTTGGATTCATACCTTCATCGAACTTTGGTAGATCCAACTTTATTCTAAAGTCCCTATGTCCTCCAAAGGATGTCTTCTTTCCAGGCCTCCTCTAATACTGGATTCTAAAACAACGAGACCTTTATCTTCATCACTAAAATCCTCCCTATGGAAGGGTTTAAAATTCTCGTCCCTTTCACCTCTTCGACTTTCCCTGTCACAATCGAGGGTAAGTCCCCTTGAATGTCATCCTCATCGTCTCAAATCTTCACTGAAGTCGGTGGATCTCTCACTATATCTCTTCCCAAATAGGCTCAATCATATATCTCCTTGGTGGCATGGTTAGGGTTTAAAGTTGGGAGGTGAAAGTGGGTGTGAAAAAATGATTCAGGGTTACTGATTTTAAAAATCAACAAGGGGCTAGAGGATTAGATCAAAGTTTGACTATGGTTTGGAAATAGGAAAGAAAAGTTTTGGTGGCGGGGTAAGGCGGATGCTATGAAACACTAGTATAGGACTAGGTTTATGCTAGCTTTGATACCAAATAAAATCGGAGTTAACCCAAAGCACAAAAGAAATATACTATTATTGCTGAAATCTAAATAGGTTACAATGACGACTTCACAAAAATAGGAAATAGACGATAACAAGCCTAACAAGGCACCCTATAGCGACGGCAAAGAGGGTGGATGGCAGTTGGACAGCAAGTATGTATGTCAGTAAGAGGTGGTGACAATCGGGTGGCTGGTTGCAATGGCTGCAGGGCGCTGGAAGGAGTGGAAGGCTAGGAATGCAACTAGAGATGTGGAGGAGAGGTGGCGAAAGTATGTGAGATGGGCTTGGGCTTGCGGCTGATGGTAGGGGAAGGTTGGTCGGCTTAGAGGAGGTAGCAGGAAAGAGAGCGACTTTCGGTAGGTGAGACTGGGTCTAACGAGAATATAGACAGGGCGATCTAACTGGCAGGACAGCAACCCTAGAAGGGCAGGACAAGTTTGCGGCATAGAAGTAGAGTGGCAGAGGGGATTGTGATGGTTGAATAGTAGGTTCGAGGGGTTGGCAGCTGGGAAATTGATAAAGGGAGTTGGCAGTAAGGAGAAAAGGGTAATAATGAGGGATGCAAACTACCTTGGGATGAGTTATAGCCAAAGCACCTTCTTGTCATCAAATACAACCCTAGAAAAGAAAAGCAGATATCAGCGGTTGTCCTGAGAAAAACACTCAGCAAAAAGTAACCCTAAATAGAAAATAATACCTTTTATAATAGTAGATAACTAGGAGCGCATAGGTGGCAACCCTAACCCAAACAGTTGGCCCCCACCTCCTAAACCAGTGCATTGGTTCAACCATCGATTCAACAGAGCCCCGCGCCGCAAAATGTTATTGCCGAGTGTATAATATCATGACATATTACCTTGCCCTAGTGGTTGAGAGTGATTGAGCGTTTTGCCTTTCAGCCAGAAAATCCTGGATTCAAGGCCTAGCATTTGCATTGTGCGTAAGTTTGGAATTTTGTAATTATTTTTCCTTCCCTTAAATTCTGCAGAATAATTATTATATGCATTTAGTTTACCTGAGTGATATTGATAGAATTGTTATTTATGAAATTGTTGGAGCATTTATAACACGCACATGAAACCTAAAACATGTATACTTCACTAAATTGAGGTAATCGCAATAAAAGATCTACACAAATTTTCGTTTTTTGAAATTTGTTAAATGTAGCATTAAAAAAAACATATAAAAGAATTCTAACAATAAAAAGGGGTGTAGTAAAGCTCCAGCTAGTCCGGGATCTATGAAGGATTCTTACATGCAGCTTTATTATAGAGTTGTTTGGTGATTGGAACCCATGAACTCCACATCGCAATGAGGACAATTTAAACATTGCTTTAAAAACCATTTACACGAATGCATTACAGAAAAGTGAATAAAAATTTTATATAATTCTACCTTTGCATATATTCATCAAATAACAGTCGAATTTTGTGCCGGGCAGTGAAAAAGGTACTGACTTGCACCAAGGTACTAAAACTTTTTGGATTGTAAGGATACATTCGCAAGCTCTGTGTTACAACTTCCCACACTTTTGGAAACTTTAACTGCTTGATATACTGTTGAAGTGTTGCCAAGTAATGCATCCACAAAGATTCAAGTTGCAAATTATGACTTCTTCTTTCTGAAGAAATGTAATAATAATCAGATATGATCTTAAGAACGTAAAATCAAATCAATTCACAATGGATCATTTCTTCACACTACGTCGCGATGCAATAAAAATGAAGGACGTGCATGTTTTTTTTAAATCATAGCGAACTTAGAGACATATGGAAAGTCAAGAGTCACAGTAGAATTTTATTGACAAAAAAAAAAAAAAACTCATTATCAAGACCAGGCTCCGTCCTTGGAATTAACCAAGATGAAACGGATGGTTGGACGGTGAAAATAAATTTTCTTTTATTCTATTTTTATCACTAATAATTTAATGTTCAAATATTCATGGAGTCGCTATCATTTTTTCATACCATGTTGCGATGTAATAAAAATGAAAGACACATGTTTTGTTAAATCATAGCAACGTAGAGATATATGGAAAGTCAAGTGCCAAGAAATAAAAAGTTTATTGACAAAAAAAAAAGAAACTCATTGTCATGACCCAACCAGGGCTTGAAATTAACCAAGACGAAAACATACGGCCGAATGGTATAAATAAATTATCCGCTACTTTATTTCTATCACAAACAATTTAATGTTCAAATATTCATGAAAACGACACTAAAGAAAGTAATTTAAGTAGAAGTTTTACTTTTCTGGCCACAGTTATCGCCTTCTATAAACATTAGCTCCTCTTATATTCATCTTATTCAAAAACTTAAAACCTAAAAAATGTTAAAACAACATAATGAGTTATCCAAAGGTAACTCATGAGGAATAACACTTCTAAACTATAATAATCCAATGATCGTCTTTCATATTTCTATAAAAATTTTATAATAATATAATGTATGTATTCATTAAAATTACTTAATATAAATAATTTAAACTTCAATTTGCATTAACTTTAACTTTTACTTTATACATTTAAAATTCACATTTGTTGTAGAAGCATTGTCAAAACATAACCTAACACAAACCTGACAAATATTATCATGTCAACACAACGGTTTATGATCTACTTCACAAGATTGTTTGAGGTGAAAAAGTGTCTACACGCTCCCAGTCGACATTCCCTCGTCAGCACAGCGGTTAACGATATAAGTTTCACAATTGTCTGGTGTGGTAGGATAATATCTGCACGCGCAAGTACACTAGCGTCCTCTGCATGTATCATAAGGTGGTAAACTCCTCTTAACATGCACATATAAGCATGCATTGATATAATACTTCGTTCTTCATATCATATGCTTTTATGAGACATCTTACGAGACAACTTATGTTTATCTACGAATAAAATGTAAATTTGCTGAATCTGTTGGTCATGAAAGAAATGGATAAATGCATGTATACTAGAACTTATATGCCATGAAGGCCAAATTATATAAAAGAGCGCCTAATTTCAGTAATTTAGGGGAAGGAGCGCCGATTGAGAAAATTTTAAAAGGAGCGGATTGTCACGGACTAATTTTTCTATAGTCACCCGTGAGGCATTAGCGCTCTCCCTTAGCACTAAATCAGTCTAACCCTCACAACGCTAGAGCTTGAAAGCACAAAATGCTCTTAGAAGAAGAGTAGAGAGAAAGGGACACTTCACACTTGAATACTTGAAGCTTTGATTCAAATGCTTAGGTGATTACAAATGAGGGAGCGGATTCCTATTTATAGTCTCCTCCAAGCCATGAGAACATTCTAGAATACATTAAATTATACTAGTTTCTAAAGTATTCTATACTATTCATACATTACATGCATATCCCTAGAACTTTCTAGGTTACACTCGCTTCTCCTTGAAGCCACTCTTTCTCCTATTCTCTAGAATTGGGTAGAAGCTTCTAGAATCCCCTTGATGACTCCCCATATTTTTTCCTTCTTTAGAATCTTTCGCCTCATGCTTGCCTTGCCAATTTCTTGAATATAGCGGAGTGTGACACTCTCCCCCACTTAAACCCACAATGCCCTCATTGCGGCTTCCCCCGCAACTTCGAAACTGCATCCTTGTTTTGCCCCCAGCCTCGACAAATTTTGGTTTCCTTTGGTGTTATGGGAGAGGGGTGCATGCAGCAAGTCTTTCTAGCTAGTGGCTTATCCCTTGCCTCCAACCTTGTTGACAAGTTGTCCCCTTTGTCCTGTGCAACGCTATCCATGAGCTGGATTGCTGATAATGTCTTGGATATTTGCTTGCTTACTCTTATCATTGGTACTGAGCAAGCTTGTCCTCCTTCCATGATGCACAAGCAATCAGCAAATAGCATTGGGAATGCTTTGCCTGCTTGAAGAAGCTCAACCCCAGGACAACCTTGTAATCATCCAAAGGAATGACTGAGAAGTCTAAAGTACCTGACCATGCCCCAATGCTTGTCTTGACTCCCTTGGTCATTCCCTCGATTGGCTCCGCTGCTGAGTTGACGACTTTGATGGAGCCCTCTCCTTTAGTCGTCTGCAACCCTATCCTCTTTGCTTCCTCCCTTTAGATGAAGTTGTGGGAAGCACCTGTATCCACCATCGCCTTGGTGGTCTTCCCTCTGATTGTCATCTCCACAAATAATAACCCCTTCCTTTGGGGTGTTATTGGGGCTTGTATCCTGTTTAGTAGTTGAAGAACTCCTACCTGTGCCTCCATGTTATTCTCCCTATCACTTTCCTCCCCCTTATGGTTTGCAAGGAGAGAGTTAAGGGCCTTCTTCTGAGGGCAATCCCTTGCCCAATGAGATCCTTCACAAAGAAAGCAGCTGTTTTGATATGGCTTTTTTGTCTTCCCCTTGTCCCTTGCCTTCATTGGGGATGATTCGCGACGTTTCTCCTCCTTATGTTTGCCCTTGTCTTCCCTTTCATTGACATCCAAACTCTTATCTTCTTGCCTGCTAAACTCCTTTGAATAATCCACCAAGCTTTCGGCAACCGCGATGGCAGTGGCAAGATCTTGCACTCCTTGCCTCCTAAGCTTGATTTTTGCCCAATACTGGAGCCCATCCATGAAGTTGAAGAGAGCGTCTTTGTCTGAAATGTCGGGAATTTCAAGAACCAAATTTGTAAACTCTTTGATGTACTCCCGAATCGATCCCTCTTGCTTGAGCCTTCGCAGCTGGGCTCGAGCCTCATCCTCGACATTCTCGGGGTAGAACTGCTTCTTTAACTCTCTGTTGAAGTCTTTGAAAGTGGACGTGGAGCACAAACCTTTCTCTACATCTCATTTTCTTCTTCTCCACCAAAGCATGGCGATGTCCGAGAGATAAAGAGAGGCAAATTGTATTTTTGCATCTTCATCGGCAATCCTCATTGCTCCAAAGTATTGTTCTAGTCCCCATAGGAAGTTGTCTACTTCCTTTGCGTTGCAAACCCCTCCAAAACTCATAGGTTTTGGAACTTCAATCCTCTTGGCTTCGAAAGTCGGATGGCTTGTGGATGCCGCTAGCGCCTTCTTGCACGACATGTCTCCACGCATCTCCTCTAAGCTAGCACGCAGGTCGCTCATCTCCTCCTCATAGGCTCTTCACCTCTTAGAGCTTCCCCAACAACTCCTCTTGCATCTTAGCCATATGACCCATTAAGGTTTCCTCGAGTTGGAGCATCATAACTCTGATCGTTGAATTGATGGTGGCGTCCTCTTCCTCGAGTCCATCAACCCTTTGGCCAAGATCCTCTACCTGGCCCTCCACTCTATTCATTGCCTCCTCCACCCGAGTAAGGCGTGATTCAAAGCCATGCATGATCTCCTTAGACCTCCCACATGACTTGGATGCAGCGGGATCTCTTTGCTCCTGGCGACCTTGCCCTTGTTGAGATGTCTCCACGTTTGTGGCTTCAGACTCCATTGTGTGCTCCCTAACGCTCTTTTTCATTCCTTCGAACCAAGGCTTCGATACCAACTGTCACGGACTAATTTTTCTATAGTCATCCGTGCGACTTTAGCGCTCTCCCTTAGCACTAAATCAACCCAACCCTCGCAACGCTAGAGCTTGAAAGCACAAAATTCTCTTAGAAGAAGAATAGAGAGAAATTGACACTTCACACTTGAATACTTAAAGCTTTGATTCAAATGCTTAGGTGATTACAAATGAGGGAGTGGATTCCTATTTACAGTCCCCTCCAAGCCATGAGAACATTCTAGAATACATTAAATTATATTAGTTTCCAGAGTAATCTATACTATTCATACATTACATGCATATCCCTAGAAATTTCTAGGTTACACTTTCTCTAGAATTAGGTAGAAGCTTCTAGAATCCCCTTGATGGCTCCCCATATTTTGGCCTTCTCTAGAAACTTCCGCCTCATGCTTGCCTTGCCAATTTCTTGAATATAGCGGAGCGTGACAGGATGCTCCCCCAACAAGGGCACATATTAAATTAGGATCTTTATTTTTTTTAATTTTATTAAAATTTCTTTATTTTTTTTTAACTTTGTTTAACTTTGATATATAATAATATATATATTAACTTTAGTTTTCGTAATACGCGTATAAGAATCTCTTTGTTTTTTAATTTTATTAAAAATATATTTATTATAAATATCATTATTAATATTAATATATATATTGTTGTTATTTACAAAAACAAAGTTATTAAAATTGACGTTCAATTAATTAAAAAATATATTTGAACAAATTAAATTGACTAACAAAATATAACATTCGTAAAATTTATTTCATAATTAAATATTTTGGTAACATAATATTTACAAAAAAACAATATCTTCTACATGGAGGGGGAATATCACCTTTGTCAGATGTACATTGAGAAGGTGGTCGTAGTGGTCGGTGCTGTCACTGAAGTTTTTGAAATTCCTCTTCAATATCATTGATTTCAGTTGTGGCGTTCCTAACATCATGTGGCATCCAGAAAATTTCTTTGTTGAGATTTGGTCGAGAATAAAATAGTAGTGTACCGAAATTCATGTCTGCATTAGAAATAGGCCCGAAAATTGAAAGGTTCTAAAAATTTAAATTCATGTCTCCACCAGTAGTGGTTGCCTACAATAGTCAAATTATGGAACATACGTTGATGGAACTGCATTAGCCAGATTGTACTGCATAGCATGAAGGTCCTGCATAACTAGAGGGTCTCGCAAATACTTTAATAGGACCGACATGGAGCATTTGAAGAATTGAAGTTGAGAGCGTTCAAACATTTGTTCTATGAGACGGCCCTACCACAAAATCATGTTGACCTGACCAATCAAATGCAATATAATCAATAAGTACTGATTCTTCCACTCTGCGTGATAGCTCTAGAATTGTCATAACTAAATTTCAGTATCTTTTTTGCAAATATTATATTACGTAAATATTTAATTATGAAATAAATTTTATGTATTTTATATCTTGTTAGTTAATTTAATTTTTCAATTATATTTTTTTATTATTGAAAATAAATTTTAATAATTTTGTTTTTGTAAATAACAATAATATATATAATAATAAAGATATATTAATAATAATAATAATATTTACAATAAATATATTCATAATAAAATTTTAAAAAATAGAGATTTTAATACGTGTATTACAAAAACTATATATATATATATATATATATCAGTTAAATTTAAAAAAAGTTTAAAAAACAAAGAGATTTTAATAAAATTAAAGAAAAATAATAAAGAGATGCGCGCCCTAACGGGGCACATCCTAATTTAATTTGCGCCCCCACTGGGAGCGCAGCCGCCCCTTTTAAATTTTATCTTATCGGTGCTCCTTCCCTTTAATCACTTAATTACGAGCTCCTTTATATAATTTGGCCTTAAAACTCTTCTTAGAAAAACTAAAATGCAATTGTTTAACATGCATACTCTACCTATCTAAATGTATGAAAAATCTATTATAATTTAAGTCTCACTGGAACAAAGAATAATAAAATCAAGCATATTTTTAGCAATAAAAAAATTACTGAAATTTAGAATTACTCACTTCAACCTGTCTTATCTATCACAAACTCATTGAAAGCTTCTATTATTGCAACAACACCTAGATGGCAGTCATCATGTATGCTCGTTTGAGAGGGGTTGTTCTAGTCCATTAACATTTTTTTACATATCTTCCTCCCAAATTAATATTCATACAGTCTAAATAATTTATTGGCATAATGGCCCCTAGTAAACAAATATTCAACTTGATTTCAATTGTATTTCACATTGAGATCCCCAACAAATTGATTTATAAGTTGAGATCTCTAGCAGGTAGATATTTATTTGAATTATCATATTATAAGCGACGGCCTATATTAAACTATAGTTAATTAGATTAATACAAATTTTGGTAGGATCTTTAGTAAAAATCTTGTTTTTATGTGGTCAAATTCACAACAATATAGTGAAAATTTTTCATCTAAGCCATTTGGAAAGATTTTAGGTATGATTGAACACAGGAAGCATATGGGTTACAGAGTTTTCATATTGAAAAACTAAAGAGACAAAAAAAAATTAAAAAAAAAAACAATAAAGCCTAATCCAAATAAAATTATTAATTATGTCGTAAAAAAATAAAAAGTACTTAGCTTCCCCTCGATTGTAGAAACGAGATTATTGAGTAATGCTCAGTTTTAGTCCCTTCTAATTATAATAAAGAAAAATATAGTGGAATGATAATGTGATTAGAAGATATTAGTTTGATGTTGACGTCTGGGACAATAACACTTATGCAATCATGGCCAGACCATGACAATCCGACTATAAATTTAAATGATGGTGAATAGTGTGATAGCTAGGTGAAAGCGGCCTAACAAAGATAATTAAGCAATGTGGTCCAGTTATGGTAGTTGAGTAGTAGCAGTAGTTTAACATTGGTAATAATTAGACAACAATGATCTGATGGTGGTGCTAAAAGGGAAAGGGTCTGATGCCTAAGGCAGGGTTGTAGTGGTTGATGTCAGTGGGCAGATGATGGTTTGATGATGCTTGTAAAGATAGAGTTTAAAGATCATTCAGGCGTCTAAGTTTTCTCAGTATTTAATTCAGGTCCCTTTTATGTGACTATTTTGACTTTATTTATTTTTTTTAGAGTGCAATTTTAATAAATAATAATTGGCTAAATACGGTACAAATCGGATTGTTCATGTTGATTCTCTTGATGTTAAATTTGGTTGATCAGATCTCGTCGAGGCTCGGTTGGTATAACGTTGAATTTAGGATTATTTGATCCTTCAATTAATGCTCTAAATTTAAAGTCATACTTCAATTACTTGATTTAGGCTTAGTGGACTCAAACAAAACCACTTTTTGATGAATTTATTATATTAAGCTATTCAATTTGACTATCAATCTATTGAAATTATAAACTAGTTGATCCTTTTAATTTAAAAGTTCTTAATTCAAAAATTAAATTAAGATCATGTTTTGATTAAAAGAATGTTTTAAAGCATCCTCCTTCCGTACCAAAATAAAATGTTCAATATTGCTTCTCCATATGCACCTTATATAATTAAGGGATATCAATCTCCAAATAAATAACACATAAAAGAAGCTTTATTCTAGATACTACTCTCCAAGTATTGCTTCTCCATGACCATCATTTTAACACACCATGTTTTTAAAAAGAAAATAATGCAAACCTTCAGAAGTTTGTAATATTTAGTTAACCAAGCTACAAAGTGCAAAGTTTTCATGGATCAAAGATTAACACATGAGTCCATATAAAAGAGACTCAACATAAAAATGATTGAGTCTCTAACATTAGATACTACTCTCCAAGCCATACTTATGTGATGATAAGAGTGCTTCATAATTCAAATGAAAAGAGAATGATTTAAAATTCTCTATCTTGATGAGTTTGCTATCAAGATCAAAGTTCTCATTAATTTGTCAACCAATTTCGATAAAATCATACAAAAAAACCTTAACTAATGAAATAAAAATCAAGTTGAATAATGCACAATTACTAACGTGGAAAAACACGGCACTTAACAACTCCACAACCTTCAGATGCTTACAATCACCAAGCAATGATCAAAGAAAAGACATGTATCCTACAACAAGTCTAGAAAGTGTAAATCAATGATCAAACTTATTTGATAGACCTATAACATCTAAGATAGAAGAAGCCAACTTAAGGTTTATTTTAGAACTAATAACCAAGTTGAAGGATTCCCATTCTTTTGATAAGTCCATTAAAGCACAAAACATAAGGTAGAAAACACTAATTTCTTTTGAATCTTCATTAAAGCCAAATTAGGTATATTCTTCTGCTCTTTACTAAAATAGAAAACAGAAGACAAAAAAGAATCTTGTGTCCAATTTAATTTTTACAAACTGCCACAAAAATGAATTGGAGTAAAGTTATCAATTATAGTGCATGGTCCTCTTCAATCCATCATGTACTGTAATGGTTCTATAATTTATCCATGAATTTGATGCCCATGTGGCTGCACTTTCATGTACTCAAGGACAACTGTCAAAATTTAATGATTTTTTCTTCTGGAAAAAGGCATTAAGTTATGCCATTTACTCTTGAGAACAAATATTTATACTGTCATTGAATAAGAATTTTACATTTTTTTGGAGCTATGTTGCGCAGATATGGACACAAGTATGGACACGAAATGCCTCTATTATTAAAAAATAGAACACAAACACACATCAGATAACAAAATTGTAATAAAAAATTATATATATAAATATATGTATATATATATATATTTATATATAATAAAATATTTTGAATAATAAAAAAAATAAATTTAATAATGATATATTCCAAGAACTAAGATGTTCGTAATGAGAAATAACAGCTCAAGCGAGCCATTGACAAGCCATACAAGCTCGGTTGCGAGAAAAGAAATCAGATGGATAAGCTGAACATATAAGTTTAACCATTAAATTATTTTTAATTTTTTAATAAAAAATATAACATATGCGTTTAAAAAATATTTTAAAATTTTTAATTCACTAATTTAAGACATGCATGTCTCAAAGTGTGTCCCTTTTGTATTTTAATATTGTTTAAATAGGACACGTCAGGGACGTGTCTGTGGGGTGTCGGGCGAGTGTCGGTGTCGAGAAATGTGATGCCGCTATATAGTTAGAAATGTCTATGCATCATAATTTTGGAATATGCCTAAAGTGATGTTTGGAGTGAGAACAGATATGAGTCCAAGTCTAAACAATAACTATGAATTATTGCAATTCGTAATAGTTTGAAAGTATTATTGGTGTAAAAACAAAAAAAAAAATTGGGCAAGAAAATCTCTTATTTAATTAAAATTTGCTTTTAACAAACTTCCATTAGATTATTAAATAATTATAAAAATTAGCTCTAAGTGGAACGCACTAAGAATATGGAATGTTGCACAAATCTCACTGATTTTTTGTTTATCACATACATCCATTTTGTGTCATATTTGTGAATATATTTCAAACTTTCAAGACAGAAAATCTTAACACTTATATTATCTCATGTAAGTATTAGACATAATACTATCAGTGCTCCTCCCACTACCATGATTCTACATATAACTGAATTATTGTATTTCGAATAATGTAGCACTTCTAGAAACTTCCCATATACTGTATATATATACTATGTAACCACTTACTGTTTGATGAATGAAATTATGCTTTTACCTTACCCATCGTAATGCTGACTTCTCGCTTCGGCGAAAGGGTCATTCTAGCAGCATTTCACAACTCCTTCTAGCGAGAGTCTTCATCCCTCATGCACTTTGGTATGCATTGATTCCTATTTCTTATGGTATCGAAGCGAGTTTGGTAGATTCTCGGAACGCAACCTCCTTATTCTCCATCTCATCCCATCTCCTCTATGCAAATGGAAGAATGTGGTATATCGGGAATCTCAAACCTCTCTTATACCTCATTCCTCCATATACCACCTCCTGGAAACTGTGCATCCCAAACAATTCTCCAAAATCATAGCCAACGCTACAAATTACCATATCACAGAGTGCTCATGTTTTGAAAGTCTTCATGGAAAATGGTTTCGTCATGTTTCCTTTGATGGAAGCATATAATAACCTTTAAGGTTTAGCGAGTGGATAAAAATTCCTAATTTCATTGATCAGAATTTGATTGCATCTCTATACTCCACGATTTCTCCTGTTGTTCTTCCTCATCATCAATCTCTTCACACTATAGTTGAAATCCGAGTCTACACTCGAGCGCATGCTACAACCCACCAACGAGATTAAGGGTGATTTAAGTAGGGAACGAATTACACCATATCTGCATGGGAGATCAAACAATGCTGCAATACTTGATGAATATTTGAACCATAGTTGATCAAATCAATGTCATGAGCTCTTAAATTGGATTAAGAAGAAGGTGTTATTACATATATTCATTAATAAATACCTCAAATTCCAATGCTTTTAAGACACATATTCAAACATCACTTCAACCAATTTATCTTAACATCTATCCTCTTCTGTGGGTAGGAGATCAATATTCATAATGGGAATGCAAGGTCAATAACTTGCACCGAAAATCATACGACATTGAAGACCTATGTAGAGAACAATACGATATCCAGTCGTGGAAAGAGACGAAATCAGCCAACCAAGAATCAGCAGGACGGAACTTCGAAGCATTGAGGAGGAAGGACGGTAACCGGATCCATTGCAATATGCCAAATATGCAATAAAGCTGGTCATTCAACGTCGGTATGTTGGCATCAGATGAACCTTGAATACACACCCTTAACTCTGCTCGAAGCTCTCAATTCTACCTTGAAAAGTGGTGTTGACCTCATTTTTGGTGATCTGATATTTCCTCTTAGTTCTTTGGATTTAGCCATAAGACTTCTCTTTGACTATCCTAGAAGGCTAGATATGGAACCCACCATTTAGAGATGCACACCCTTCTTAACTCCTTTTGGAATCCTACATGGATGGTCATAAACCTCACGAAATCACTTGGAAGGTTAAAATCGACATGTGGAGAACCAAAGGTGAGTTCCTATAGGAATGATTTGGACTTAGGGCAACCTTGAGTGACTAAGGCTTGGTCTTGCACACAGTAATCCCTTAAACCCCTCATTTGTTCCAAAAACCCTAAACCAATTCCCCTCTGCCCTTTTAAAAACTCACATGGATAAGTCTTGACACGCACAAAATATATATGTTTTGCTATATTATTTTACTCATTTTTTGATGATATTACACACTTTAAGGAAGGTATTTTGTATGTTTTTGGTTTTAGATACAGAAATGGTGATTGGAGCAAAGGAAGCAAAAACGGTGCGATTTGGAGCAAAACGAGCAAGAAATGAGGTACGCACGACATCTTTCAATAAGTCTTTTGATGCTTAATCTCTTTTACACTTCTTGCATATTTTTGAATGAGATTATACTTTGAAAAGGTTATTTTTATGCTTATTTTGTAGGGCTATCTGTTACGAACACAACGCAAGCGAAATGGGGGCGAAACGGAGTTGAAACGGAGCCGACGGAGCGAAACGGTGGAGCCGCGCAGCGGCTGCTCGCCGACGAGATTTTCCGAGACCACCGAAAAATGGCCGAAAAGCTCGCCGACGGCGGCCCAGAACCACGAACCGACTTTTGCGGTTTTGGGCCAATATTCGACGTATTTGGACGCTTTTTCGAAGGGGTGCGTAAAGAAACTCTTGGGGTCGTCCGAACTCTTTAAAAATGGCGAATATAGGTTAGAAAAAGGGATATTAAGAAGATTAGAGAGAAAAAATTGGAGAAAAACTTAGAGGAATGTTTAGGATTCTTAGATTAAGAGTAGAAATGTAAATTTCTACCCTTTTGGAGAGATTGGATAGGAGATTTTTTGAGAGAATTTGTAAGGGATTGTACGAGCATTGCATGGATCGACGGGAGACTTTGTGGGAGAAATCTTCTTCTTTCTTTCAAAGGGAAAAAGCTAAGTATTGTTCTTCATTATCTTATGATTTTGTAAACATTTATGTAGTGGATACACTTTGTTTAAATGAAGTTTCCTTTAGGTTTTCTTCGTGTTTTGTGACGTATCTCTCTTACTCTTTCTTCTTCTTTGGAAATAGTGACGTGAGATGATTATCTTGATTGTTTTGATTTACTTTCTTTTCTAATGATTAGACTTCATGCTTAGGTTTTTGTGATGCATGTTAGAAGTTAATTTAGATATAAATGTGATGGTTTTACTTGCACTTCATTTACATTGCAATTAAGGCACATTGTAATGTTAAAATTTGTTGTGAAAACATACGATCCGAGAGGGCTATGCTTTCTACAACTAAGTACGAACCACATTTAAATTCCATGAATGGTGAAGTTCATAGAAGTTGAATGCAAATAAATAGGGAAATAATATTAATCGGGCGCGGGGTGGAATTTTAGGTAATAGATAAAATCCTTAATTCGGGAATATTATCGTTTGAGTCTTTGAAGTGTAGATGTTAGCAGCTCGGGCGAGGGGAACGTAGAACTCACGAAGTGAGCCGGTATCACTCCGGCCCCCAGCGCGGATTCGGTAACCGAAGCATAGGATTAGTCGATATTCTTTATGCCTGGACGAAGGGTAAAGAATATGATTGCTCCTGTTGTACATACAATATTAAATGCATCTCGATCACATGCGTTATACATTTCATTACGCTAAGAATAGTAGTTTTTATTATCTCGAAATTCTCGAACCAATTCATCCAAAGAGGGTTATCTTTAAAATTATTATTTGCACTTAGTTATAATTCTTATTACATTTAACACTTGCATTTAGGAGTAGTTTTTAGATAAAACACAATTTTAATCGACATTCGAACTAAGGACTATTAGTAGTAGACTATAATTTGGTAAGTATAGTACTTCACTTCCTCGTGGGATCGATGCGGGTTTTTTAAAGAAAATTATATTACTTGAAACGATACGTATACTTGTGTAGTACCCCCAGTGTGTAAAATATTTTCTAATTTTTATATCATTTAAGACTTTGCGCCTTGCTTTATTTATAAATCGGGTCGAGTTTTTGCCATCTTTTGGAAGTTAATTTATGCTAACGTAATTGCGGGTCGGGTGAGTTTTGGCCGCCGTTCTTGCAAATGGAAGCTTCGGTAAGAACTTTAGGAGAATTTTATTTGAAGCAATTAGGCTTAGATTTGGAGGAAAGCTGTAGTGTAGTAAAAACTATTTTGTGTGAAAAATTTTGTTGTATGGAAACGTTGTTGTGAAAAAATTATTTGTGTGAAAAATATGATGTTCGTAAAAATATTTTGTTGTGTTGAATATATTTCTTTGATTATTTGTTTAATTGTTAATATATTATTTGTTGTGTTACGTATGCGAAACAAAAGGATCTGTAGGACTTGTGCCTTATTATCCCGAGTTTGAAGAAAATAAAAAAATAAAAATTCGAAAGAACTCGAAAAACTAGAAGTGGAAATGAAAAACTTCAAGATAATAAATTGGAAAATCATCATAAATTATTGAGGGATTGCATAAATCCTACGACAAATGAAATTCACTTAAGTATACAATACCACATCGTAGAAGACGCTCATTTGAAATAAATTAGAGATTATCCGTAGGGGTGCGGGGTACAATCAGTTTAGAGGAACTCCTTTGGAGGAACCACTATTTACACTTATCGAATTTTCCTAGAACTTTGTGCTACATTTCATTATAACGGTATGTCGGACGATCTTTGTTAGGTAAGGTTTTTTCCTTTCTCGCTAAGGGATAAGGCTAAAATGTGGTTATATTCTTTAGCACACAGTTGTTAAAAATTGGGATGAGTTAACTGGTCACAGCTAAGTATTTTCCACCTTCGAGAATTTACTAAACTTAAAAACGATATTATCTCATTTTGTCAATATGAAGGGGAATCAATATACGAAGCACGGGAAAGATTTAAGGAACTCCTAAAAAAGTGTCCACACCATGCTGCGCGAATGGTTAATCATTCAAACTTTTTATAATGGGTTAGTAGAATCCGCAGGTTTATAATTGATGCTGCCCCGCTGGTGGATCATTAATGTCAAAATCATTTGATGAAGCGTATGCATTAATTGAAGAAATGGCTACAAATGGATTTCAATGGCCCTCTACGAGGGTAAATCATAAAAATAACGCTAGTGTTCATAATACGGATACGATTTCAATTCTTGCATCTTTCAATTGCTGCGATATCGAGGAAGTTGGACCAATTTAGAATGAACGACCTCAATTTATTCCTGTGTAAGTGAGGAAAGTTCATTAGGGCATATAATTGATTCTAAATTATCATATGCGGCTTTAAATACCACAAACAACCCATATTCTAACTTTTCTGACCAGGTTGGGAGAATCGTCCTAAATTTAGCTGGAATCATACTACGTGGTGGAAACCAACAATGGGAAAATAATCATGCAAATCACGATGGAAGTTGGAATAATCGAGAACACGGTATAGACCTTCATATCCCATGGGACTCACAACGATGATCGACAAATTGAGGATAAGAAATATACATGGAAGAAGTGGTATTGCAAATGGGAAACCGAGTTGCAAAGTTAAAATCTTGCGATTAGAAACATAGAGAATCAAGCAGGACAAATTACTAATTCACTTAGAAATAGACCTCGAACACTTCTAAGCAACATTGAGATCAACCTTTAAAGAGAACACTAATGAAACAAAATAGAAATACATCCGATTAAAAATGAAAGAGATAGAGGATGTGGTTAGAAAAGACGAGATGTTGTGAGAGAAACATCCGAAACTAAAAGACACGAGAAGAACATGTTCTAAGGATGCGGAAAATTAATATCTTGACTAAAATCAATTTAGAAAAACCACCGACTCCATTTCCTGTAAAAGACTTAGACGGCATGAGTTGGATAAAAAAATTTTAGAAGTTCATGAAAGTACTTGAAGTTAACGATAAATGTTCGCTCAGCGAAGCTTTGGAACAGAGATCTTAAGTTATGCAAAATTTATAAAGGATATATTAAACAAGAAAAGGAAATTTGGGAATTACGAGACGGTTATAGCAGTGAGGTGCGGTGCCGTACTTCGAGAAAACTTTTCCTCGAGAGCTTAAAGATCCTTGTAGCTTTACAATTCCTTGTGCAATTGGAGAAAAATTTATGTGGAAAAGCTTTATGTGATTTAGGAGTGAGCATTAATGTGATGCCTCTATCTATATTTAGAATGTTAGGTTTAATCGATATTTCTCCCAACATATAACGTACATTGTTGATCGGTATCGTTTATCGAAAGGAGTTATAGAAGATATGCTTGTTAAAGTGGATAAATTTATCTTTCCTTTGGACTTTATTGTATTAGATATGGAGGAAGATAAAGAAATTCCAATTATTTTAGGGAGACATTTCCTTATTATTTGAATATTATTTATGATAGATGCGCAAAAGGAGAGTTGGCTTATGAATATTAGTGACAGTTACTTTTGATGTATTAAAGACTATGAAATTTCCCGGTACAAGGAGAAAGGATGATGATTGTTTTTGGATGGATAAAATTGATTATCTAAGTAAAGAACATTTCGAAAGTTTTGAGAGTAAGTTAACAATTGAGATTGAAATAGACTTTGATGAGTCGAAAATGTTATGTAAGAAAATTTGTATGTATGTTCGGGGGAGAGGTGTGAAATGATGGACGCTACCAAAAATAGTAAACTTTAGTTCTATCTCTTGAAAAATCTCATGAACTTAAGATGGATGTACCCCATACAATTTTAAAAACTGTCTTATTTAGGGAATTCATACACACGACGAGTCTTTATATCTTTAGATGCGACTCGATCCACCAGCTTTGAATTGAATGATGAGCAAGATAAAATTATTGAACTAAGACTTGGAAGAGAATTTGAGGATAAATTTCAAAAGAACTTTGAGTTGAGAAAAGAGGATAAGGATATTGGAAGACCATTGGAAGAAATTCTACTAAGAAATTAGAAAAGGCTTATTTCCTCGAACTAAGATAGATCCTCCATCATTTAATAATTATAAAGGGGAAGAAGAATTGGAAGATAACTTGAATCATAAGAGTGACATAGAAGAATTTGATCTTGAATGTTTGAATTATTTAAAGAGAATTTGATCCAAAATTTGGAAGATATTGAAGTATCTTATAGAATCCATTTCTTATCGAATTTCGGGGATGATATTAATATGCAATTTCAGAAAATCGATAGAAGAATATTGGATCTAGAAGGAAATATGAGGAACGATGATATAAATCCAAGAAATTTGAAATTGAAGAGCTAAATGAAAAATTAAAATTTGAGGATTTTATAGGAATCCCTGGATACGAAATGATTGAGCGATTGATCGAGGATTACTTAAAATGGAATTTTAATCCGGAGTGGAATCATATGTCGGGCTAATAACGTTAAACAGCGTTTATGGGAGCGGCCATAGTTATCGGTGCGTTTTGATTTAGTATGTTTTGAGAGTCGTGATTGTTAGTGTTGTATGATGTTTGCTTTATAATGTATTGATAAGTTTGATTGATGAGTGGTAGATGTTTAGATTGTTAGTAGTTTGATCTTTGTGTGTCTTGAGGGAGGTGATTCATTAACTTCTTATTATAGTTTCATCTTAGTTTGTTACTTCCTTTCTACAACTTTATTTTTCTTTAGATAGGAGTCGCGAACCTATTTGATGAATACCGTATGGATGATCTTACTTATCTTTATAAGCATTATAGGTGCTTAATTATAAGAATTAGATGATACTTGAGATTGGTGTCCAGAAAACTAATTTATCGGGGATAATCTTATCTTTGAGATTATAATCTATAATATCATTTAGAAATACCTAATTTACTAGTCTTAGTGATTCCGTTAGAAATTGAAGGTAACATGGTAGAGATTGGATGAGTTGAAGGATGAAATATCCTCATTTTATCATTTGTGTTTGTATTTATTATATGTGTGTTTATATTTGTGTTCTGACTTTATTTAGGTCTTGAAGAACATTTTATATTCCTTGCTGATGCTATCTTTAGTTAGACTTTGGTTTAGTTAATTTCATTCGGCATGATTAGTTTAGATTTACTTCTGTTGTATTGTTACTGATCTTTAATGAATACTTGTAAATGATTTTGATAGTCATTTGTGGTAGATAGAATTTCTAAATTATTTTCTTCCTGCTTATATTTTAAGTTTGTACTAAATGTTATATATGTTAAAAATTAAGTTTGGGGGTAGGAAGAAAAATAAAATTTTGATATGAAAATACTTCCTTTTAGTGTAATTTTATTACAAGTATATTTTAGGCTAGATTTACTTTCTCCTGAGTCATTTTATCCGATTATGCATGAATATGAATTTGATAGAATGTTGTAGTAGTAAGTATATTCAATCTTTACTTTTCTTCTGCTATATTTTATGAAATTAATTACAAAAATATTTTACGATTTAAGTTTGGGGGAAGAAAAATATTAACTCTTATTTGTTCTCGGTGTTATATTTTAAAATTATTAACATAACTTCGGCAATTGTACCTCGCTTGAGATAACTAAAACTTTTATTTTAATTGAATATTATGGAAGGATTGGATGAAATTTTTTAGTAATAAAAGTTAATTTTATAAGGGTAAGATATTTGGTAGGAAAGAATTTGATTGTAGTTAACTATTTAAAGTAAAGAAAGCTGTATTTTTGAAATATTAAGAGACTTAAAGTATTATGTGTTAGAAGAGATTGTGACTTTATGATGAATAATAAAGCTCATACATAATTATAAAGTAAGGATATGTTTAGTTTGAACTTTAGAAGAGGAGGTAGGTTCAAAATCATTACGGCTCTTGAGATACGAGTAATCCTCATAAAAAAAATAAAAGAAAAAAAAAAGTGAAAAAGGGATTGAAAGTGATCCCGAAAGAAAAAAAAATAGAAAGAAAAATATTTATGAGGAGAAACAGGAGAATCTGTCAAAAGTGGCTTCACTTGAGTCGCTCCCAAAGGGAGAACTTGATTTTATTTTACAATTTATATTTAAAGTATTGGCACATTTTAATAAGTTTGCATAGACTCCTTTTTCACATAGTCTTTCGAGGCATTCTTAATGTAACAAATTATGGTTTATCTTGAAATAAATAGAGAAGTAGAACCCTTCGACTTGATTGCGAATATTCTTATACTTGTAGTGTTAACCCGAGTTACTAAATTTCTTTCTAAAAAATCTAACCATTATATTCTTTTAAATGAAAAATTTAAGTGTCTTACGAATTGAAAAGTACATTGCCTTGAGTTATATTTTTATGTAGTAAAAGTGTTACTTGAAGACGAGTAACGGTTAAGTTTGGGGGATTTTGACACGCCTAAAATATATATCTTTTCTTTATATTATTTCACTGAATTTTTTGATGATATTACACTTTAAAGGAAGGTATTTTGTATGTTTTTTAGTTTTAGATACAAGAAATGGTGATTGGAGCAAAAGGAAGCAAAACGGTGCGATTTGGAGCAAAAACGAGCAAGAAATGAAATTACGCGACACCTTTCGATAAGTCTTTTGATGCATAATCTCTTTTACACTTCTTGCATATTTTTGAATGAGATTATACTTTAAAGAAAGGTTATTTTTATGCTTATTTTGTAGGGCTATCTGTTACGAACGCAACGCGGCCCCGGAAATGGGCGAAACGGAGTTGAAACGGGCTTGACGGAGCGAAACGGTGGGCCGCGCGACGCTTGCAGCTCGCCGACGGCGAGATTTTCCCGAGACCACCGAAAAATGGCCGAAAAGCTCGCGGCAATGGCCGGACGACCACGAACCGACTTTTTGCGGTTTGGGCCAATATTCGACGTATTTGGACGCTTTTCGAAGGGTGCGTAAGGAAACTCTTGGGAATTCGTCCGAGCTCTTTAAAAATGGCGAATATGGGTTAAAAAAAAGGGAGATTAAGAAGATTAGAGAGAAAAAAATTGGAGAAAAACTTAGAGGAATGTTTAGGATTCTTAGATTAATAGTAGAAATGTAGATTTCTACCCTTTTTGGAGAGAGATTGGAGAGGAGATTTTGAGAGAATTTGTAAGGGATTGTACGAGCATTGCATGGATCGACGGGAGGCTTTTGTGGGAGAGATCTTCTTCTTTCTTTCAAAGGGAAAAAGCTAAGTATTGTTCTTCATTATCTTATGATTTTGTAAACATTTATGTAGTGGATACGCTTTGTTTAAATGAAGTTTCCTTTGCGTTTTCTTCGTGCTTTGTGACGTATCTCTTACTCTTTCTTCTTCTTTGGAAATAGTGACATGAGATGATTATGCCATTGTTTTCAATTTACTTTTCTTTCTAATGAGTAGAATTCATGCTTAGGATTTTGTGATGCATGTTAGAAGTTAATTTAGATATAAATGTGATGGTTTTTACTTGCACTTCATTTACATTGCAATTAAGGCCTGTTGTAATGTTAAATTTTGTTGTGAAAACATACGATCGAGAGAGTATGCTTTCTGTTAAGTACGAACACATTTTAGTGCCTTGAATGGTGAAGTTCATAGAAGTTGAATGCGAAATAAATATAGAAATAATATTAATCGGGCGCAGAATTGGAAATTTTAGAATTTTGAGCTAAAATCCTTAATTCGGTCCTATCGTTTGGAGTGCGCCGAAGTGTAGATGTTAGCCCTCGGGGGCGGGGAACGTGGGAGCTCGAGAAGTGGCGGCGGCATCCTCCCGGCCCCAGCCGCAGATTCGATGGCAAGCGTAGGATTATTCGATGTGCTTTATGCCTGTGGACCAAAGGGTAAAGAATAAGATTGCTCCTATTTGGCACATACAATATTAAATGCATCTCAATCCTATACATTATCTATTTCATTACATAAGAATAGTAGTTTTTAATATCTCGAAAATTCTCCGAAACCAATTCATCCAAAAGGGTTATCTTTAAAATTATTATTTGCACTTAGTTATAATTACTATTACATTTAACACTTGCATTTAGGAGTAGTTTTTAGATAAAACACAATTTTAATCGACATTCCAAACTAAGGACTATTAGTAGTATACTAGAATTTGACTAAAGACCTCGTACTTCACTTCCTCGTGGGATCGATGCGGGTTTTTAAAGAAAACTTTATATTACTTGAAACGATACATATATTTGCGTAGTACCCCTAGTGTGTAAAATATTTTCTAATTTTTATATCATTTAAGACTTTGCACACTAGCCGCTATTTATAAATCGGGTCAGTTTTTGCCATCTTTTGGAAGTTAATTTCTTGTGTAATTGCGGGTCGGGTCGAGTCTCGAGCCTGCAATCTTTGGTCCGTGCAGGCCAGGATCAATATGTGAAGGTTCATAAAGTGATGACCATTTGGCTAGGCTTGTTCCGAAAGTGGTTAGGCATTGCTAGAACCCATGAGCATGCCCCTAAACTTTGATTAGATTCTAAATTCTAATTTTCGAATGAAATTCTCGAAATTTCACAAAATCTCGAAATTCATTTCGAAGTCTACCCAAAATCGAGTTGAAACTACCATTTGGCCCAATTGCACCCAAACTTAGTAAAATTAGCCAAATTACCTAAATACCCCTCAAATGCCCCCAAAGAAATTCCGAAATTCCCAATTTTTATCCAATTAAATCCTATAGTCATTTTAGAAGTACCATCTTATCCAAATTGCCCCCGATTTGACGATATTGTTGGATTGACCAATTTTGACCAAAATCAATTTTGCCCCTAAATGACCAAATCCCAAATCAACCCCAAATTTCCACCAAATTGATTCCAAAATTCCTCGATTTTAATTATAAACTCGGAAATCGGAAACATGTTTAATTCAAATCATGGGACGACCCCAGAACCACTAATTCAATTTTAGCTAAAAATCCTTAATTTGACCTAATGTTCAAAATCCATCGAATTGAACCCCATGTCCCACCCTAATTTCACCAAATTTTGGACTCTATACTCTTCACGTCATTCTTTTAGACGATTTGAGCAATCGGTGGGGTACAGCCACGAATTCGAATCGTCTGGCTTAATACTGATTTTCACCGAAAATCCCAGATTCCCCCAATTAAGCTTCATGATCAATCAAATGCCACAAAGTAATTCTAAATCCCCACCTTTTACATCTTAAATGACACTTTGCCAAAATTGCGCATATTGACATTTTACATTTAAAAATTAATAATCAAAAATCATATGCATGAAACTTTTCCATGGCTCGCCAGGCATCATGGCATGACATGTGGAGCCCCATGATGTAATTAAATCATTAAAACTTAAGGAAAATTAAATAATTAAACAAAAATCGAAAATCATAAAATTGACTCCATACGTAATTTAGAGATTCTGTGACTCCCTAATAAAAATTTGAGTATTTGGAGTTATTTAATCACAGTGTTAATTTTCTGCATTAAATAGTATTTTAGTATTAAAATAATTATAATAATTGAGAAATCTGAGTTAAAAAATCAAGGTGATTTTGGAGTTCTCTTGTGATCAGACGAGCCAGAGAAAAATAAAATTTGCATTTTTAAACATATTTTAAATATTTAAATAATTAGCAAATTATAAAAATATTAAAAAATTCACCAAAATGTTCTAAATTGTCTCATAATCACTTGGGAGCGATTAGAATAATTTTCTAATTTTATAAGTAAACATATTAATTTAGAAAGGGTAAAAATAATTTTAATGGTTAAAAATAAATTTTCATTAATCTCTCACTAAAATAACTCCAATAATTAAAATATAAATCACTATAATATTAAATTTGTTTCTACGGAATTCGTTGGACTCGGAGAGATTTATGAAAATATAAAACTTAATTTTAAACTTAAAAAATATTTTATATTTAATTAATACTCTAAAATAATAATTATAATAATTAAATTAAAACTCAAAAAATCATTAAATTTGATCCAAGTGATCCATAATGTAAGTGAATCTCCCATAAATTTCCTAAGGACGGATAATTAATATTGATTAAGTTATTGAATTTACTTTAAAAATCCATTATTTTGCATTAAAAATAATTCTAAAAATAAAAAAAAAATAAAAAAAAAATCACATTTCTCCTACGATATTTAAATTTACCTATGAGTGAAGTCTGTAAAAATTTCAAAGTCATTTGAGTTATGTTTAAAGAATTATGAGGTAATAAGCAGAATGATGGTAATTATGGAACTTAAACCTTAATTAATATTTAGGCAACATAGAGGGTAAATGGGCAATGGACAATCTTAATTGACTTCTTAGATGATTGAAATATAAGGGACTAAGAGGTGGAAATCAACTTACCACATTTCCATATTAAGGGCGAAAGTTGTAATTTCTTAAATTGATTGAAATTTGTAGGTTGACCCAATTTGACATCCTAAAGTAAAGGGGTTTTATCTAGGAAGATTGTAACTCACGAATTTAAAGTCCCTAATCAATGGTTGAATGATAATACAATCTTTAATAAAGATCAAATGTTACTTAATTCAATATTCCTTTAAATTATAAATCTACTCGTAAAAGCTTAAGGGCTAGGTAGTGAATCACGTTTAATCTTAACTATGATTAATTAGGTTTAGGAAAGATAGTACAATCATTTTACAAATATTTTGAAAACACTACTAGCCCAACCTTAATCTAAATGGCTAAGTTTATTAATAATTCGGTACCATGATGGCTTTTACCCGCTTAACTCGCCAAATGAAACATCGAATGAACGTTACCTCGAGGATAATCTAAGTATCTAAGTTCATTGAGCAAGAATTAAAATGTTTTTAACAATCCCTAATTGAGTAGGGGTGATTTAATTGAACGTTATGATGAAACCAGTGAATACAGAAATGATCTCCACAGTTTTGAAAAAATATTCGGGTTTATGCCGAGACGCTTTCTTAATGCAATGGGATATTTTAGAAGGATAATTGGATTTCAGTGTTCTTTGATCAAGAAAATCATCCTTAACACACCTTAGGACCGACAAAGTTATGAAATATGTTCCCTCGTGAATTCGAATCTTGAATTTCAATTGCTACTTTTATACACCTTTAAAATGCTTTAGCGAGTGTACTTGAAGACTTCCCGAGTATGCCTTTATTTATTGCAATTTACACAGCTTCTTAATTTAATATTTTACTCTACTTGTATGTCAAAACTGGAACTTTTAGGATAATAGCAACAGCAAAAATAAAATCGAAAATCAGTTCTGATAATCAAAATATAAAAGGCAAACTCGAAATTTAATGTGAAATAGAATAGCCAAAACTCCTGATCGCAACTAAATTAATACACCCTCTATCCAGATGATCGAAATCCCTTGAATGATGCGACCTAAGGCTGCTAACAAGATTTTCCACGGTCTAAATAAAAGATTGAATTTATTTACTTGAATTTGGTAAATTAATGCGGGTAAGTGAATTCGAAGAAAATAGTGGTCTTTGGAATGAGGGAACCATGGGATCATCCTTGGTGTCCCTATAATCGGCATAAAATTCTCCTACAATAAAATGTAATAAATTAAATTTGATACACTTTAAACTCTAAAATTTGACACTTCTCTCGACCTCCTTTAACTTGACACTTCTAAAACTAAGCAACCAGCAGAGAACTCGGGCAAACATGGTAGGCGGCAAAAACACCTTCGATAGAGCGAATTGATCTTCGACGGCAAAACGAATCTACATCAACTAAACATTCCTTGGAAAGGAATAACAGGCGTAGGGCTTGGAGTTGTTTCACAGTGCGGCATGCGTCTCACTTATTTTTAGTCTTGCATGGCAATCATGTTGTCTGTTAATACAACTTTTTTTTAGGATTTTAAGGTTTTCGTTTATTACGATATAAACCCTCACATCTTCCAGGCTATTTATATGATTATATCATACAATCATAAGTCTATGAAATAAAATTGGTAGGATTGAACAATGAATAATTTCCAAAATTAAAAGCGAACAATAGGATAGTACGAAGAGTCCACTTGTGTTAGGTTCTCCTCGGGTACGTGACATCCCTACTTCTCATTTTTGGATTCTAAGATAATTGTTCCAATTCCAGTCCTATCCCATTTGATATTTCCAGGTCCATCCTTAAATATCTTAAACTTTATATTCTTGAGAGCAAAACCAATAATCTTTATTGAGGGTTTCTTAAGTGACTTGAGTCATTTATGATGTAATTAACTTGCGGGGCTTGCCTCTATAAGAAACTTTAGAACTCGGTTAATATAAACCCTATTTAATTTTGTATTAAATATGGTAACTTGTTGGCCGATATAAATAGTTCGCGGGCCAAAACGGATGTCATAAATTGTGTAGTTTATCTAATCGAGTCATATCATTAAGTAGTGTGTCTATTCCTCGGGATAGATGCATTGTTTGTGATATTATTAACAAGTTTATCTAAATTATTGCATATATAAGATCAGTTTGATTTCATATTTTGAAATTAAAATAATATTTTTCAAAATTATATATGTATATATAATAAATCTAAAAACCAAATCTAAATCTCTTTAAAAATGGTAAACTAGTGGAGTCTTGATTTGGGAATTGACAACTTACTTCGCATCGGACTTCGCTTGACTCCGGCAGACCACGACACCATGGGAATGAACAAATGATGGTAGGAAATGGACAAGCAGTTTCATTTCAACACAAAAATAATGGTATCCTTCCCATGTAAATAGTAAGTTCGAACTCTCTCAAGAATACATCACACACCTCTTCTTTCACATAACCTCTCTCTCTATACACAAACTCACCCAACAAATGTCGTGGTCTCATTTGATCGACATGGCTTTGTTATTTTTATCCTAAAAAGATACTTCTCAAGGGCCCCAGTTCTAAAGGACTATACTCCACTTTCACATCTACCTATACGACATGTTTTTACTACATCTCTTTCCAAGTTACAACAAGTTGATTTGTGCCATCGGCGCTTGGGACACCCACACTCGAATGTCATGGCAAACATCTCCAAATGTCATCCGTTAATCACTTCATTTTAACACAACTCCATGCCATACATGTCAACTCACAAAGAGCCATAAACAACTATTTGTATCTAGTATAGAAGAACATTACAAAGTATTAGAACTTATTAAAGAAGTGATTTATGGGATCCTTCCCCCGATTATCTCTTCTCAATTATAAGTGTATATCACTTCATTGATGAGTTATCCAAATTTGTTCGGTTTTCTATGTGTGTGCAAAATCTTGGACCATAAACATCACCAAATATTTTTATAAAGACGTTCAACGACAATTTGACACTAAAATTAAAATTTTTAAGATCGGATGGTGGAGTAGAATATAACAATAATATCCTAAATGGGTTTCTTAACAACATTGAAATTTTACATCAATCTTCTTATCCTTACACCCCCATGCAAAATGGAGTGATCGAACGGAATCATCCAAGTCTTATTGATATAGCCCATGCCCTTTTACATCATGCAAATCTCCCTTCTAGATTTTGGGTTGATAGTCTCCGAAAATGTTGTACATCTTATGTTCAGATGATTACATGTACTACCTCTCACATATCACCATATGACACCTTCATCAATCTCCTCCTTATTACACTCATCTTTGAATTTTTGGATGTGCATGCTACCCATATGGCAAAAACTCCAAACCTCTCCATGACTTGAACCAAGATTCGTTCAATGTCTTTTCTTATGATATTCCCTTGAACATAAATGTTAAAAGTTTGTGCATCCACTCTGCCAACAAAATCATTATATCTAGTCATGTGGTTTTCGATGAATTTTTTTCCATTTCAGCTAACATCCATTTCATCTCCAAACACTCCTATGCCTCCAGCCTCTCTAATTCCACCATTTTTGTTAACACCAACCTAAAGCATCCATCTGACCTCAAATAATTCCATAAACCCATAACGATCATATAAATTCCTCCATACCATCTCATAAAACTCAACCTAATTCGCCCGATACCACAACCACCTCAACATCATATGACAACCAGCTCCAAAACAAATGATCTCAAACCTACTCAAAAACTTTATCTCTCACACTAAACACATAAAATTCATGATCCTAAGTCGAAGCATCCAAACATCACTAGCGAAAGGCCATGCGAAAAATTTAATGCCCCTGTGAGCAAGGAGTACTTGGATCCTTATCCCTCCTCTGCAGAAGAAAACCATCCTTAGCTCGCGGTGAACTTACACCCTGTGTTCAACTCTCGGGGCAGATTACAAGGTATAAGGCCTGACTTGTTGCCCAAAGTAATCAACTAGAGTTTGGGATAAATTATCATGAAATATTTAGGTATATGGCTAAGCTTCCTACAATATGAGCCTTTTCCTGCATTTTCTCTTCATAGCAATTGGCACATTCTACAATTTGATACAACTAATGTGTTTCTTCATGGCAACCTAGCATAAACGGTGTATGTAAAGCAACCACCAGAATTTCATGACATGCAACTTCCAAATCATGTATGCCCCCTTAAAAAATCCTTATATGGACTCGAAAAGAGCCTCGATAGTGGGTTCTTACCTTTGAAATTCTTTCAAAAAATGAGTTTTCCACATTAGCAAAGCGGAGTCCATCTTTACTGCTATACAATCAAGATAATGTTTGTATTTGTGTACTTATATATGTGGATGATATACTCGTTACGAGAAACAATTGTCACGGGATATCTCATTGTTAACTTTATAGACTTGTTTTCATCTTTGACACCTTGGACCAATAGGGTGCTTCTTGGGCATTCAAGTTCAACAACACTCAAACCAATACTTTCTTAGCCAACAAAGGAACGTGCTTAAACTTCTCAAATTTGTTGGATTGCGGGATTATAAACCTACCGGCACCTATCAAGCAAATCCACCAGATTTGTCACTACTCCAAGCTCTCCCTTCCATAATCCAACTCTCTACTGCCAACTAACCAAAGCTCATCAGTCCCTCACATTGACAAGAACTGACATCTCATGTGCTAATTGTTTGTGTCAACATGTCACCTACTACCTCGACTACAAACAACTTACTTATTTACTTGATATCTAAAGAAATTTATAATTATTTATGTATGTATATTACACCTTGTAATCTATAACTTACTGCCTATGTAGATGCCAATTAGGAAGGAGACAAAACAAACCAAAAATCGACAACCTGTGTATGCTCATTTCTGGGTGACACCTTGATATCATGGCAATTGTAAAAATAGTTTATTGTTGGTGGTCTTCCATGGATGCCGAATTCCGAACACTTTCCACAACATAATAGACATTTTATGGATTTGGAGTCACGTTACCACATTTGACATTCTTCCAACCTAGCCAACATGTCTCTACTGCGATAATATCTCATCCATATCCTTGTCTAACAGTTCTATATTCCATGCAAGGGACCAAACACATCGGAATTGATCATCATTTCGTTCGTGACAACATATGACTCAATAACATTCAGCTGAACATATTCACTCTTAAAAATAAGAGGACATCTTTAACAAAGCGCTTCCCAAGAATCTATTTCATGATGTTCACACCAAGCTTACGGTTCTTCTCGAAACCATCGGCTTGTGAGGGTATTATACACAATAGTACCGGTGGTGCTCAACACTTTGCCAAGATTCTCGATATAACTTAATTATTGTATTTTGAATAATGTAGCACCTCTAGAAGCATCCCATATGCTCCATATATACCCTATGTAACCACTTAGTTTTTTATGAATGGAATTGTGCTTTTCATTAACTGATTGTGTGTGACTTCTCTCTGGCCGAGTCGGCTTTCTGTGGCATTTCTGACTCCTTCTAGCGAGTCTTCATCCCCTCCACACTTTGGTATGCATTGATTCCTATTTCTCTAAGGTATCAATAATCTTTGTCCAAATATCAAAAAACAATTACCACACAAAAATTTGTTATTATATTGGCTAAAGCTACTAGGAAAAGAACTGAAGTTTTCGACAACTTTGTTGACCCTTTTTCACATCAAAAATGTGGATCATTCAATAGGTAGTCATTATAAAGATTTACCTTTTTGCCATGATGACAAAGTAATACTCCAGGCATTGAAAACATATCGAAATGTACGATAACATCTAATATATGGTGGCTTTTAATTTGCTAAGATTATGAATGATTTAATTCATCATTTTTTAACTATAAAGTGATAATACGAGAAACATAACAAACATGAAATATATGTAAAATTAAATCACCTTGACTTTTAAGAAGAGAAAATGATAGCACTTGTAAGCTTTTGCCCCCTAGAAATTTGTGTTCATTCGAATTGGTAGACCCCAAAACATTTTCCTACTATATAACTTGAAAAAAGGAAAGATTATTAATTTCATTTTTGAGCTCAAATAGTCAATTATGAGGATTATTTTAGCCTCAATTTAAATGATCGAGAGTTATTTTAGCACTTCTATAAATTATGGGACTAAAACCATGAAAACAATCGGGAAGTTTATGTTAACATTGTACTCATTAAGAAAATTATATCAATATAATATGAGTAATAACCATAAATTATTAAACTATAGAATAATATAAGTGTTGATACATAAAACAAGAAAGCTGAATGATAAGATATGCAATAATATGAGAAAATAGTATAATAGCAGTGCTCGTATAGATTGTATTGTACGTAGTTTGGTGAAGATCGAGAAAGCTCTAAAAATTTTTTTTGGTTTAATTGACTAAATGGTATGTAAAGCATCATGTCCTAAAACATGATATTGCTTATGTTGCTCCCATCATAATTATCATGTTGTTAAACATTATAACAATCTATGTCTTCACAATAGTTGAAAAAGGAAAATTTGTTGCAATCGAAGAATAAATTTATTATCCTTGTTGTATAGGATGCATAAATCATACTAGATATGCTACTAAGGGAAGATATGGTAATCACAAGACATTATCCCACAATTTTTTTTTTTGTAAAATTATTGTATATTTGTATGGTTTCCTTAAAGCTCATCTAAATAAGATATGATAGTGGTCTAATAAACATATTTCTCATCCCCTGAGATAAGATGAGTGTAGATTTACCTCACTGAGCAAGGTGGTTACTTATAATGCATGAAAAATGAGTCATGACTAAAAAAAAGGTGCAATATAGACCCCAATGATCCACCCATCACTTTTTTTAGAAAAATGACTGTATGAAAACATGAAGCATGATATCAAATAAATAGAAGTGATAAGAGGAGCCTTCAAGTTAGTAGGAGCAATTTACATAAGAGTTTGTGGTGAAATGTAAGTTAATTCCACATATTTATAAGAATATCGAGGATTGAGAAGCTTGTAAAAGAATAGAGATCGACTAGAATGAATCGATGAGTGTTACATAATAATGATAAGGTTACAGGAAACGATGATATTGAATGAAAAATGAGAATTTCCGGGGTAAAATTTTATTGAGGAAGAATAAGCACATATCACCTGACCCTAGGCACTCTATAAAGAGCCATCAAGTATTAAGAGCAAATCACGAGTGCTAGAATGCACATGACTACCAAAACATCAAGTATATTAATGCAAAGATCAGTTGCTAAAATGCAAATTAATTTAGCAAATGTGATACTTTGACTCGAATATAGTGTGATCGAGATCAGCCGACATGGGCTTAGTATAGAATCTAAGGGAAGATCAACTACGACAAAGTTGAAGACATCGATATATATTGCCATAAATCAATATTATTTCACTAGCTATAAGGTTGAGGTTGCGATCATATGCTATAACATATGTGATTCTCGGAGGCCTCGTCTGCCGTACGGGGGGCCAATAATAAAATAGTATTATGATTCGATAATCAATACTAAAATAAGAAATGAGATAATTTGTTCAAAATCAAAAGCATAATTTAATTTAAAAAGTCTACGAGTTTATTTTTTAATAAAGAAATAAAAATAGATTTACGGCTAGATAGTAACCCATACTAAAATCATTTGAATGGTTAAGTCGGAATGACTAATACAAAAAATTTTAAAAATTAAATAATGTTCAAATGGTAATTCATAGGATTGGCCAACAAATGTTGTCTTTAGAGAAGAGATAGGGGAGAGAACATTAAGGAAGAGAATGTTAAGGAGTCATGTTAGAAAGAATTGCAAAGTGTGCATTAAATCCTAATGTAGATGAGGTTATCAATTGATTAATTATTTAATGCAAATGAATTTTCAACTGTATAGAATTGTTTGAGTTCTTTCACATGTACGTAAGTTACTAGGAATGAAATCAAAGAGGATAGAAGTAAAGTCACTTGGACACACACTGTGAAGTTAAGGTGATTGATAACTCATATATTATTTATGGTTAAAAAAACTACAATCTTCTTGGAAACTTTAAAAAACCCCTCCCTCATTAAACATCGAGTGAGAAGTTGAAATTTAATCTATATCAAAAATTTAATGAAGTCCTCTATGATTATCTAGCATGCAAAAAAATATTTTTTAATAGGAATCATTCCTATTAATAACTAAAGAAATACCACTTCAAATTATTTTAGAGATCTTAATATAAGAGAACAAAAATAGGAAAAAAATATCTCCTAGAAATTATAAATAGTTAAAGATTATCATTAAGTTTATAATATTTTAAAATCATTTCTAGAAGAGATCCATAAAAAGAGACACTTACCAACAATATAGCCAATAAAAGGCATTTCCCATTATTCCTTCCCATTAAATGATTCTCCACCTAAACATCCTCGAAAGAAGGATGAGAAATTATTTATTCTTAATGTCTTAAGAGTATAATAGAACTTTGAATTGAAAATTCTTTCTTAAAATGAAATAAGGACATGGAAGCCCAAGCTAAAAAAATGAGAGATTGGTTAAATGAGGTATCATCCAATAAAGTAAGAAAAAAAGGATGACGAAAGGGAAGAAGTGAAATTAAGGTTAAAGATATTGGTAGTCATAAGGGGAAAGAGATCATTGACGGTAATTTCTTTGTACGAGTGGGATTTTATGAAGATTGAAAATAGGAGGAAAATTGAAGAATGGTGGAGAATAATGAGGCATCTAACCCAACCTCGAAAATGCAAAGTGGGTAAAAAGTACCTCCCACAGGTTAGGTAAGATGAGTAAATTAAATGAGCTAAGGAAAGAGAAGGATGTGGAATCACAAGAGAAAATGCAAATATAACTACATTTCTTGATGCTAAATACGACTTAATCTAGTTAATATTAGACTTAGCTTATCTTATTTTACCATTCTAAAACATCAAACTTTCAAATTAACCATCCTTTCGACATATCATTGAGTCACCACAACATTAACCATCACCATCACCTATATATACAAACAAGTATTGCCACATGAAGCTACAAGACACGTTAGATGTCTAGTGTAGCTATATCTCCAATAGTCTTTTAATATGGCGGGCTACACGACTTCTGCTTAACCATTGCCCAATATATCTTGTCAACCCACATGCTGACAAATGGCACCATTTTCTCACTAGAAAACATATTACCCACTAAGAACCAAACTATTAGCTTTGAGATTATCCTACGAGAATTTTCACAAGTTTTTTTTTTTATGTTATAAAATTAAACTAATGCATTAAGATAGAAAGTACCATTGATATCACCTCTTTTGCAAATGTTCTTTTCCATTTAACTAGCTAACATTTAGTTGAAAATAGTAAATCATTATATCCACTCTATTAGTGGGAATAAATTAGGTGGTTGAACCACTTAATTTTGATGAATTTTCAATATTGTGATTTTTCTTTTAAACTCTACTCTTTGTTCCTTACATTATTCTCCCCCTAATGAAGGGTATGCAATTTTTCTTTTTTTAATGACCCCCATCTCTAATTTGAAATCACTTAAGCTCTTTGTTATATGTCACTCCCATAACGTGTTGATTAGCTTCCAATGTTGACTTTTCTTAGATATATATCATCAACCCACTTAAAGATTAATTAGTAAATAAAGATTCAAACTTATTTTGACATGTGATGTCAATCAATTTAGTTCTACAAATATGAAATTTCTTTTCCGACAACAATTGCAATAAACAAAAGTGATATTAACTACTATTTTCTAACACAACACTCCTCTTAATCATATATGCAAAATAAAAAAAAATGGCTATTGGATGGTTGAGAATAATGCATTTTATTTAAGTATGATGCTTATATTAGTAACGAGAAGGGTGTTAGTACTCGGCCTTTGCGACGTTTCACTTTGTCGGCTAAGGGTCTGTTTGAGGCAATTGCGAACTTATCCAGCACTATCCGGATAAGCGAACTTATTCGATAAATGCGCTGATAAGCAATGATCCGGATAAAGTTTGTCTGTCTGTTTGGTTTGAACGTTTGCGTAACGACTTATTTGCAGTACGTTTGTGGATAAATGACTCTTATGCCCTCGAAATGAATAAAGTTCGTTGAAATTGTTTGGTTTATGCGGTTTGAAAATAGCTTATATGCTGCTGTTTGTAGAAAAAAAAAACAAATTACGCTCCTTTTTATTAATAAAATCTTATTTAAGTATAAAATCTTTTTTCAAATTTAACAATAAGAGTATAGTGGCAGCAGTATTAGCTGAGATATGTGGGAATTTTAAGTAAAACTCTAGAATTTCTTCTAAATATTTTTAGGAATGATTCATCAGCAGTTGTATGTATTGATATTTATGACATATATGAAAGTTAGATTACTGTTTCATTAATAAATTTATATATTCCAATGTTTGTTGAATGGTGTTTGAAAATAATAAGAGTTGTATTAAATTTAACACATAATTCAGAAATAAGGAAGAAAGTTGGAAAAAAAAAAGTTTATAAAATGTTAGATGCATCATAGGATAACTATAAATGAATCAAGTAAATTTTCTTTTTGAATGCATATCAGATATCAAGAGATCAAATATATCCCTACAAAAGCAAATCTTTCTTGTTGGAATTTTTTCATGGATAAATAATGCCTTCATTGTTTGAAACATGTTCTTTTGCTTGTAATGAATATTTTCCCAGCTTAGAGATACCAAAACGAGCTTTATGATCCCAATGTTTGGATGGTGCTTTTCTTAAACATTTTAGAAAGGCCTGATCCCAATATACCTAAGAAGATTTTTTTATTTAATGGACAAATGATTGTTTTGCTCAGGTTTGGGGACATGAAGCTTCAGAATCCAGAAAATAAGGTGTGTATGCAAGCAAATCTAATCCAACATTAGATAATTCAAAAAAAGATAATAACATAACAGTTCATAATTGTGATGCTCCCTTCACTCAACAAAAATTTTAGAATAACCAATTAAAACCCAAATACATATTGCAACTACAGATAGTAAAAGGATTACAACGTTCAATTTAAAATGCAAAAGGTACATGTCGGAGAACCGTTGTTTGGTTGTTGCACGATCGATTGCCCAACAACATTATGCAGTTCAGAGCCACTCGAGGGTGAAGTGATGCACTCCAATTGTGATAACGTGGAACCCCGTGCAATGTTGTCAGATTGGGATAATGTCGAATCCGAAGGTGTGTCTGCCCACCTAAAAAACTTGCAGTCCTCCTGTCTCTGCTTCCACCTTGGGCAACAATAGAACTGTCGTCCATAGCTACGTTCCTTGCATGACGTAAGTAACAAGGACGTTAGCCCGCAGTGGCACATTACTTGTCCGGATTTTCCAGAGTACCTGGAACTCATCGTCCTGCGGAGAGAATAAAGACAGTGTACATACAATATGGATATGGCTTTAGATAACCAGCTTTTCATGCATTAGCATAAGAATGCATAAGTATCATGAAAATAAAGAAATAAACAGATTTATATATAAGAAAATACAAGCGAATTCGAGCAGATTCATGTATGACATGAATTTAGCGCGAAATAAATTCAATCCATGGTTAAAACATGAGAATAGTGATAAAAAAAGGGACATTTATATATGTACGCAAGAATTCTTATATATTTATATGTAAACAGAATAGACTTTTATTCCTTTGAGAAAAACTAACACTCGTTAAATGAGCATAAGCCATAACAACTAGTTTTTTATCAATCATATGCAATAAATGTTTGATAAAAAATGCCAACAGGAGAACAAATTTTCCCACCAGATGGATTGGTGTGGTTTCCTGCACCTATGACACCAAAAATTCTGGTAAACAATAAAGCCTTATGTTTGTTTATTCTTCAAGGATATACTTTAGAAATGAAAATGTGATTAAACAAAAAAAAAACACTTGCAAACCTTAGTAAAGTAATATAGTTACAAAACGGAAAGCTGAAGAACCACTAATCCAAATATTATTAATGCAGTTAGCAGTATATTAATCTTAGTAAATTAGTGCAGTATCCTAAAGTATGCTAAAACTAAACAGCTATAAAAAAATTAAATGAGAAGAAGGAAAAAAAATCAATAATCAATTAGCAGAATTGGAAGGAAAACCAACCAAGTGTTGAAATACATCATTCCTAGCAACAAAATCCGTCTCACAATTAAGCTCAATAATGGCGGCCCTGTTATCAGATTCTGCAAATGCAAGTGTTAACCATAGTGTTAACCATAGCTCAATAATTTGGTCGTTTTAGAAATTAAAATGATTTGCGAAGCATAAATTTAACACTTATATAGTACCAATATAAAAAAAATCAATAATCAATTAGCAGAATTGGAATGAAAACCAACCAAGTGTTGAAATACATCATTCCTAGCAACAAAATCCGTCTCACAATTAAGCTCAATAATGGCGGCCCTGTTATCAGATTCTGCCAATGCAAGTGTTAACCGTAGTGTTAACCATAGCTCAATAATTTGGTCGTTTTAGAAATTAAAATGATTTGTGAAGCATAAATTTAACACTTATATAGTACCAATATAAAAAAAAATGAAAATGAGGATTCATAGAGGAAATCTCAAATAACTGGAGAACACTAACGATGATGTAGTGGCAGGTCTGTCAGGTTGTTTTGTTTGATGGTCATATTACCATCCTTACCTGGTTCTCTATAGAAGCATTTTTGAGCTTTTCTTGCAGCGGAAATGAAATAAGCTAGCCAAATCAAAGCATTCAAAGAAAGCCTTACTCAGCCTGGATTTGAGATTTTTTTTTTCTCCCCCTAAAAATACCAAAACTAATTGAGCTCAAAGTCAAGGCTACCCCTTTTGTCGAAGCCGAAGACAATTTGACCGAGCTTACTAACAGCTCTATGCGTTCTTATGGATTTTAAATTTCACTTTATAAAGAAAATCTTATTCTGGTCCTTGCTCTTTGTTTCACTCGGGGACTCAGCGGTGATGGTATTCAAGACCGATGAAAATTTGAACAAATCCGTGGTGTGTGCTGGAGTCCCTAACAACCCATCTATGAAGAGTCCGGCGGTGTTGGAGTGGCTAACTCGCCGCAATGAAACCTATCGAGTGGAAGGGGTGGTGGAGGGAAGAATGGCATCGCTCAAGGCCAGGTTAGCAGTGAAAATAGATATGTTTTAAATGTTTAAAGTAAAGTTTAGGTGTTACGTATGTAAATACATAGGAACTGAGTGGTGCCTATGTGAATCTTCCCTATATTTTTTTTCAGAAAGTTATGGTTCCCTAGCTGAGCTGAAAATCTTGTTTGAATGACAGGGAAATGATGCAACTCATGCTGTTGAAGCTATGGGTGTTGCAGAAAAGTTTGCACAGATGAAGCTCAGCTAGAAATTACTCTGATCGACATTTATTTACACAATTAATAATTTATTATCTTTTAGAGCAAAACACACAGTAGAAGATAAAAAATTAAAACGATAAAACTTATCATTGAATAGCACCTCAAAGATGTAAAGCACTCAAAGATGTAAGTATCAAAGAATACAAAAGTCCACGACATGAAAAGCACTCAAAGATGTAAAGTGCCATTGTGGAAAATGTCGTTTGCTATTCGCTCCCTCAAATTTGTCATCTCCGATGCACCTTCACCATCTTCGTTGTGTGCTTCAACCGAAGTCATGTCAGGTTGTGGTATGTTACGTCCCACATGAAATTCAAATGCTTCTGGGAATCCGTTGAGAATCTTGTTCAACCTCTCGCAAATTTCGCATCCGATCTTGAGTGATGTCGTCGGATGAAGTTGTGTAGTGCCACTGTGGCCACTACTTATCTTCACTGTTTTGGAAATGGGTAATTCGGCATATTACGTAATATAACCCATTTTTTCTTCCATACTCCGAAGGCTCTCTCGATCACACCGCGTAAGGATGAATGTCTTTTGTTAAAGCATTCTTTCTTACCTCGTGCCGCTCAGCTTGATCTTTCGAAATCGGGGATATGGTACTTTGTATCTGGATATGGCTTTAGATACCCCCTTTGTAAGGAATATCCGACATCGACTAAATAGTACTTACCTGTTCAGTTAAGGTAATTAACAATAGAATTATGAAAAGATATGTACTTGTTACATACACATACCTGGAGGTGGATGAGGGAAACCATATCGTCGGTTTCGGTAGCTGACACTCGAAAACACGGCTATCATGTGCGCTACCTTCCCATCCAAACCATTACAAAGGTGAAACACATATTAAAATCACACACGGCCATTACATTCCGTGTTGGTGATCCACGAGCGTCCGATGTAGGCAACTTTTTCTCGTAGCGAGTAGCCTCGCATCGACATGTGTTCCATCAATAGCTCCAATACAGATCTCGTGTTTGAGGAAGTAATCCATCAGTATTTATAACATTTTAGTATATTAATTTGATGTTAAAGAAATACCTTAAAGAACGGCATGTATCGAGGGTCATTTGCAATATGTCTGGGAATGGACTGGAACGTTGGATCCTCGGGTTTAACTACCTGTTGTGCCAAGCTCGCTAGTGCATTTAAACCAACTAAGAAATATCTACTGATGGTCTCCGAGGAATGTTGAAATCGCTCCATAGCCTAATCTAATGGATTCGTTATGGGATAAAATATATAGGGTAATCGCCAACACCTCTCTTGTTGTCGTTCTTCTAGAGCCGTGCAACCCATGGTGGTTCCGAAGTTCATTAAGCTGTGTCGAGAAATATCTCTTTCGTCATACGGAACATGTTGGCAAATCGTGTAAGGTGGCCCCGTAATAACTCACCAACCCATCTATCTCCAATGTAACTCGATGTCATACAAGGTGTTCGATCAACGCGTGTACGATAGTAATGGTAGAGTAAGGCAAGGAGGAGAGCGATTTTGAGGTTGTGGCTAACTTGTTCTTCATCCATTCCACAAGATCTGAACATAAGTTATTTTTTAAAGATCAATTAAAATAACATGAGTCAATTGCAGCGATACATAGATAATGAAATGGAATGTGAGAACATCAAAGCATAATATAATAAAAGATAAACTAATGTGGCTCCATGGAAAACAAGAAAGAGTTCATTACAATAAATAATACAAAGATCGATAAGCAAATAAAATCTAAACGCCAAAAGTATTTAATCTTTCATGAAAGAGCGCAAGTAATCAAGTTGAAATTCTGGGTCTAAACTCTCAAAAAATTGTCTCTGACTTGAGTTTCCAAGCACCTTGACATACTTCAAATACATTGCTTTGTCTTCCTTAATACCAGGATGTGTGTTAAGGAGCCCAATACATTCTTTAATTGAGTTGTCCTTTGCTGGTTCAGACCTAGCTTTACATGTTTCGAGGATTGTCTCTATGGTACCTTTCGAGGAATCCGACTCCTTTTTCTTTTTTTCTACTCGGGACGCTTTGTCCCACCAGATGGATCGAACATCCGTGTTGATTTGACCGGGCCCTTCTCCCGACTCACCAATATGCTCGGTTTCAATGTTCGGTTGCGAGTTGTCAAATGCTTCGCTCATTTGGGGTAAAAGCATGGACTCCGGTTGCGACAACCCCAGTGAACATAAGCATCCAACTTCTCCTCCGTAATTGGATCAATGCCGCTCAATTTGAATTTTTTTCGTCGCGCACAACTCGTAACATTAGAACAATTTCATGTTAAATTCATTTTAATGTCGTTATGTATGCAATAATTAATCCGAGGTTTGTTTTTACTCGTAATCTCTCAGCTCCACCAAGCCTACGGTGCATCAATTGTTCGTTTCAATGGATTCCAACCCAATCTCGTTGAACCCATTTTTAGTTCGATCCAGTGTTTTCCACTCCTTTTTAATCGATCCCACTTGTTTTTTAGTTTCGTGCGATCATAATTCTTTTCAGATCACTTCGTTGAAATTAGAAATAATATTCTGCCAACCTTCTTTACTAAAATGCGTGGTGGGCTCGTTACCCAATTCGATCTCCTCGTACAAATATCACAAAAAGTAATAGTGCTTCTCTATCCCACAAAGTCGATAAGTCCGGACTCTCTAGGTTTACTCATGTTGACAGAGAGAGAAACGAGCTATCATGAAATTAGCATTATGTGAGAGAGAAAATATAAGCCCAAAAACTGCTATTAATCATACAATTTACAAATAACACAATGTACACTAGAAAGACTTTGAAAATATCATGAAGCCATAATAATAACCTTCCCAACCTAAAACTCTTGTACACGTAGCAATAATTAAAAAATGAAAAACACATACGTAGAAAGAAATCGAAAGATGTGACCCTGAGAACATGCAAAATAAGTCGCTACATATTTCGATAAAAGCACCAAATTGATAAGAGTATGGGAATTATATTTTTCGTAAAAAACTTTGTTACTATAATTGAAAAAGAATGTAAGAGATTATACTCAATAAACTTTTTATTTGGCACGACCACCTACTCACCCAAGTTTCACTAATCAGAAGAATAAAAATTTACTGCTACATAAATTATTTGTAGTTATGAATCATACAGTCAATATAGGCGTTCAAAAATACACACATTTCTTTTTAGTAAACAAAATTTACTACCACTGCAGGAAATAGTATCAATAATAATATGTAAGAAATAGAATTTCTAAGAAGCCTTTCGCAATTTCAATTTCAACAATTCATCCATTCAAATTACCTCAAATATCTAACTTCATGTTCTCATCTCAACCTCTTCCATATTGTTTAAAAAATGGTCTATTATAATACAACAATCAAAACCATATAAAATAGCCACATACTTGAAGTTTCATAAATTCATAGCAAAATAAAACCTTCATCAGCAAGAATTACATATGAATAATTGGGTATGATAAACATGAAAATCGTCTTGTTAATACTGAATGAAAATAACACAAAAATAATCCTATTGACAATATTTTTGCTATAAGATTTTTATGGCATTATAAATAAAGAAAAAATTTTCCAGACATATAGTTTTTAAGTTCCATGCCAATAAAACTCCAAACAGACCCAAAATCTTCAGAGCTTGCTAACTCAATCCACCTGTAAAAATGCTTTCACCAAAAGGAAAAGATCTCACCAGAAGAACCGAAGAAGATGATGTGAAATGCGAAGATGATCGGAAGAGCTCTTACCGGAAGCGCCGAAGAAGATCTGGAGAGGTGCGAGGAAGGACCGGATTGGAAGAGATCCGGCGAGGTGCGAGGAAGGACAGGACTGGAAGAGATCTGGCGACTGGAAGAGATCTGGCGAATCTCTGGCGAGGTGCAAGCAAGGACCGAAGTGGAAGATATTTGGCGACTTGAAGAGATCTGGCGAGGTGCGAGGAAGGATCGGGCTGGAAGAGGATCTGGCGTGCGAGGTGCGAGGTGCGAGGATGATCGGAAGACCGGAAGAGCCAATGACCCGGACTGGAGCGAGATGCGAACGCGAGATCGGCGTTGCTAGGGTTACGTGAGATGCGTCGATGCGAATGAGGGTACGGGGGTAACTTTCAGACCCAAAACGCGAACGAAAATCCGACCGCGGGGGTCCCCCCGCGGTCGGTGTGCAACGTATATTAGAAAACGTTGTTTTCAAATAAGCTGTGAAAAAGCTGTATTCAAACAGTGCTGCGGCGTTTTCAAAAACGCCGCCGCACTTATAAGTTGTCCCAAACGGGCACTAAATCTCTAATTAGCTCGTCAACTTGCAAAATCAGTTTCTACGGAGTGCGGCAAGTCCACTCATTAAATACTATTCATAGGTCTAAAATATGCCTAGAAAAGAATTATCATACCAGTAATTAAATTTGCTCATCATTGAATCCGCTCTAATGATTTTGATTTTTTTTTAATTCCATTTTAATCATCTAAAATAAATTAGTTTACTCCACCAATGAAATTAACATTTAGAACCGAAGATGAGCTAGTTTTTTTTATTTCTTCGGCCTGTTAGGAGAAAAATATTGCGTCCAGAATCTATATGCAAGCTGTGTCAGGATAATGGACGCGATACACCTGAGACGGTTTTTTTTTTTTTCTCCTCCTCTCCGTCCGGTGCATCTCGTTCATTATCCAGACCTGATTCCATATGAAATTTCTTACAAAAATAGCATGTAAAAAAGGGGTGAAAATCAAAAGATTTGTGTGTTTTATCAATGGAGAATAAATTGTCATAATAAAAATCATTCACAATAGTGGACAATACAAATTTTGTAATAATCAATTACTCATTCGCAACGGTGAAACCAACGGGAGAGACACTCATATCTTTTAAATTTTTATTAAATTCTTTAATGTCATATAATACATATTTAGAATAGTTTTAAGAGATTTAAACAGAGAAAAATTATAAACTTGAATAATTATCACCCTTTAATCTTTTATTCTACCACCTCTTTTCTTAAATGTTAATTCCATCAATTTTCACCAAATCTTTAATGGAATTTTATTATTGATTGTGAAAGCTCTATATATTATGTATTTGTAGTCATATTTGTATGATAATTAAGAATATATTCATGCCATGTTGACAATTCACTTGTAGTTTTTAGTCCCACAATTGTTTGGTACCATATAATGGATGGAGATCTATGAGAAAAGGTAGGCCATCTCACCCTCTTAGAGCAAAAGTATGCTAATTTAAAGTATATTTGAGATTTTCTTAAGAAGTTCATTTGTAAATTTTATTATATTTATGTTGGTGGCACTGCAATTAGAGGTAACGTAGATAATATGAAAATAGGTTGTCAAAGTGATGTGAGAATTTTGATAGCTAAGAGTTCATATTTTAATAAACAACGGAAACACCTAAAGTTATTTCTATGTTTTACAAATACTTTGAATTAGTATCGGCCATCCATTAGAATCACGTCAATAAAATGAAGATCATATTTTATATAAAACGGTAAAAAATTATCGGGCACTAGTGATGTAAACGAACCGAATACGAACACAGAGCTTTTGTTCGGTTCGTTTGAAATTTAGTTTGTTTGAAATAAGCTCGTGTTCAAAATTGTTTTTGAAGTCACTGTTTATGATCGTTTCTTAACAAACGATTCGAACACGAGCCAAACACGACGAGCCAGTTTGACAGCCCTAATATTAATATATATAAATAATATATTATATTAATTATATAACTTATATTAAATAAATATATAATATCTATATTAGTATATTACTAATATAGTATATTAATATATTATTATTATTAATTTATTATATATTATAATTTATAAAATTTAATTTTTTAAAATATCATAAATTTTATATATATATTTATTTTAATTTATTTTATATTTCGAACAATAATGATTCGAACACGAACGAACGCATCACTGTTCGTGTTTGGTTCGTTTAACTAACCGAGCAAAAAAAAAAAAAAAATGTTTGTGTCTGTCTCGTTTACTTATCAAACGAATTGAACATGAACTCCTTGATGAACCAAAGACAAACTATTCGCAAACAATGAGCTTTTTTGACAGCCTTATCGGCCACGCTGCTTTTCCACACATTGGTGTTCACTGCAACACAACGGAGGTTCAACACCTTCTCGAACGAAACCTTACTTTTACAAAATTGTCGTCGTCATCTCAATGATTAAGATAAGATTAGGTTCTTAATAAAATACAAAATAATTGAATAGACATTACATCAGATAATGAAATTGAACTACTTATTAAATTTCTAATTACCTCACCATCACGGCTCTTTCTGAATGGATTGAATAAAGCCCACAATCATTAGCAATACACAAATTTTGTATGTGGATTTGTCATTCGCACGCGGCGACCAAAATGCCAAATTGATATATAATAACTTCATAAGTTGATCAAAATGTGGATGTTTAGGTCGTCAATTTGCGTCATAACTTTCCGACCATGAAACGGCGGGGTGTTTTTGGAAATAAAAATTGTTAATTTATTTGCAGGCCCAAAAAAAAATGTTTTAATAATTGCGCTTTTGCAATTTTTTTATTTTATAATATGTCACCATAGCTAAGTTTTAGTAACTGCTCTTACTTTCCCCATCGTGTAAATAAAAAATTTACATCTTATTTTTGTGAAAAATTATTGGCGCTCTATTATAAATAAAATAAAAATTTATGAAGGTCTCAGATTTGAATATTTATTATACTCGAAATAGAAAAAAAAATGTCAATAAATTAGCTGAAATAATTTGATAATATATTACAAATTATGTGTTAGCTTCTGAAGCGATCAGTTAGTTGCATTGGTGGCTGACTTAGCAAATGCAATAGAGTTAGTAACTTCATCGAAGCGGACATAAATGTATGAGTGAAACCGAGTTGTGCTCGACAATTTTCCCACATTCGATCTCCAAATCATCAACCCTCGATTTTTCTCCACATCATCCTCCCAACCATTACGACTCCTCTTCTTCAACAACTTATGCGACCACTCGTTGTAATAGTAAACAATGACCAATGATCGATGGCTAAAATACAGTTGCAATTGCTGTCACCAGTCTTGTAGTCTCTTATTACTGTTATGATTAGTTTTTACTAAATTGATTATTTCTTATTTGACTCGAATTCAACGAGTCAAAATAGTTTAAAGAAAAAATGTAACTTGGTTCAATATCGCCCCTAGCTAAAGTAATGAATAAGTATTTATTTTACTAGAGTATATAATGCGACAATTTTTATAAATAGAATGACATTAAATCACACTAAAGAGGCATTAGGCTATTTAAATCTTGGTTGAACATTTGGGTTTGGGATATTGGGAATCAACAACTAGGACTGTTGATTACAAAAAATACTAACTCTTATCTTATAATTATGACTATTAGAGAACATTAATTAAGAATTAACTAAGGAAATTGTCTATTAGCTTGTAATACTGTGTATTTTATAACTTGTCTCTAAATAAAATTAAGAACATTTCTTTTACATTTTCCTTATGGTAGAGTTTTTGTAATTTGACAACATTTAATAATGACTGTAATATTCACTTAGAGATTGTATGAGATATATTGCTTTTATTTTATTTATTTTGTAATTTTATTTTATTTTGTATGTATTTTTATTTGAAATAGAATATATTAGACCTATTGAAAACAAATCAAATTATTTTCAAAAAAATTTATAGTTATTTGAATTTAGTTTAAAAATAAGTTGATTTAGTTTAAAAATAGGAAAATAAAAATCTGTGAAAATATATTAAATAAATATATTTTTAAAATTAATAAATATAAAAGAAATTTTATATATATACCGCATATTTTTTGTATGTATTTACATATCTAACACCTAAAATTTAATATTTGCACTTATAAAACCTCGAAGTCATAAACCTACATATGAAAAGGTTTCACTTTTAAAATGTTGTGAGTGTGGTATTGGAATATGTGTTAAAGATCTTAGTGTTATCAATTATGCATGTAAATATGAATGTCTAGGAGGAATTAAATCAGTAAATATATAAGAATTTTTTGTTATGTATGTAATTCTCTCTAAAATAAATTAAAAATAAAGTTTATAAAATAGCTATTGTGAACTGATAATAACGTGTTCGCACGATTCTTAAGGGGATGTGGAGATCAAGCATAACTTTTGAAGATCATTTTTAGAGTAGTAGTGAAGAAAGCAACTTACCCGAACAATCAATAGAGTCGCCAAGAGGAAATCCAATAGGGAGGCAATCAGCCTTCAGGACGATCGATGAGGAGCACTCTTTCGGACCATATATCAACCAAACTAAAACTTGTCAGTCAATCAACATCCCTCATTGATTGAACCGGCCCCAGACTTTATTATATTCAAATAAATCTGTAACAAAAACCCCCCTAAAAAGTTAACAATGAAGTGACTAATATGTACTTTTGTAATTTTAGGACTTAGACCTATAAATGGGGGTTCATATTATGAATAAAGAACACCTTGTGTCTGTCTAACTATTGCTCTCTCTTTCTCTCTTTCTTAATTATTTTTAGATAGAACGTTCCATTCTTTGCATGTATTTTCTAGACATTTTTTGATCCAACAGTTTCAATGCACGAAAAAAGTTGGGTGAAACAATTATTTTTTTTTTTTTTGAAATAATTGAAATTTATTTCAGATATATTAAAAATTAATTAAAATTTTGTATCATCATCTCAATAAATAAAACTGATATATTTATTTCCCAATTTATATTCTCTATTTATCACTAATCATCAAAACAGTCTAAAGATTAAACCAATAATAATTATAGGAGAAGAAAAACATAAAATGAAGAAATTAAAAATTTATGACTGGCACTTGAAAAAAAATACATAAAATAAAAGGCCTTAAAATAGATTTCATTAAATTATTGAAAATTACAAATTTGCATCATAATCTCGAAGTTTCATGAATTTTGGAATAATTTTTTAATAAAACTATTAAAATTTTAATTAAACATCTTCCAAAATTCTGATTTCAACAAACATTCAGTTAAATTGATTGACTCTGTAAGATGAACACAATGATATCAATATTGACTCAATTCGTGTCAAATCAGGTAAAAAATATTACATTTAAAGTCCAGACTCAAGCTACTACGTCCCCACTCTGGATGTAGTAATTTTTTCAAATCAGACCTTGATTAACCCATTAAATCGTTTTTTGAAACTTATTGTATCCAAATGAAAATATAACAGATTTAATATCTGATAAGATTATAACTAAATTGATCAGTTTGCCGATAAGACAAACACTATGAGCCAAAGGAACTAAAAATTTAAGTTATATGAATTAAAGAGCAACAGTAAAATCTTATGTTTACTGTGTCAGAAAAATAAATTAAAGAGCCTTCAATAAATAGCTTCTGTTCTTCTTTTCATTTTAGATAATATAATTGCCTAGTCCTACGCCTACGCTGCCACTGAACGGCTCTTTCCTTAGTAAACAAGGCACTCAGCTTGACCCACTGAATTCGGCTACCTTTCTGACAAATTTTTTATAAATCATGCTACGGTAGTTTAGTTAATGCATGAGAGGATTACAAGTTGATTTGCTTTGGAAGGCCATATTTTAAACGCAGATCATATTGTATATTTATATTTACGTTAATTCAGATGTACTCTATGCTTTTATGTAGAATGTTCGAAGCGTTGAAGAGTAGCTTGCCCATGTTGTAATTGAGCCGGAGAGAGATTTATGGGTTAAATTTTGAATTAAAATTTGAATTCCATGCTTATTTGTCATACTAATAATGCAAAGATCCATCTACTGGTGGAATGAGCTTCACTAGGGGATCCGATATATCAAGCATCTACTGGGTGATATGTTCACGACAACCTTTAGGAAGAGAGCGGTCGAGCTAGGATAGGGAGGAGATACAGGCAGAGTTGACCAGATTATGGGCCACTCTCGAGTCTCAAAGGAAGAGGGATACGAACCAGCAAAACTTGAGAACCATGGGAGTCAGGGCACCGCATTCCACATTGCACATTAGAGGATTAGTGCTGGATGCAGAGCACTGTCGAATGTTGTAAGGTTTACTCAATATTTGACAATTCAATGATGAAATTATTTGATACTTATTATTTTTTTCATGTCAACACGCTTAGGGGATTGGTCGGCTGTCCATTACTGTAGAGTTGCATGTTTGAATGCATTGACACATGGGCACACAACAATGGGTGTTTGATTTATGTCAGCGTGTATATGTAAGTAAAAGAAATATTGATTTTCAATAATTTAGTTACATTTTAATGTAAATTGTTAATTATTTATTGGTATTAATTTTGTAGAATGGCTACGAGCATATTTGGGGCTCGTAGAGCTAGAGTGAGACACAGAGCTTAATAGCTACTAGTAGTAGTGTTAATCAGTTCAGTCCTAAGGAATTTGACCTTGAGATCTGGAGGTAAGCTGTTGTGAAGAAGGTGATGGTATACAACTTTAGTGTAAAGGGTATTGCATTTGAGGCCGAGCACTATTAATCTGCTCAAGGTTTGGGGTCATCATCATCAGAGCATGATGAACATAGAGGGTATGTCACTGCTACAACTCAGAAGCTTTGTCATGCTATATGAGGGGCAACAAGGAGTATATTTAAAGAAAAAAGTTTAAATATGTATATGTATATGTGTACATGTACATATATGTATATGTATGTATTTGTATATATGTATACTTGAGCATGTATGTATGAATATATATATGTATGCATGTACGTATGTATATTAATACATATATGTATTTATGTATGTATGTATGTATGTATGTATGTATGTATGTATCTATGTTTAGGTATACATACATACAACCATACATACAAAAATATACACATACATGCACACATATAAATATATATACATGTACATGTATATGTGTACATGTACATACATGTATATGTATGTATATGTATGTATATGTATATATGTATACTTCTGCATGTATGTATGTATATTAATACATATATGCATTTATTTATGTATGTATGTATATATCTATGTATAGATATACATACATGCAACCATACATACAAAAATATACACATACATGCACACATATACATATATATACAAATACATTTATAGTGTGCAACCGTGATCTATTGGATGGCAGCTTCAGCGTAAGTCTCATCTACCACAAGTTTGAATCCCTGCTAGGTCGAATTATCACAGTCTAAAAGGAAGAGAGTATGATAAAGCAAAGCCTGATGACAAATAACTAGGAGGGCCACGTATTTGATTCAATGCAGTCATCCGAGTCAGAGCAAACAATGCCAAAGTCGACCGAGTCTTGAAGGCGACCAAATCCAAGTTATTCAATTGGAAATGAGATAAAAGTGATATTCAAGTCAAACACTACAAGAAAACCGACCGAAGCAGAAACCTACCTTCTAGTATATCTGATGCGAAGAAAGATTCAATTTCTCAATATCTACAACCATTCCATGGTTGCCCCTCAGGATCCTCATCAGGGATCAATAATTAACAATGCGATAAGGAGTTTTACAGATATCCCTCAAGCTCTCCTCATTAAGAAGTGAGCTATCTTTTGGGTCACAATGATTCATCCTCAGCTCGATAGTCTAGTGTATATCTGGAGACAGGGGCTCCTCACCAGTGATCGATGGTCAACAACCATATCATATCAACTGATTGATAAAGCCTACCCGATCAAATCAGTCATGCAGACCTCAAGCCAATCAAGCTCAACCGACCAACAACGTTGGCTCAACCTAGCCGACCATACCGGCCTCACCGATCTAAAGCCTGACAAGCTCATTCGATAATGCTAGGAAACAGTTGAGTGATGGGCTCGTACCTGAAAAATTCCTAGAATACTCTGCACATGCCCCATCAAAATAGGGGTAAAAATGTAACACCACGATATTGCTCTGCCACCCTCACCCCCTAGTAGGTGGACACCAATTAACTAGTAATAGAAATAATTAAGTATGAATAAATAGACCAATTTATGTTGATTATGAAAAATACAAATGAGACTTATTTGAGTATTTCAGTAAGCTTTAAACAGTACCATCTATCAGAAACGTATCTTCTATCGTTAAACCACTGATTTCCTCTATCTATAAAGCAATTGATCTCAGCTAAAGATTCAAACAAATTACGTAGTTGGAGCCAGCCATGGTTGGATAAAGATGAAATAAAATAATTAGCAGCCCCATCATTATCATACCTAAACAAACTCAACTCCTTTCAGACTATTACGATTTGTGCCATATATAATAATTAAGAAAAAATAGAACGTATAAGCTTAGGAATGGACGCCAACTTTGACAAGCCACCGGGTTACAACCCTAGTCGGATTGAAAGAACATTCTTAAGAAATTAAAAAAAAAAAAAAATCAGGTGCAGAAGTCCTAATGTTTAAAAGGAGAAAACAATGCAATCATTGTATGTGTATAGAGGAATCAGAGGGCGGCTGGACAGGCAATCTTTAACCCTAATCTTTCTTTAAACTCTTTAATATTATATGATATACTGGAAATTTCATCTCTTAAATTTAAATACTTTATATAATACTTTCAAAATACAATAAAAAAATGAAAAGGTCTAATTGATGCATCAAATTCTTTTTTGTAGTTAGTTGCATTGTAATGAATTCTGAACATATTTTGTGAGAATATTGTGCAAGACAAATTTTTATGCATTTAATAATGCAATTTTTTTAATAAAAAATTATGATTAAAGACCATATTATTAGCGTTAATTCACATATTTGAGTATGGTACATTACCATACCTTATGTTGAACTTTGTTATGTGTAATTTGATCTGTATGATCCGATCTTATGTTTTTTATCTGTAATTAACCGCTTGCTTAACTATTATGGATCTTATATCCAAGCTTTCGATGAATAATCGTTTTCTTTTAGTTTTGTTAGTTGTGTGAGTTGTTTTTGTATCTGAATCTCTCTTTTCTATTAGCAAAGCTAGGCGCAACCCTCACATTTTCCTAGATAAAAAAAAAAAAATTTAATGTAAGAGTGATGTCTAATTGTTAGTGCCGTATAATTATAATGGTAGGATAATATAATACTAATGATTATGTTTGCATTGTAGGGTGTTTATGGTTCCATAATAGATAAATAAATCACAAATTTGGAATTGGGCATTACATACATACCACCCAATTCCTATATATTTACATATCCAACACCTAAACTTTACTTTTTTTACATTTCTATAAACTAAATCTCTCAAATCACATCAAAACTAGCTACCACCATTGTAGCTTTAAAATGGTGGCAGCATGTAAACATTGAAGCCCAAAGAGTTAGATGTGTGAATACATACGAATATTGTTGTTGTTGTTTTTCGTGAAAGTCAAATTGTGATTATTTTTCCTAAGCATATTATTATTTGATTCAATGATAGGAACTGAAATTTTATATTGTTAGCAAAGAGATACGTGGCCTGCCAGTCAATGCTTGGTGTCATCATGCATGCATGCATAATTCTTTAATCAACCATAAGTTGTGTCCAAGCACGTCTCTAATTCATAAAGCAGCATGTAAGCAATTGTTCTGTATTTTTTAGAAAACGAAGTAACGTTCTAACTTGTGACATAAGAAAGAGTACTCCATCCACTTTTTCTCAGTCTAATTTGATGGATTAGCCGGGGGTAAGTAGCTAAAAGACAGATATAAGAGGCTTATTAATTAATAATTAGAAAAACGGCCATTAAAAAGGATTTATAGATTAAAAATTTTGTGTTAATGTGCTTTAATTTGTAGAGTTGAAAATCTCATCAAGTTTTGGCCAACGAATGAATATATATAAATGTCAAATTTGGGAGGATGATATGCATATAGCTTACATTTTTCGGTTATCCTATTCATATTTTTGTAATTAAGGTGCTCTATTCTTTGACTGATAAATCATTGTTATTGGGGCACGTTTTGTGAGCTTCCATTTATATTATTGCCGTATTAAATGTTTGAGTGGTTTCATATTGTAGCTGGCGATTTGCTTTCAAATTAGAGCCTCAAATTAGCCAAATTTTTTAATATTAATATTCTATTATTCGATTTGTTTTATTGTAATGCAAAATTAAAATTAGCAGATTATATAATATGATAAAAAAGCAACAAATCACATTTAAAAATAAAAAAAATATGTCTAATACATGCGCTTTAACTCATTAAACTGCTCTTGTAGGTACCGCTGTTATAAAACTTTACTAACGGCTGGGGATTTACTGTAGGAAAAGTCTCTGCAGCACTTAGCAATGACAGCGGATTTGCAACGGTCTAAAAACCACTCAAAAAAATTTGCAGGCGTGAAAAGCATTATGATGGCCTACATAAAATGCCGCAAAAAAAAATTTTTTTTTTTTTTTTGAGTGATGAGAGCCATAGCTCTAAATTTTAAGACATCAATCATAAGCTATCAAAGTTGTTGAAGTGTGAGAGTAACGTTGTCTCAATAGAGAATAAAATAAGATTGTAGCCTATTAAAAGGCTATTGCTAAGCTGTTTAAAGATAATCTGATGTTCTAAAAATTGTGGTGGTAATTAAAAGTTAGACCTAAGCTGTTGGTAAATATATCAATTTTAGATTTCATTTGATCATTCAATTGATGATCTAAATCAATTAATCATGCTTCGATGTATTGGTCTAGGCGTGATTGGACCAGGATTTAACAAATTTTAGAGTCGTTGGGTTCATTTTGTTAAAATTTTATTTGTGATTAGCATTTATTTTTATAACTTATCAATAACTTATGTCATTTATTTTATAACTCATGATAACATAAGTTTTTTTATTTTTTTAACTCATAACTTATTTTATAATAAATGTTAACTTATGTTATTTGTTTTTATAACTCGGATCACTTAAGTTATTTATTTTTATAACTCATGATAATTTAAGTTATTTATTTTCTTAATTCATAACTTATGTCATAATAAATGATAACTTAACTTATTAATTTTTATAACTTATGAAGACTTATATTATTTATGTCATAACTTATGATAACTTATGATATTTATATTTGTAGCTCATGTAACCGCTAAAATGAATAGAGGTAAGTAACTTATGTCATTAATTTTAATAATAAAAATCGATTAATTTATCTAATTATCATAAATCTCATTGGTTAGTAACCTCCTTGATGGATGGTGGTTAAATAGAGCATAATTTAGAGAATGGATTGTCTCTCTTCCTAACACACCTCATAAATTTCTCTTCATTAGATAGTACAGAAAGTTGAAAGGGATTAGAGAGAAAAACTTCATCTCTTTAAGATCAAATTTTTAAGATAGAATTTTATCATCATGAATACATGTATGTATTACTTTATTATGGATATGTAAAAATCATGAATTTAAAAGATCTTGGCTATTATGTATTTTTAGAATTTGTGTCATAAAGTTCAAACATGAATTTATAAAATGTGGTATCATAGCCTTGATTACTAAATGTATGATTTTTCATACAATTTTATTTATGTTAATTGTATTAAATTTTCGCTGCGAATTAGATATTGAATTAGATCACTAAAGTAAATTGATGTGATTGAAATTATTATTTATTTGATGTCGATGTTATGTTTAATTTGTTAGTCATCAAAGTGACAAAATTAGTAAGTTTAATAGACGTCAAATTAAATAAATTCAATTACTCACAAGTTTGTAATGTTTATTATGAAATAATTTAATATTTTATTAGGAAAATATTAAAATTCATTGATTATAAAATATTTTTGGATCACCCAAAGGTTGATTATTTGTTTCATAATCTTTGAATATAATTGTAGTCTATTTATATACTTATTTAAGATATGTTTATATATCCAAAGATAATAAGCATGTCTAATTTGAGTATAAACAATTATCAATTATTAAATTTAAGTCAAACATCAATTATGTTTATTATCGTATATTGTTATATCACCCAAAAGAGATTTCAATTCACTATTATTATTATAATTATTATTTTAATCTGATTTTATATGAATCTATGTAAGTTTAATGTTCGAAGCATTAATGTACGAGCATGTTTTATTTTTTGCAGTAACTACTCATGTTTCTTTTCATTCGCAAGCTACATCTGTTCGAACATTCAATGAGCTTAATTTCTCTGAATGGCGTGAGCAAGTCCAATTTCACCTTGGTGTTCTAGATCTTGATTTGGCACTCACAACTGAGAAACCCCCTGCTCTTCCTGATTCTAGCAGTGCTGAGCAAATATCTTTCTATAAACTTGAGAAAAATCGAACAGATTGAGCTTAATGTTTATGCTAATGATTGTAACAAACAACATTAAGTGTACATTTTCCAACACTAAAAGTGCTAAAGAATTTATGAAATTTGCTAAGAATTGTTCTAAGTCTGACTCTGCTGATAAGTCTCTTACTGGGACAATATTGAATACGTTAACCAATATGAAGTTTGATGGTTCTCATACTATGCTTGAGCGTGTCGTTGAAATGACGAACATAGCAGCAAGACTTAAGACCCCTGGGAATGGAAGTGAATGAAAATTTTTTTCTACAGTCTATCTTTAACTCATTGTCTCCTGAGTATGGTCCATTTCACATGAACTACAACACTATGAAATATAAGTGAAATGTGAATGAACTACAATGTATGCTCATTCAAGAGGAAGCAAGGCTTAACAAAGGAGCAAATCACTCCATTAATCTCATTGGCCACCAAAGAAGAGTTGTAAAGAAACCTGGAAAGAAGAATGGAAAGGGCAGACAAGGACCACTAAAAATTAATGTATCGTCTGTCCCAATTCACAAAGAGGAACATAAAGAAATTAAATGCCACTTTAGAAGAAATCCTGGACACTATCAAAATGAGTGTCAAACGTGCAAAGACTGGTTCAAAAAGAAATGTGTGTTTCTGTATGTTTCGAATCAAATTTGGCAGCAGTTCCTTATAATACCTCACGGATTGATTCTAGTTGTACCACTCATGTTTTTAATACGATCCAGAGATTCCTTACAACTCAAGTCATAAACCCAAATGAAAAGTTTATCTTCAAGGGAAACCGAGTCAAAGCATCAATTGAAGCTATTGGAACATATCAGTTGATCTTAGATATTGAACATCATTTAGACCTTTTTCAAACACTTTATGTCCCTTCTGTTTCTCGTAACTTGATTTCATTGTCTAAACTTAATTCTATTGTATACTCCTTTAAATTTGAAAAGTGTTGTTTTAGTTTGTTTAAACACAATCATCTTATAGGTTCTAGTATTTTTTGTGATGGCCTATATAAGCTTAAACTTGATAACATTTTGGTTGAGACTCTGATGGCTTTGCAACATAATATTGGTACCAAACGCGGTTTTATGAATGAAAATTCAGCTTATTTGTGGCATAAAGTTTGGGTCATATATCCAAAGATAGAATTGAAAGATTAGTAAAAAATGAAATTCTTAATGAATTGGATTTTACTGTTCTTGGCCTCTGTGTGGATTGTATTAAAGGAAAACACACAAATCACACACTTAAGAAAGTTGTCACAAGAAGTATACAGCTCCTTGAAATTATAAACACCGATATTTGTGGACCTTTTGATGTTCCATCTTTTGGTGTGAGAAATATTTTTATCACCTTTATTGATGACTTTTCATGTTATGGGTATGTCTACTTATTGCATCAAAAATCTCAAGGTATAGATGCCTTAAAGGTGTATATAACTGAGGTTGAGAGACAATTAGACAGAAAAGTAAAAATTATCAAGTCTGGTAGAGATGGTGAATATTATGGAAGTTACAATGAATCTAGACAATGTACAGGTCCATTTGCTAAATTCCTTCAAACTAATTGCATATGTGCTCAATGCACTATGCCACAAACAGCACAACAAAATGGTGTTGCAGAAAAACGAAACCGTACTCTAATGGAAATGGGTAGGAGTATGATGGGTAATTCTTCTTTACCTTCATCATTGTAGATGGATGCCTTAAAGATTGATGCATATTTGCTAAACAGGATTCCTATTAAGGCAGTTCCAAAGGCTCCTTTTGAATTGTGGACAGGAAGGAAACCTAATTTAAGGCACCCCCATGTTTGGGGTTGTCCGGCAGAAATAAGGATATATAATCCACATGAAAAGAAATTGGACTTAAGAACAATCAATGGTTTTTTCATTGGTTATCCAAAAAAATCTAAAGGGTATAGATTTTATTATCGTAACCATAGTACAAGAATTATTGAAGCTAGAAATGTTAAGTTCATTGAAAATAGTGAAGTTAGTGGGAGTTTGGAACCATGTAATGCGGAGATCCAAGAAATTAGGGTTCAAGTTTATTTACCCAAAATTAATTCTCAAGTTATTATTCCTACAGTTGTTGAACAATTTGACAACTTACAGAAACAATAAATAAATGATCAAACACCCCACAATGAAACTGTCACTAATGAACTTGCATTAGATGAACCACATGAAGTAGCACCTTGAAAGTCTCAAAGACAAAAATGATCTGCTATTTCTGATGATTATGTGGTTTATCAACACGAGTCTGAATTTGACTTGGGAGTCAATGAGGATCCAGTTTCATTCTCACAAGTCATAAAAAGTGAAAATTCTTCTAAATGGTTAGATGCAATGAAAGATGCTTTGAAATCGATGGATCACAACAAAGTCCGGGATATTGTTCAATTGCCTGAATTTTGTAAAAGAGTCGGGTGTATATGGGTCTTTAAGACTAAGCGCGACTCGAATGACAATATTGAACGATATAAAGCCAGACTTGTTGTCAAATCTTTCACTAAAAAAGATGGCATCGACTATAAAGAAACATTTTCTCTGGTTTCTAAGAAAGATTCATTTAGAATTATCATGACACTAGTAGCTCATTTTGATTTGGAGTTACGCCAAATAGATGTAAAAACTGCATTTCTAAATGGGAATTTAGAAGAGGAGGTTTATATGAGTCAATGACCTACAATTTTATATTATGATATTTTTAATTTAATTGCAACGACGCCAAAAACTTGACCCCGCTATATTATATGTATAGAATTGTAATTGTTTATGTTGTGGATGCTACGTAAGTATACGTATCGTATCAAGTAATACAGGGCTTTAGTGGAGTCCTGGTTATCGATCCCACAGGGAAAAAGAAAATTAAATAACAACTAATTTTAAAATAATAATAATAATAATTTTAAAATAGTATACGAAAATTTGGAATTCTAAATTTAAGCGTAATAAAGTAAACTAAGCATTTTAATTAGGTAACTTAACTAAGTAGAAAATTAATATGTATTGAAAGTGCAGGAAATTAAACTAATTGCTAAATAAGTCTTAACTATTCAGAAAAAGTATCTTTCCCCTTGTTTAGAAATTTAAGTGATTGATGAATTTAAATAGATAATTTTAAGGTATTGTGACAAATAGGAGCATTCCTATTCTTTACCCTTTGGTCCAGGTGTAAAGAATATTGACTAATCCTATGTTTGATTACCGAATCTGCTGGCTAAGCTGGGAGGATACCGATCGCCACTTCGCAGCTCCCATGTTCCCCTCGCCTTAGGGCTAACATCTACACTTCAGCTCTCAAACAATAGGACCAAATTGAATATTTTAGTCTGTCACACTAAAATGCTTTATTCTACGCCCAGTAATATTATTTACCTATTTATTTGCACCATCCTTCCAAGGCTTTTGAATTCCCCGAATATCAGATGTAATTTTTACTATAGTTGATAATCAACACATTTTAACAAATCAAATGGCCAGTTTGAAAGAAAATTAAGTTTTAAGTAAAAATTATCACAATTTATTAACATTTAAAAGTACTTCTATTTTTAGTTCATCTAGTCACTTAATTTCATAAACAGAGAGAAAGACTAAATTAACTACTCAGAATGCATGGGAACTAAACTAAGCATGGATTTCATTTAAAGTTAAAAATAATAAATATAAATACTTATCTCGATTTATCCCCAAGCAGACTCCTCGCAGTTCCTTTGACTCTTCCTTCCAGTACAGTAAGACTCGCTAAAAACTCACTAACTCACTAATTAAGACTCTAAAGACTAAAATTGACACTTAAAGACTCAAAACTGCACACATAACACAAAATAACACACACTTATAACACACACTTATAACACACACCTAGAAGCTGAATTTCGACTTCTACATATAGCGGTGAGCAAAGGACCAAGAGGTGTGTAAGCATCCCTTCAAAAAGTGTCCAGGTTCAATGTATCTGCGCCATTTGAACTACCTCGCCGTCGGTGACGAACTACCTCGCTGTCGGCGAGGCTTCTAGAAGGTTTTCGAACCGCGCTATCTCGCTGTCGGCGGGCTCGGTCTAGCTGTCAGCGAGACAGTTATAAATCCTTCAGAATTTCTTCCTCGTACCCTCGCCGTCGGCGACTTAGCACAAATTGCATTATTTTCTTTCTTTTTGCTCCAAATCCGCTCCTTTTTATGATTTTTGCTTTTATCACCTAAATTCTACATTCCTGCAACAAAATAAAGAAAATACCTTTCTTTAAAGTGCAATTTCATCAAAAATAGGTATGAATTTCTTAATAAAATTTTCAGTGATCAGTCAACCTGAAGGATTTTCGATTGATGGAAAGGAACACATAGTGTGTAAACTTAAGAAATTAATATACGAACTTAAGCTTGCTTCCCGACAATGGTATCTTAAGTTCAATGATACCATCACGTCATTTGTATTTAAAAAAATACTGTTGATCGGTGTATATATCTAAAGTTCAGTGGGAGCAAGATCATATTTCTCATTCTGTATGCAGTTGGCATCTTGCTGGCTACTAATGATCTTGGTTTATTATATGAAACAAAGAATTTTCTCTCTGAGAACTTTGAAATGAAAGATATGAGTGAGGCATCCTATGTGATTGGAACTAAAATATTTCATGATAGATTACAAGGATTGTTAGGGCTGTCTCAGAAAACATATATCGAAAGAGTTCTTAAGAGATTAAATATGAAAGGGTTTGCAGCAAGTATTGCTCCATTTCAAAAAGGAGATAAATTCAATCTTATGTAGTGTCCAAGAATGATTTGGAACGTAAACAAATGGAAGAAATTTTTTATGCATCTATTGTTGGAATCTTAATGTATGCTCAGACTTGTACCAGACCAGACATTAGCTTTGTTATTAAGATGTTGGACAGGTATCAAAGTAATCCAGGATTAGATCATTGGAAAGCTGCAAAGAAAGTTTTGAGGTATCTACAAGGAACAAAAGACCACATGCTCACTTATAGAAGATCTAAAGATCTTGAAGTGATAAGTTATTCGGATTCAGATTTTGCTGGAAGTGTTGATACCAGAAAATCAACATTTTATTATTTGTTCCTTTTGGCTGAAGGTGCAATCTCATGGAAAAGTGCATCATGGCTGCTTCCACTATGAAAACTGAAATTGTGGCTTGCTTCGAAGCTACAATTCAAGTTTTATGACTACAAAATTTTATTTCAAGACTTGGAATCTTCAACAGTATTGTCAAGCCACTGAAAATTTATTGTGATAGCTCTGCAGCAGTCTTCTTTTTCAAAAATGACATGTATTCCAAAAGTGTTAAACACATGGAATTAAAATACCTTGCCGTTAAGGAAGAAGTTCAAAAACATAGGGTGTCAATTGAGCATATTAGCACCAATCTAATGATTGCAGATTCTTTAACAAAAGGGTTGCCACTAAAAACATTTAACGAACATGTCGTGAGAATGTATATTACCAAAACTCTTTATTAGTTTTATGCTCTTCGTATTTTGACACATTGAGCTCATTTTTTTCTTGTTTCTGATATATATAAATCTTGTTTTTTATCGTTAGTGTACACTTTATGCTGCATGATTATTAACAAGATCTATTTTAATAGACATTATAGGACTATGATGTTAATTCTCATTATGCTAAGTATGTAATTGATATTGTGATACATGAAAGGGACTATGTCGATAAATTGATACACAACCGCCACAATTCAAACTAATTTCATACTTATTAAATAATTTATGATTTAACTAATATAAAGAAGAATTTATCTTACATTTTGTGCAGTATATTATACATTATTAAAATTAAGTGAACCAAGTGGGAGAATGTTAAAATTTTATTCGTGACTCAAATTTATTTTAATAATTTATTAATAACTTATGTCATTTAGTTTATAACTCATGATAACATAAGTTTTTATTTTCTTAACTCATAACTTATGTTATAATAAATATTAACTTATGTTATTTATTTTTATAACTCATGATAACTTAAGTTATTTATTTTCTTAACTCATAACTTATGTCATAATAAATTATTACTTAAGTTGTTTATTTTTATAACTCGTGATAACTTAAGTTATTTATTTTCTTAACTCATAACTTATGTCATAATAAATGATAACTTAAGTTACTAATTTTTATAAGTTATGAAAACTTATGTTATTTATGTCATAACTTAAGATATTTTTATTTGTAACTCATGTAACTCCTAAAATGAATAGAGAATGCTAACTTATGTCATTAATTTTAATAATAAAAATCAATTAATTTATTGATGGTTAAATAGAGCATAATTTAGAGAATTAGTTCTCTCTCTTCCTAACACATTCTCTACATTTTCCTCCATTCGAAAGTATAGAAAGTTGAAAGAGAATAGAGAGAGAAACTTCATCTCTTCAAGAACAAATTTTTAAGATCGAATTTTATCCTCATTAATACAGGAATATTTTACTTTATTATGGATATGTAAAAATCATGAATTTAAAATATCATGTCTATTATGTATTTTTAGAATTTATGTCATAAAGTGCAAACATGAATTTCTAACACATCTTATCAAGGTGATCTGTTTGATTAGAAATTTTGATGAAATCAGAGTTTGGATGATAATGAATTTGAATTTAACAGATCTCTTATGAAAATACATTGAGATTCATGCTTGATCATATAACTATTAGTGACATAACACAACTACTCGATGGTATATTATCATTTATCATCAGAGATGCATGGGAATGAATTAATTATAGTTCCAAATTCATACTTCAAGTCACTTCTTTAAAAGAGATTTTGGTTGGCCTTGGAAATGAATAGAGCGTTTGACAAGCTACGCGTAACTTGGCTCTTTTAGAGCTCGTTCATGTTCGTTTGATTAACGAATTGAACAAATTTGAACACTTTTATAAATGCTTAATTGTTAAATGAACAAGCTCAACACCTCATTGTTCAATTTATTTATATAACAATATCATTTAAAGCTCACGAACAAGATCATTGACCCACTTTTTAAAATGTTTGCAAATTAAATATTTTTATGATGGAATGTATAATGTGGATTCTACGTAAGTATACGTATCGTATCAAGTAATACAGGGCTCTAGTGGAGTCCTGGTTATCGATCCCACAAGGAAGTTTTTAACAGATTTGTATCAGCTAAATTTAAAGGAATTACTTACTAATAAAGTAAACATAATTTTAAAGTAACTAAAGCAAACTAAAGTAAACTAATGCTTGAAATAAAGTTGATTTAAATAATTCAGAAAAAGTATCCTTCTCCTTGTTTTTTAGAAAATTAAGTGAATGATGAATTTAAATAGAATCTTTGAATTGTATTGTGACAAATAGGAGCATTCCTATTCTTTACCCTTTGGTCCAGGTGCGAAGAACATTGACTAATCCTATGTTTGATTATCGAATCGCGGTTAGAGTCGGGAGGATACTGGTCAGCACTTCGAGCTCCCACGTTCCCCTCACTGAGGGCTAACATCTACACTTCAGCTCTCAAACAATAGGACCAAATTGAATATTTTAGTCTGTCACACTAAAATGTTCAATTCTACGTCCGATAATTAATATTTCTCTATTTATTTGCACCATCCTTCCAAGATTTTTGACTTCCCTGAATATTGGATGTAATTTTTACTATATTTGATAATTCAACATATTTTAACAACTCAATTGGCCAGATTGAAAGTAAATTAAGTTTTAAGTAAAAATTATCACAATTTATTTTAATATATTAAGTACTTCTATTTAATTTCATCAATTCACATAATTTTCATAAACAATGAGAAAGACTAAGAAAACTACTCAGAATGCATGGGAATAAAACAAAGCATGGATTTCATTTAAAGTTAACAACAACAATAAACAAAGATACTTATCTTAAATTTCCTCCCAGCAGACTCATCAAGTTCCTTTGACTTTTCCTTTTAGTACAACAAACTTCTAACTAAATAGCACTCAAATACAAATAAACTCAAGAAACTCACTAATGACACACAACAGACACACTTAAGACACCAAAAAGAGACACACCAAAGACTAAAATTTGTCCTCTATTTATAGAGGTAGGCAAAGGTCCAAGGGATGCTTAAACACCTCTTCAAAAAGCGTCCAGGTTCAATGTATTTGCATTTTGAACTGTCTTGCCGTCGGTGGGAAACGACCTCGCCGTCAGCGGGGCTTTTAGAAGGTCTTCAAACCGCCCGATCTCGCTGTCGACGGGCTCAGGCTAGCTGTCGGCGAGGTAGTTATAATTTCTTCATAAATTCTCTTTATGATCTCGACGTCGGCGGCCTCGATCTCGCCGTCGGCGACTTAGTTCAATTTGCATGAATTTCTTCCTTTTTTATCCAAATTCGCTCCATTTCATGTTTTTTGCTTCCATCACTTATAAATCTTCATTCCTGCAATAAAATAAAGAAAATATCTTTCTTTAAAGTGCAATTTCATCAAAATAGATATAAATTTCTTAATGTATTTTTCTGTGGTCAATCATTAAGAAGCTTCATGAACAATTTCATCTAAAGTTTATAAATAAGATTAATTTAATGTTTAAAAATAAAAATTAGTTAAAGCTTTATTTAAGCTTGTGAATAACTCAAATTAAAACTTAATTTAAATTTCCTTTATATTAAATTAAATTAAATTTTAATTTCTAAGGCATAAAATAAAATAAAGGTTTATTTATTCAGTTGTTCATTTATTTTATGCATTTATATACTTATTTTAGTTATTCAATTAAAATCTTATTAGTTTGATAAGTTTAACAAGTAACTCATTTATAAGCTCGAAAAAGCTCTTCTGATTAGAAATAAATTGCTCAACCATAATACTGATTATTTTGTTCAATATGTTTTATTTAGTTAGACAACGAATAATGAGATTGCCCAAATTTTAATTTGTATAGATAGAAATTTCAATATCTCTGTAATTTACTTATTTGACTCGATTATTATCAAATAAATCAAACAAGAACCAAACTCAAACATAAACTAAGCTTGAACATATCGAGCTCAAGTTTGAACACAGTCCCAAAAACTCGATTTAAACCCGAGCTCTACTCAACCTCGAATTTTATAAACGAACTCAAATGTGAACACAGCCCTGCTCGACTCAGCTGGGTTCGTTTGCAACCTTAATTTTGCCACATCTTTTTTTTTGTGAACTATTAAAATATTTCAAATATATTGTATTGATAAAAGAGCTTTAAAGAGATTATTTATTGATTTTTGGAGAACTCGTGAGATTTTTTACTGTCCTTAACAAATTTTACAATATCTTCTGTTAAGTAGCAATAAATTCATACACCCAAACTCATTTATTGTTAACACTATCGATAGCGTTTTAGAACGAAGGTATGGTATTATACGATTACAAGCAAATAATGAGAAAAATAGAAAAGAAGCTGCCAATGGAGCAGCTTTTTCATAGCATAATGCTTAAGAAAAAAGAAAAAAAAAAACTTCCATTTTATTGTTTGGCTACAACTTCTTTGTTGGCTTTCACAGTTCTATTTTCATAATTAAAAATATTCTTTTTAAAAAAAAAAAGTCAACTGCTGTAATAAATATAAGAAAGTTGATATGTGATTTTTTTTTTCAAAAAAAAAATAAATTTTAACACTTACAATTTATGCGTGTGAGAGAATTCAAACTGATGCTTGTAAGAGAATTTATGGTGGTGGAGTGATTACTTAAAGTTTTCGTGTTGCATGAGAACACAGCACAAACTCACGTAATAAAAATGATAGGCAAAAACACCAAAAAAATTTTTACATGGAAATCTAGAAAGGGAAAAAACTATGGGGTTTGGCCCTGTTGAAGAGATATAGTATAAATTGATGATTATAGATATAATCACTTGTCTCACAGGCGGGAGAGTGTTACACAGTTTTCTGAGCTACAACGTCGGTGCATAGATGTGCTTGTCGCCCCGCAGGACCACGTAAGGGAGTAATAGTCAGGGATTCAATGCACCGTCTTCAGGGTCAGTGGGACGAGTGTGATAATGCGCTGCTTTGTAGGTTTTTTTGGAAGGTGCTTCGTCACAAGGGGCGGGCGGAGGCCGACGAGTGATGGTTAATAGTGTTTGGCAACTACAGGAGCAGGAGATTTTCACTGGATCTTCGGTGCAGAGGTGACGTTGGACTTTAGCTTTTCTGGAAGCTTCAACCTTTTTTAGACTTCGAGTTCTCTCACTTTTCATGAGAGGGAGATGGCTTCTTTTATAGAGTCTAAGTTACAATTAAGAAGGGAATCTTAACCACTCTGATTAAATGTCTTAGAGAGATTCTCTCAATCGGAATGTGTTTGATGAACACTTGAGTGTCTCAATGATGTCAAAATTCAGCGATCTTAGGCTTGTTAGATTCGTCTCGCCTAGACACTCGATTTGAATATAAGCTCACTGAAATTGACATTTGCTTAACCTACCAAATATGCTCAAAAATCTTCAAAAAATAGTTTAATGTCTTGAGAGCGGTTTGATTTAACATGAATTGGATCAATTTTGATGTCGTTGGATTTGTCTCACCGAGTCGATCAGTTTGAGTATAAATTTGTTGAAATCTGAGCTATGGGTGAATATTTAATCGAAATTCAAATGTTCCTTGTTCAAAAGATTTCCTTAAAATTCATGCCCCGAGATTCATGTCGGATGATGAGAGTTTGGTGATGGCGCATATCAATAACATTCTAAAAAACATTTTTTTGAACATATATATTTACTTTCAAAGGCAACTATAGTGCATGATCAATTTTGGCTGACAAATTATTATGGGAAATAATAATTTTAAGAGCTTCTATGGTTAATAGATATGACGAACAGAAATTATTTCTCAAGAAAACATTTTTTTTTACCATATATATAGAACCATATACCACTTGTTATCATTTTTTATTTCGCATTCTGTTGTCTTTGTGCTCCATAAGTCTGCCAATACTTCAAATCAGTGTATTGTTTGTTTTTGTCTAAGTTATCATTAAGCACATTGAAGATTAAATTTTCAACCCAAATTTCAAAAAATTTAAAATAAATTTTACAGCCCAATTAAACTTTAGTTGAGATTTGGCAAATAAAATATAAAAATATGCCCCACAGGCCCCTACATCTTAAACCGTAAAGCAAACGAAGATGCAGTGAACCATGTCGACCACCCACATACAAAATATCACATTTGGGGCAGCTTGTGCTTTTCAGAACGAGCAGCTTATCCTGAATCGCAGCCCGTGGGTTGGACCCGCAGCCTTCATTTAGTGTAAAAATTCAACTGTATTTTGGGATAAGTGAATAAAACGTGTGATTTAAACGATACCGCAGTGTTTTCAAAAACTCCCCCGCACTTATAAGTTGCCCCATACGGGCCTAGACTAAACTAAATGAACAAACTAACCCAAAAAACACATCCATTAATCAAACTTTAAAAAAAAAATAAAATCAATTTACCAACCTTCTTTCAGAAAAATATATCCCGCAAAATCTGTTACTTCTATATCCAAATATTCAAATCTCTGACTTTTTAAACAATTTAAGACAGCATTTAAAAAAAAAAAATTAACAAAAAAACTATAAAGCATGAACAATATATAACAGTCCACCAAAACTCAAACATTTACAGAGTTGCCACTTCGCCGGAGGGCTGTTGAGTCGGAGCAGCAGCCGCCGCCCCCGCCGGCTTGTTCAGGGCATGTAAGTGAACCTTGGCAAAGAGGGTGGTGAAAGGACCCGGCTTGCCTGAGCCGTTGGCCCTCCCGCCGCCGCCGCCGCCGCCGGCGTTGGATTTGGAGGCGGTCTCGCAGGCGGCGCACACGGAAAGGGTGGTGGCTGGAAGCTGCGTATAGAAGTGATGAGTTGCCTTTAGAGCTCTTAGCTCCGACAGCTCTTTTTGAAGGCGACGGTTCTCCTCTGTTAACGCCTCGCAGCATCGCTTCAGGTATTCGCAGTCCACTTCCGTTTGTTTCAGTTTCGTCCTACAAACCCAAAAGTTCAATTTTTAATTAATTAAATCATTTAAACAGTAAAAAACAGAATCTTAGGGTATTTTTGGGGCAGCTTTGTACATTTAAGGATAATCAGTTTATCCGGTTTATCCTGAAATGCAGATCGCGGTGTCAGCTCGCATTTAGTGTAAAAAATCCAAACGCGGCAGGCAGTGTTTTCAAACAGTTAGGCGATGTTTTAAAAAATGACATGACACTTATAAGCTGTCCCAAACAAGCCCTTAATCTAATTTAATGAGTTATGCATTCAAAATATTTTTTTAATTTGCTTTTAAATGACTTTAATATAATTAGTCAATCAAGCAGTTTGGTTCCTGCAAGCAGCAGTTCGCAATAATTTACTATTCTACATGACATCCGAGCCAGCAATTAAACAGTACTGAGTTCAGTATTAAATAATGGAAGATTTACATGCATATTGCGTAACTAACACCTAAACTTCAATTTTTAGGTATATGCCCCTGCATGCTAAGGTGAACTCACTTTTTGAAAGATTTGAGTGGTATAAATGTAAAAAAGCAAAGTTTAGCCATGGGGGTCTGTACGTAAATGCCGCTAAATAAACTGATTATGACAAATAATAAATTATTTTTAACAGTAAAAGTATGGTCAAAGGGCTTAAAAGGGGGTTTAGTACGTTCAAGCCTAGCATGAGCTGAGCTAAATCAATGAGCAATGTAGAGTAAGTTATTGCGAGTAAATGCATTGCAGAAACCGAGCTGCGTGATAATGTCATTATATTAAATTCATTTTTTATATAGAATGAAAATAAATAATAAAACATTAGGTATATTTGCGGCAGCTTGTGTTTATCCATATAAATAATATATCTGAAGACGCTAGTGTAAAAAATCAACTGTATTTTCGAATAAGGTTCTACAAATATTCTCTTAAGAACCCAGCAATGATCGAAGTTATGGCCGACATTTGTTTCAATAAAAATATTCTGAATGAGACGTTAAATTTTCATTTAGTCACATAGAATATATAGAAGTCAGTTAATCACACATGTACTGAACTTGTCCCAAAAAGAAATTCAATAATTCAAAGTCCATCCAAATCAATTCTTAAATCAGGATATTTAATCCCAGGTCAATTTAGGGGCATTCACATACATACCACCCAATTTCAATCCATTTACATATTTAACATCTAAATCTTTCGTGCCACATGAAAAATACTAATATTTTAGCATTAATATATAATATAAATAATTTAAGTGGTATGTATGTAAATCTTCCGTTTAATTACGGTAAAGGAAGATTTAAATGGCATATTTACACATCAAACGCTCACATCAATCAAATGACATGACCATTACTAATTTTTTTATAAATATAAATATTAGTTATATAAATGCATAGAACATGTTAACAATGTAAAATTCCTTACCGTGCTCGTCTATTCTGAAACCAAACTTCCACCTGCCGTGGCCTCAGATTCAGCTGCTTCGCAAGAGCGCTCTTCTGCTTCTGAAACATTAAATCAACAAACAAAACAAAATAAATTTTATAATTTTCCCCAATTTCATACCAATTAACGTCTCACTTACTATAAATCATCATCTTCCTCCGACATAGAGCCAGCCATCCACATAACAAAACTGGGAGGTAAGCTTACCGGCTTAAGGGTGCTGTGCTCCTTAAAGTTCTCTTCCAGGAAAGCGGATTGTTCCTTAGAGAGCCGAAGCTTCTTCCTCGCCCCCCCGTTCTCCTCGTCGTCGCTGAACCTCGACGACTGCCGCTCCTCAGCCATCGCCGCCGCACATAGGAAATCGCCGCCGGAGGATGCCGCCGGACTGGTGGCTGCCGTCCTCTGGGTCACCTCCAACTCTCTGGCCGGAACCTCAAAGCTCCCTTTTTTAACCCCCCAACAAAAATTAAATCAAAACAAAATCAATCAAAATCGATATTTTCATCATTCCACGAATAACAGTTGATTCAAAAAGGGAAAAAGGAAAAATCTTTCTTACTATTACAAGTCTCCCGTGAAAATCCAGGCAGATGAAGGACGGGAAGAAGGAGATTAAGTTGCGCCGGCGGATCAACAGAGCCCCTCCTCTCTTCTACCTCTCCAACCCTACGTAGTTCTGCAGTGTTCCTCTCATCTTCCACGCTGCAAAATCCCAACTTCAGACTGGTGCTCGGTCTTCCGCCATCGCCGCCGCCTCCGGCGGCGAAGACCTTCTTTAATGGTTCGGCTTGCCGGGTTCCAAGGCTCAGATCCAACTCCATCTAAGCCGCCGCCGCCGCTGGTAACACCAATACAAGAGAGGAAGAAGAATGGGGAGGGAGCTGTAGAGGTGACCAAAGAGGTCCCTTTGGCTCTTAGAGAGAGAAACAGATAAAAGAGAGAAATTTGATCATTTATGGAGAACCAACTGACTTTGACCGACAAACCACATGATGGTACAATACACGTGACCTGATAAAGGTAAGCAGAAGCCATTAAAAAAATGAAGATAGCAATTATTAATAAAAATGTGTTCTTCAAATAAATATACAATTTAAATATTTCTTTTTTGAGGCTAACTCTGCGCCGCTGTCTTTCTATTATTTCATGTTGCTGTAGAAATACATTTGTATTTATTATTTGTATGGAATATTTTTGGACCGTCGTGACTTTATTTCTTTTAAGGATGGCAGCAAGACATTATTTCTGGTTATTGATGGTGACGACTTACGAGGGGTAGGGGTATAATGGAGGAGTTTATTAAAACTTAATAAATTAAATAATATAATTAAATTATAAAACAAATTTTATTATTTTAAAGTTCTTTTAAATGTGACTAAAATTAAAAATAAATTTGCTCAGCCACATGGTGCGTGGCCAGCAAAAAGCTTTTTTTGAGAATGTTGGAGCCTCTTTCTTTCCTTTTAAAGAAAGTAGTTTAAGGTTTTATTTCAATAGTCATGATGTGGGACTAAAGGTTAAGGTTTGTTTGACGCAGTCATTGGCTACTCGGAAAAGCTATTGCGAAGAATCGCGTGGGGAAGTTGATTGTCTGTTTGGTTCAGCTGTGTGAAAATAACTGCGGGATAGTTTTTCCAATAAAAATGACTAAACTGACCATATTTCTTAAAACTGTTTAAAACAGAATTGTGACGTCGACATATTTGATACTTCTGAAGCATAATTTAACTTTGATAAAAGAAAATTAGAACACCACAATTCATGAAAAGTATAGCAAAAATTGTATCGTTAAACATATGCATCTCTAACAAACTTATGTAACCAAACAGCCTTTATATACCTCAAAACATAATAAGCTAATAAATTGGTAATAATCTATGATTTTATAAAAAAAAACAACTCTTATGTATTTACAAATAAAACAGGTACAGATTCATTGCAAAAGGAAGAAGGAAGGCCTTTCGCTCAGCAGGGTCTTCACAAAGGAGGATGAGGGAGCAGAGGAGAGCTTCGAGTGAAAGATGGCCTTCTGAAGAGGAAAAATTTCACATAGGAGGGGGAGGAGGGAGCGGGGGACGACTTCGAGCATAGGAGAGCTTCTTTCGGAAGGAGGAATTCCGTGAGGATGAGGGAGCGGGGGATGATAGCTTTAAGCGAGGAAGAAGAGCTTCGAGCGGAGAGACCTACTTCTTCAAGCGAAGCGCGGGGCGACGAGAAGGAAGAGCTTCGAGCAGAGAGACCTACTTCTTCGAGCGAAGCGCGGGGTGACGAGGTAAAAGCCACTCCATGAAGCTAGGCCGCAGGGTTTATCCTGCGGCCGGCTTTCAGCCAAACTTTGCGGTACGTTGCCGCAAAGTCGTCTCCCAAACAATGCCGCGGTGGAAATTTCGCGGTAGAAGGCCGCGCCGCACCCGAAAAAGCCGAACCAAACAAGCCCTAATTCTAGTTGGCGTATGAGAGTAATGGGACATTTATGCCTTTATTTTTATGGCATTTACATAGATATCATCTATTTATGTATTTACAAATCCAATATAAAAAAATTTATTTTTTTATCTATAATCCAAATTAAAAGTTTTTAAAATGTAATACTTTTTTTTTAAATACAACATAAAATTTTAATATAAAAATATTTGCTTATAATATTTATTTATTATTTAATTCGTTTCAGCTAAATCAAGTCAAAACTAATCAAGAACACAAGCTCAAAAAAATTATTTTTGTTCGACTCGCTTGTGTAACGAACGAATTGAACACAAGCTATTTAACAACCCGAACACGAGCTATTCACGAACAACGATCTTTTTTTACAGCCTTAAATTGACATTTGAAGATGATTGCGGGCATATGAAGTGGGTACTTCTTAGCCAAGGAGTCAAATAAATTAATGTTGGAGGTCAGATTTTCTCTTGAAAAAAATTAAATTTTGCCATTAAAATATTAGATTTTTTGTCTATATATAGAGTCAAAAGAGAGATGAGAATGCACACTTTCCCTTCTCATGATGAAATGTCCTTAGTATATTTTTGTGCCTCTTTCTGCGATAATGTTGCATAACCCAAAGTTCCTTGGTATATTCTTGTGCATATGTATGTGATGGTGATGCACAATTTTTTGGGGTGTTCTTGCCCAGATTATGTGTTGTGGTTACATTGCCTTTTTGGATGTTATTGCCCAACATTTTAGGTCTTCGTTGCCCAACTTTTGGGTTGTTATTGGCCAACTTATAGTCTGTCATCGTTCAACTTCTGGGCTAAAGGTGCCCCATTTTTTAGGTGCATCACCTAACCATTAGGCGGCTTTGCCAAAATTTTAGGTTATTTTTGCTCCTCTTCTGATGTATTATTACCCAACTTCTTTGTTTTCGTCAACCAACATTTGGGTTACTGTCACCCAATCTATGGGCTGGTGCTGCTCTATTTCCTAGGATAGTGTTGGCCGATCTTCAAGTTGGGTACTGACATATTTCTGAGGCTGATGTTGGCCCATCTTCTAGGCTAGAGCTCAAATTTTGGGCTAATGCTGCCCAACTTATGGGTTGCTATTACATATCATCTAGGTTGTTGTTGCCTCACACATTGAGGTGGTTTATGTTTGATTTCTTCTTGGATGTTATTGCTCGATGTAAGAATATTAACTCCTTGAAACTTCCATCCCCCCCCACCCCGAGACGACAAAGAATATTAAAAATCTTGACATGAATCAAATTTATTCCAGTTGAAGTGTTGCCACTAGTAAAATCTTGGTAATATCAAAGTCTTTTGAATTTTTTATCTTTTAGGATTCTTAGGTAAATATTTAGCTTCACGTGTAAGTGAATCTTTTGAGATTTATAGGCTCTTGAGATTTTTACGGCTGCGTGTACCTCTTGAGGTGTATAACATTTTGAGATTTTTTTTAATGTACATATATTTTCCGAGGCTTATAGTCATCTGAGATATTTTTATGTGCATGTACCTTCTGAAGCTTATAACCTTCTGAGATTTTCTAATGTGCATGTATTTTCTAATTCTTATAACTTTTTAAGATTTTTCTAATGTAGACTTTGTCAACCACTTGCTCTCATGGAGTCTTTCTATTGATGACCTAGTCCACTACTAGCTTTTGTTAAGGCTATCTTATAGTCGTGCCTTCCATGGGTATAATTGGATACCTTGTCTGCTACATGTCCTTAGGAGTTCTTTCTAGTGAGAAATGTATTAACTATTAGCTTCTCATTGAGACTATCAGACTACCTCATGGGTGTGTCTTCTAGGTGTAGAAGTGCATATTGTGTTTATCACTTGCACTCAATGAATCTTTTTAATCAGGAATAAATCCACTACAAGCTTCTCATCGAGACTACCTCATGGATCTTTCTTCTCAAGGTATAAGCATACACCACCACTTTCTCTCATGAGGTACTTCTATTGAGGAATATATTTAATACTAGCTTCTTATCGAGACTATCTCATAGACATATCTTTTAAGGGTATAAGTAGAAACTATGTTGATCACTTGCCTTCAAGGGGTCCTTTAATAGACAACATCATTTATAAAATATTCATTAATAATAATGATAATTCATTAATAAAATATTAATTTAATAATAAATTTAACCACTAACAATAAAAACAATAAAGGAAACCTTTTAAGATATAAAAATAGAAACTTTAATAAAATGATAAAATTAACAAGTCTTTTGCAGAGATAAGATAACTTGAAGTTGCACTCTAAAATCAAGAATTTTAATAATTTTCTTTTGATCTTCCTTACCTCTTTCTTATAATTAATTTTCTAGGTGACTTTAATGTGTCAAATATTCAAAATTTTTCCTTTAAGTTAATGCATCTTTTTGTTGAATGCTCCTTTAGATGATGAAAATGATAATATTAAGATTGGTCCTCACTATTTGGATTTTATAGTGGCTTTGACCGGTTTAGATATTCAAAATTTTAAATATCCATTAAAATTTTACTTCTGGATGTGTTCAATTGAGTATGATTTGATGTTTTAATTTATACTATTTTTTATCTGTTAAATTTACTATTTTTTTTCAGAGGAGTTTTGCGCAACCTCTCCAAGAGCGTGCTTGTGTTTCATAGAAAATTGTTAAAATTAACTTTGATGTGTGTTGATAGCTTCATCAATAGTAATTTTTGATTCAATTTGATAGTGTAGGAGTAAAAGGGTAATTTTGGACACTTAGCCTTAATTAACATTTAGGCTTAAATTCAAAAGGGAAAAATGGGTAAATTTTGATTTTAAATAAGTGCACTTGAATTATTGAAACATTAAGGGATAAATGGTAGAAACTCACTGCAATTTTTCATATCAAAATTAAATATTTAAATTTCCTTAATTATTATAATTTGGAAGAAAAATCAAATTACAAGAATCTTAAGGTTAGGGGCATGATTTTGGAAATTAATAAACCACCAGCCTAACCCCTTTACTTGGTGTTCAAAGTAATATTATGATCTTTTGACGGAAATTCTTACCACTTAAAATTCAATTTTCCTTAAAGTCATAAAATATACTCACCTAAAATCTTAAGGGGCTTAGTAGTGAGCTAGGCTTGATCAAATTTAATTAAAAGAGGTTTAGAAAAGTTAATATAATCAAAAGTAAAGTATTTTTGAGACATTAAAAGCCCAGTATCAAAATTTGACTATGTACCCTAATAACCTTATTTTGTCCTTTTAGGGCCTTCACCCACATAATACTTAAATTAAATAATAAATGATGAATTACCCTACACTTAGAGATCATTAAAACATTGGTTCGCTGAGGATAAGAGTATGAAAGGGATAAATCATTTAATAATTATAATAAGTCCAAAAGGACTTCAAGGAAGTTCAAAAGTATGGTGAAATATTCGGGTTTTTCCTGGACCGTTTAACAAGTCTTCTGGACACCTTGCAGGACAACTGGACCTATTATATTTATTAAATGAAGAAATCTAAAAAATGAATAGAGTTTATCGGGTTATGACCTAAGACTTGGCAGGCATGTGACGAACATATCCATAGGGTTTTACTTCCCTGCAAATATAAATGTTTATTGCAAAGAATACTAAAGTTTTAGGTGGAGGAATGAGAAGACTTGCCAGGTACACTTTTATAAGTTTACAGCGTTTTCTTTTTCCGCATTTTCTTTACCGCACTTTTCTTTTCTTGCAAACTTTTATGCTAAACAATGTTGTCACCCTGCTTGAAAACTGAAACCTTTAGGATAATCACAAAACTGAGACAAAAAAATAAAATTAAAAATCAAGATAAGATAAAATTCACCGCCACAACATTCAAAAATATAAAATAACTCAAAATTTAATCACAAAAAAAAAATGATAACTGTAACTAAATTAAAACGTCACGTTGGATGATCAAAAATTTCTTGGAGGAGGTAACTCATGTGTTGCTAATAGGGTTTTCTCACGGTCTAAATGAAAGTATGGAACTCATTAAGTTGAGTTTAGTAAATTCATTTAGACTAAGTAAATCCGATGAAAATAGCGATGCCGGGATGATGGAACCGTGGGATCTTAACCGGTGTTGCTATAATCAACTTCAATGTTCCCCTAATAAAATATTAAGACACCTCAATTTAAATATTTCTAAAACATGACACTTATTTTTTCTCCTCAATTGACACTTCTTTAAACTAAACCTGTTACGACGAAGAGCTTGGAGCATGCATAGTGGGCAACACGGTCATCTTCAACAGCAAAACTTGTTTACACTAGCAAAATCATTCATTAGTTTAAACAACAAACCATAAGACTTCGAGGTAGCTTCCCTAGTGCAGCATAAATTCTTACATTTTCTTTAGGCCTTTGCACAGCTCTACTGTGCAATATAAGCCCTAATTCACTTTAGGATTCCGAGGTTGTCGTCCGATAAGACATAAATCCTCCCATCTTCCAGGTTATTTGCATAATCGGATATTATGCAAATGTAATTCATATAATTAATTGGTATGATTGAAATTTAAATTAATTCATTTCCAAGATTCAAAGCCAAACTATAGGATGGTTTGAGAAGACATCAAGATTTTTCTTGAATCTATGTTCTTCCCTTAGCCTTCTCTCATTTGGATTCTGATAAAATGAATTGTTCCAAAACTTGAGCCATTCACCTATTGAATTTCCGACTAATCACAATTTCTTTGAAAACGTTACCATTGGAAGTCATGAATATAAATATTTCCTGATCTATATCAACAGTTTTCTTAGGTGACTTCTGTTATCTAAGATATAATTAACTATAGGGGCTTGCCCTTATAGAAAACTTAAAGACCCCAGATTAATATAAACCCTATCTAATTCCTTCATATTATATAGAGGAAATTGTCGGTCAAAAATGGTTCGCAGGTCAAACGGATGTCATGAATTCTTTAGTTTGTTTGATCAAGCCTCATCCCAAGTCATATATCTATTCTTCGGGATAGATACATGTCTTGTGATGAAGCGTTTGATTATCTAAACTAATGTTTATATGAGATCAGTTTGATTTTGTATTCTTCATTGAAATATTATTTTCAAAATCCATATATATATATATATATATATATATATATATATTAAATTAAATCTAATTCCTATTTTATAAAACTATATTCTAAAACTCTTTAAAAAAAAAATATCACCCAAATTTATTTTTCAAAAATTTAACGACTGACAACTGCACATACAAAATGCAGGGTGACTTAACATGTCGTGATCACTCGATCAAGGTGTGGAAAATCGTGAACGATATGCTAAGAGGCTAACCTGATGCGACTGCTCTATCGAGGTGTAACCGATGATATCAGATGCCAAATGGCTCGGACATGAGTGTCATGATAAGTGGACACTTAGATCCTATCATATGTACGGATACATATAGCTTGCCCATTCGACATGATTGAACGAGCTAAATAATCGTACATGAACAAAGCAAACATAAGATTATACATAAATACTGGTCATGCTCAGTGAAGAGATTGTACTCATATAACCAATAATATCCCAACAAAATCACATGCTATATGATTATGATCCAAGCTAGGGATATATAGAATGGGCCAACACCAAGTAAGCGAGACATCTCGAATATGTCATACGAGTCGTCATGGATAAATGGTGAAAGAAGTTCAATGATAGAAGTGCTAGGCGTGCAAGTGCAAATGCATGATGCCACACTCACTTGACATGCAATTCCGGCGCATCGGGTACATGACACCCTAAGGGAGATTACACCCTGCCCGAGAGGCAACCCGGTTGCTCATGCAGCTTTAAACTCCAGACTATATGGCCTACGAACATTATTACAATTCATGCATATCTAAACTCCTGTCTCTGTCGTCTACGTACATTATCACAGTTTATGCATATCTCAACTCTTGTCTCTGTGGTTAACAAACATTATCAGAACTCTTATGACTCTCAAATCTGATCTTTGTGGCCTACAAACATTACTAAAGCTCATGCAACTGGCAAACCTGACATCTTCAGCCTACAAATATCATCACAATTCATACATCTCCTAACCTTAGCTCATATAGCTCCAAATTATTGTGCATCATTAACATGCCAAATAATCACTCTTTAGGCCACAGACCTTGCGACACTTATCCAAAAATTTTGGTGAGGGTGTATATATATATATATATATATATATATATATATATATATATATATAATGAACTTTTAAACCACTTATTTGCATTATACCCCTCTTAAATTTCATTGTCAAAATTGACATTATATGTATATATCTATATATATATCTATATGCAGCGCACAGATAAGAATTGGGTGATATGTTCGTAAGAAACTTCACAAGCAAAATAATAAGTAAAAATATTATATAATCAAGTAAACGGAAAAAATTAATTCCACGAATCTACATTTTATCACTATTCCTCAACAAATTAAAAAATTATAATATCAATAAAATTTAAAAAATCTTATAATCTAATCTAAAACGAAATAAATAAACAATTTTAAAAGCACAGAATCCGACCCGTCACGGAGTGACCGGCTGTTTCGGGTTTTCCGGTGAAAGCTAGCCTATCAGCATTGCCATCATTACTCTCCCCCACCGTATCATTAATGACGGGCCGACATCTCACGTTCCTTAAACAGATCAACACGTAAACGGCTAAAGCTCAAAATGTGGGACCCACAACATCCACACCCTCATATCGCGAATCACTGGCCCTTATTTAATACCAGATCTTTTTACTGGGATACTCCGTTCCGGTTCGTCGCAGATCCCTCTACTTTCCGCCCTCCGATCACCATCGGACGGCCGCGGGGCTCTCCATATTTATAACGCCGAAAAATCAAATTATTGGCGATTTGATATGACGATGCGGTGCGGTTACCGAGGGTGAGCGTAGTGCTAAGGTCATGATGGCCGGGGTGTGGCGCGGCGGGGCAGCTGTCTGGGGTGCGGGGACAACGGCCTACGCAATCATTAGTACGGAAGAGATCGTATAATTGGGCAGGCCATGTCGTGGGCCCGTTTGCAATTATTTCGCGCTCATTGCTGCCCTTTTCTCCTGGCAAGTTGGTTGTTATGGCCCATGGGCTCACGGCCCAATTAGCAGCATAAAAGTGTTTATAAATGTATATATGTTTCTCTTGAGAACTATATGTTAATAAGAGTTGCAATTCATGCCAGTTTTATATGCGCTTTCATTTTATATCAATTAGTCAAATCATGCAATGAAATGGTGTTATTTATACATAGTGCCTTATAAAGTAGTTAGGGATCCATCTTTAATAAGATAGGATAGAAAATGACCTATTTCTCTAAGGTTGTGGATGACCTTTATATTGGACGGGTGATCATCATTCAATTTGATTTATCTGATTTCTAATAATGTGCTCGTAAATGATGTCTGATTATTAGAAATAGATACAATTTAACATTAGGGGATGCATTTATATGTTTTGATTGAGGTCAGATAGCACACACCAAAACCTCAAAAGATGATGTTTTCTTGTTAATGCTATGCTTGTTACAAATTGTTCGACTTAGCAAGAGCATGAGATGGAGAAAATTAAAAATATGAACTTTTTTGTTGCTAAAAATGTTTATTTTCAATTATAGATTGTAAGTTATGATGGTATGGAATTAATTGAAAATTTTCAATGAAGTGTTTTGCAAAGTATGGATAGAGGGCACTTCCATTTTTACAAAAGTTATAAAAGAAGTATATTCAACTTTCATTATTTTCATGTTAATTTTGATAGTCAATATAGATATGCGTTTTAACAAATACGATCCTTAAAAGTCTTCGATTTCATTATGTCCCGTGTCCTATTGGTCGCATGCAACTTATTGTCATCAATCTTCATGCACCTCAAGTAAATGACATTGCTAAGAGGGATAGTTGTATCACTCTATGCTCCTTTAAACATAAGGTAATTATGGTTGTCTCTTTGTTTCTTCAAGCAACTACAAAGACTTAATGATTAGAGTTGGTGTATGAATATTATAGAAAATATCTTTTTAGAATGAAATAAGTGGACAACATTTATATAAAAATGAATATACATAGCTGGTAGAGGGTATCAAGTTATTGTCGTATGTGACAATAAAATTTAAAGTTTTATTGGTGAAATCAAAAGTTGATTGAAAGAAACCAAAGTTTGTTGGTATGTATTTAGCCTAACTCGTTGATATCTAAGCATTTGTATATATTAAAACTCTCCAACCAATTAAAGAAATATCATTGTGATTGAAACCTATCACAATATCACAAGGATACGAATGCAATAATGACATTGATAGCTTTGATAAGTACGGCATATTGAGTGTTCAACATAATATTATATATCTATATATCTATAAGTATATTTGTATATATGTATCTATATCTATATCTTTATGTATGTATGTATCTATGTATATGTATATATATGTAGGTATATTTGTGTATATGTATATATATGAATATATGTAAATGTATATAAATGTATATATACATATATATACATATATGTATATAGACATATAAATATTATACATGTATATGTAGATAAATGTATGTATACATATATATACATATATGTATATAGACATATATAAATATGTGTGTGTATATGTGTGCGTGCGCGCGCGAACCAGTTGGCTTTTTGGAAGGCAGAATGTGTAAGACCATTGGGGTCTCAAATTCGAGGTCGCATTGGACAGCACATTGGTGGATCACAAACACTCTTTGCTATCTATCTTTAAAAAAAAATGTATATATATAAACATATGTATAGACAAACAAACACACACACACACACACACACATACACAGAGTTGGTAGTATGAATCTCAAAGAGCAAGAACGGGCAAAAATATAAAAAGTTTACCACAAGGGTAAACAGTTGATAGACAAATCGCCACCAAGTAAGTGAAGACGCGCCTCTAAACCCCAGACAGGTCAAAGCTCTAGAGATCATTCATCTCCTGATAGCAACAAAATCCGCCAAGGTCGATAATTCATCTTAACGATAAGTCTCATCAGATACCTCACAGGCAGCGACAAGATCCACCTAAGTCATGCAATTAGGGGTATCCGGCTGAGCTGACAAGCCGACCAGGTTGATGAGATGTAGGCCCCGTAAGACTTGAGCCAAAGTGATAAGTGAGACATGGCTCACTCGAAAAAACAAATTAACTCATCAGTCAACCAACCGACCGTCCGACCGAATCGCAGGTAAAAACCCCCTATCACGATTAGACGACCAACCTGCCTTTGTCGCGGTGGATGAGATTGTCATTCAACTGAAAGCCTTGATATACCAAATACAAGGCACGAATGCCAACCAGGCTATCGCCTCAATCGATTGAATTCTAGCTATGATCAACCAATAACCGTCATATCAAAATTCAAATTGTAATAATGATATGAAATGAAATACATAAAATTTATTAGAGCATTAATGATTACAAATTGCTTCTGTAATTGTTTCCTACTTTCTGCCATTGTACAAAATATGCCTTTATAAATAGAAGACAAACAAATAAGAATAAGGGGACTCTCCCCCAGTTTTCTTCACAGTAACTTTTGATTCACTGTATTCTTTCATTCATTCAACGCTAACTCTCTTTATTTGTGAACCATTGTGTGTTCACAAATGACAATCAGAGATCCAACATCCTGAAAAGTGGTGCGATTAGCGTGCATACACCCCATAAGAGAAGCATAGCTAATTACGAAGGAGAAACTTCCAAAAGCGAAATTATACGCATGGAGCCTAACAAGGAAGCACAACCAGACGTGCAAGTATAGGTCAAAGGCATACAAGCCCAGATGACCCCCATGCTTAAACGATTTGAGGTCCTCCGGGCGGCAATCACTCTTAGGAACGACCAAGTGCCTTACACAGAAGTGGAACCTTAATATGAGACAAAACTTTGCCAAAAGCACCTTTGGGGCATCGACTGACAAGTTCCTCGGCTTCCTGCTGACTCCCGATGGATTGAAAGCTAATCTCGAGAAAGTAGTGATCCTAGACATGCCGCCCCCATGGATCACTAAACAATTTAGAGACTAACCGGCTATATAGTCAGGCTTAGTCGCTTCATTCAAAATTGGGTGAAAAGTTTGTTGTATACTTTAAAGAATTTTGAATGCACAACCAAATGCGAAGAGGCATTCAGAATATTGAAGGATTCCTTAGCATCCCTATCAATGATCTAAAGCAAAATACTGGTAGAAGAGTTGTCACTGCAACTTCAAGTAGGGCGAGAAACTATACGCTCAGTTCTAGTCCGAGAAGAAGCGAGAATACAGTGCTCGGTCTACTACACGAGTTGAGTTCGTCGTGTCAAAATAAGATACTTGATTAAAGAAAAACTAACCTTCGATTTGATTATTTTCACTCACAAGCTAGTCAAAATAAGATACTTGATTAAAGAAAAACTAACCTTCAGTTTGATTATTTTCACTCACAAGCTATGACCATACTTCCAGATGCATCCATCCAGGTCATCACAAACCATTCGTTGAAATCTGTGCTCGCACAGCCAGAACACTCTGGTCGACTATTAAAATGGGCAATAAAGTTCAACAAATTTTACATCACTTATTTAAAGCCCAAGCAGTTGTAGACTTTCTAGCTTAATTATCCACGATAGCAGAACTGGATGAGAGAATCATCACTGAAGATAGGACATGATCCTATATATTTATGGAGCCTCCAAACAGGCAACAGTTGGATTAATGTTGGCCCTATGCAGCTTAGTCGGAGAGCATCTCTACCAGGTGATCTCGGTGGAGTTCGACGCCATGACTAATCAATAAAAGTACAAAGCACTAATCGTCAGGCTCTGCTGGCCTACGAGAGTGGTGCCCAACACGTTTTAGTAAGGTCTAACTCCATGCTTGTTGTGAATTAGGTTAATGCTGAATTTGAAGCCAGAGACTAGGGTTGTCAAAATGGTTACTTGTTTGCGAGCAACTCATGTTCAGCTAGCTAAGCAAATGAGCAGAACACAAATAACTTTTTTGTCTTCGAAAGAGATCTCGAATTGAGGCTTCTTTTGATTTATCATCATTGTTTCTTTGTTGAATTCATCATCTTCGGAGCTTCCTTCTACATCGATGTTGATCGCCAACTTCGTCCATTCAGCAATCTAGTGAGTTCTCCCTTGCTCACGTCCCCGGCCTCGACCTCAGATGCGTGGGCTAAAAGAATCTTCACCAACTCGCTGTGAAGGAGTGGTGAGAGATTGTTAAAGCGAAGGTATATGGTCCCGTTTCTGTAGTCTTCTGAATCTTCAATTTTTTTTGTCACAACTTCTCTTGAAAAGATTGTTTTCTTCGGGGGAGCGTAATAGGCGGTGTCTTCATGGATGCCTACTTCATGTATTGAGAAAGGTTGTAAGTCTCTTTTAATGCAATGCTCTTGTCCATCTTTGTAGTACTTGATGCATTGGTGAAGCGATGACGAGACCATATTGTATTCGTGAAGCCACAACTGACCAAGCAGGGTGTTGAAAGAAGTATCTGCGTCGATGACATGGAATTTTGTGGTTGTTGCTAGATTTCCAGCTTTCATTTGCAGCGTTATAGATTTGAGGGCCCTTTCCCCTTTCTGGTTGAATCCCCTTATCATCATTTTATCCGAGGTGAGCTCTCGTGCGTCGATGTCTAAGTAAGCTAACGTCCGTAGACTCATTATGTTGAGTGACGCTCCAGGATCTACTAACCCTCTAAAAGTACAAACCCGCCGATAATGACAGAAATGTAGATCAGACGGTTGTGATCGGCTATACCGAGCAGCAGATCTTCATCGGTGACGGTTACACCAGGTTGTCCTTTCAAAGTACAAACTCCATTTGAGGATGTGCTAGCCAACTGTGCTAAGAAAATATCTTGATCAAGTAAACCCGTGATCAGATTTTCTCTCATCTCCTTTGACAGGATTTGAGCATTGTAGATGCTAAGTTTGGCTGGAAACTTCCTGAGATGAGATAGTACGTTGTAGTCCACTTTATTTGACTTCTCGATCTTACTTTAAATCTGTACTTCTTCCATTGCTGGAGATATTTCTTCTTGAGTAATCATCTGTTTTCCTTTATCTACTGGAGTTCTTCTTGGTGATAGCACATTTCCACTTCTTAAATTTACTTATGTTATTTCTTCTTCCTGTAGACCCAGAAGTTCTCCTGATGTTATAGTTGACTCTTCCAATATTGTTTCTGTATCTAAAAGATCCAGGTTGATTGCAAGCGGAGTTCCTTTGTACTCGGGGACTGGCTCCTCGCTCCCCGTGCTTTCATAACCGGTGTTGTCGATATCTTCTTCATTTTCATTCTCACTGGGAATTAATTTGATTTGAGGATCGTCTTGGGAATAGAAGTCGAGGTTAGATAGGTTGTGATTAGTCAAGTCATCACTGAAGATAGTAAGAATGTAGCCAAGAACGTTTCTATTATCATTATGAGACCCGGAGGGGTATAAAGATAATCGTACAAAGTCAGGGGTTCGAGGGGTTTCACCCCCGAATCCGAGACAACCAATCTAACAGAGGTAACCTCTATCCTACCCTTCGCACTATCATCCTTAATTTCATTTGTGATCACCTTCTTCTTTCTTTCTCATTGCGGTAGTCTCCTTGGTGCAATCTTCATCTTGGACTGGGCTAGTGGCAGATTCCGGGCAACGGCTTTCTTTGAAGTGTACTGGATCTGATTCATGACTTTCTTGAGCTCGTTTCAAATTGCACTCCATCAACCCTTGCAGGCATATGGGTCGATCGGAGAGATTGGCTCTGCCGAAATCACATTGATAGAACATATTTCATGTTCTTTCAAATATTCTTTCGGTATTGTTATATTCCCTTATTTGTAATGTCTTTTGAGCCAATCCTTAAAACTGAAGCATTTTTTTATGTTATGGTCGAACATCCTGTAGTAGGGACAAAAGTTGGGTTGATATTTCTTGTTCATCTCTTCTGGCTTCTTCGACTCGGGCAATCTAAACTCGGGCTTCTTCATTAAATTTTTGAACATCTTTGCTACAGCATCATCCTTAAAGGAGTAATTCTTGCATAGTCGTTCTAACATTGTCGGACCCTATCGTCCATCTGTCCTGTATGACCTCTGCTGCTGACCAGACTGACTGGTTTGTTGTGCACAAAGCTGACCATACTGCTGAGACTGACTGTACTATGGAGGCTGACTGTGTTGAGGTGATTGTTCAGCCTGAATCCTCATCGGTTGCTTCCCTTTATCGACAGTTACCACTACGTCAGATTTCTTTTCATATGCTTTGGCGGGCCTTGATTTCTCTGCTTTCTCTGTAGGCTCCATATGTTTTACTTCATCTTGTAAACTGCTGGCCTTACTAAGTAGCTTCCCGAAGGACTTAATGGTGAGACCCTTGAGCATGAAAGCCATCAGACCGTGAATACTCTTAAGTAGTATTTTGATTGCGTGTTGTTCCTGTAGCTGAGGCTCACACTTCATGCTTAAGTTTCTCCATCTCAAGATGTAGTCAACCAAAGTCTTGTCGGGCTTCTGCCGCTCTATTACGAGATCTTCTATAGTAACATGGTGTTGGGCACTGGTGAATCTCTTCACGAACATGCTCTCCATTTCTGCAAATGTCTTTACTGATCCATTGGGAAGCTCGACATACCAATCAAATGCTATCCTTGACAAGCTGCTGATGAACTGTCGGAACAACAATGCTTCACTCCCCCCTATGTTGTAACAACTGGCTCTAAAATGTGCCACATGCTGACAAGGATTTCCTGTCCAGTCAAACATCTTGAAAGTTGGGGGCATGAAGCCTTTAGGGTAAGGCACGACATCAAACTTTTTCTGGTAGAGTTTACCCTTTGAAATTGATGCTCCGCCTTTGGACTGAGCCAAGGCCTACTGGACTTGTTGTTCGATCATTTTCTTGATATCCTTTTCCAGTATGCTCGGAGTTGGATCTTTCCTTGGTGGCTCGTCTTCATTTGATGAATAAACTTCTCTTCTTGCATCTGCAATGTGTATAATCTCAGGCTAGTTAATCTTCAGAGATGTTGTTGGTCGTGACTGTGACTGTCGCATGGAGTGTAGCCATGATGGTCATGGCGGCGGTCAACTCCTCCATCTTCTTCTCTAAGCGGCTAATTTGTTAATCTCTTGTTAGTATGACCCTCTGAAGCTCATCTGCGGTGTTCTCCTCACTGAGAGCCTCGCGCACGGATGTCGTGGATCTGGTTTCAACCATATTAATTTTCATGAACTCTTCGTCCATGTAATCCAACAGGAAGTAATCTTCATCATCGACATCTAATCCTCGTTGTTTTGCCAATTCTGCAATTTCTGCTCAGAGCCTTCAAACTTTTATCATCAATTGTTTTCTCTTTTGTCAATTTCAAATCCATAGGCTTCTCTCGACTGTCGCTTTTCTCTGCAACTGACTCAGAAGCAACGATGGTAGTGGCAACGGAACATCTGACTCACAATCTTGTGATCAACTGACCTCTCAGAATGTATTGGTGCAACGACCTTTGGTAACCACACTTTTCTCTTAAGAATCAGCGCCTTGGATGAGGACATCGGAGTGAGGGGATGTGTGCTCCCTAGGGTGTAGACCATGCACAGAGGTAAATAAATTTGTCTTATTCTTTCCCTTCTGGGATTTCTCATCATCATCGGTAGACGGTACCCTCAGACCCAGCAGGGACTTAACTGATCTGCGCACTGCGGGTGTCAGAACAGCAGTAGTAACATCTGAGTGGCGGCATTAACCTGTCTTCCCAAACGGTGTTTGACGGATACTCTAATGGGCCTCTCAATCTTTAGAATTTCATCCTTTACTTTGGGGGATATTATACATCCCATCCTCTTGTGGATCTTAACAACAGAACATCCTTCATTTTCAGCTATCCTTCGGAGAAGGGTGTAAGCTTGAGTGATGGGTGTGAGCCTCTCCCTCATCTCATCACGACTATTTGGTGACGGTAGTGTGTCATCAATCCTATGGAGGAGTTCATCTCTGGTAGTGTCGACTAACGGGCGAAACCTACTCCCTCGAAGGAGGGGAGAGGTATCCAGTAGACTGAGTTCCTCTTGTTGAGGAATCTCATCAATCACTAGTAGATTTACAACTTGTGTCCTAGCGGCTTTGAGGCTTCTTTTATTGTGGTTCCTCCTTTGAGATATGGTTAGAGGGGGAACCCTGGAATTATAACCAATCTAAAAAACTGACGGCGGGGCGAGAAAGGCGATGTCAGAATCTTCTTCATGCTGAATCTCTTTCCCTTTGGAAGAAGGGAAAGTAGGTGCAGTGACGACAAAACCGGTAGCGGTAGGGGTGACGAATCTTCTAGACACGGAGATGATCGACTTGACGGGAGTAGTAGAAACGTTCACCTTCTTAACAGAAGGGAAATCTTGGTGGGAGTTCAAGTCAAACTCAGCAGAAAGCTCTTGAACTTCCGGGGTGGCAACTTTCACAACCACGAATAGGGCTTTTCCGAGTACGACTTCAAATTCACTAAAGTCAGTCCCGAACTGAATCATTGGTGCTGCAAGATGGGCTTCGCAGGAGGAGGGCAAGTTGTAGGAGAAAGTCAGCGTAGGGGTTGACATCTTGTCTGTCGAAGGAAAAGAATTCCGGAAGATCGCGAAGGCGTAAACCCTTTAATCATAGTGCAAACACTATGAAATGGAAAGTTACTCTGTGAACTGGGCACAATTTCATTTTATCTTAATATTTTATTATTATTATTATTATTATCTTACTTTTAAATATATTTGTTAAAATGATTCTTAAGATTTTAAGGAGGGATGGGTCAATCTGCCGATGGCAGGATTGAGCCTAACAGACACAAAGAGGAGGTGAAGTGTGGGAGCCCGTCTGGGATCCCCTTCACGACGCACATTTCCATGGCAAAGCTTGTTCGACGACACACCTATTGGGGGTCTGACCCCACAAAATCAAGAAGAATCCTAAAAGATTCCTGAACCCTTCTGTTTAAGGATGGTTAAAGAGATGGTCCTGAAATCGATGAAAGTTAATCGTACTTCCCAAGAAAGAATGGGTAAAGTATATCAATGGAAGAATGTTAATTTGGTTCATGAGGGACATGAACTCATTACCGATGCATGAACATAACATTCCTTGATCTTAATGAAGAGAGAAACTAATCTTCGGTGGAGTCGCCAGAAAATTGTCGGTTGTTTTAGGTGTGAACCCTTCGTGTCTTCGGATGGTACGGATTTAATTTAATAAGTATACTTTTAAAAAACATATCATTTTTTATTTTAAAATATGAAATGCAACTGATCTCATATAATCGATAGTTTAAAATAATCGAGCACTTCACTTCAAGTTATGTGTTTATCCTGAAGAATGGACACATTGCTTGGTAGTGAGGCTTGATCAAATAAACTAAAGAATCTATGATATATGTTTAGTCTGTGAACCATTTATGTCAACTGACAATTTCCCCTATCTAATATGAAGGAATTAGATAAGGTTTATATTAATCTGGGGTCTTTAAGTTTACTATGAGGACAAGCTCCTATAATTAATTACATCTTAGGTAATCGAAGTCTCCTAAGAAAACTCTTGATATAGATCAGAAAATATTGTATCCATGAATTTCAAATGGTAGGTTCCTTAAGAAAATGTGGTAATAGGAGATCCAACAGATGAGTGGCTCAAATTTTGGAATAATTTTTGTAGGAATGCAAAGGAAGGAAAGACTAGGGGAAAGACATAGATCCAAGAGAGATCTTGGAGTTTTCCCGAACTATCCTATGGTTTGACTTTAATTTAAAACATTTATTTGATGTTTCATCCTACCAATTTTATTATTTAGGACTTATATTCACCTGATATCAATCATGTGAATAGCCTGGAAGATAGGATGATTTATGTCATGTGAGATAAGGTGAGGGTTTATGTTACAACAGGGTTTATGCTAAGGCCTAAGACGAGTTTAAACAACAGGGTTATGCAAGGGCCTAAAGAGATAAGGTGAGGGTTTATGCTACACTGGCAAGCTACCTCGAAGTCCTATGAATTGTTTTTTTAATTTCTAAGGAGTTTTGCTGTTGAAGATGTCTGTGCTGCCCATTATGCAGGCTCCAAGCTCATTTTCGTAGCAGGTTTAGTTTAAAGCAGTGTCAATTGAAGAGAGAAAGGAAGTGTCATGTTTTGGAAATTTTCAATTTGAGGTGTCTTAATGTCATATTAGGGTACAATATTTAAGTTGATTAAGCGGAACCGGTTAAGATCCCACGGTTCCATCATTCCAGTACCACTATTTCCTTTGTATTCACTTAGTCCAAGTGAATTTACTAAACTTAACTTAATGAGTTCAATACTTTCATTTAGATCGTGGGAAATCTCGTTAACAACCGTAGGTTGTATCCTCCGAGGTATTCCCGATCATCCAACTGAGACGTTTTAATTTAATTGCAATTGTGATTTTTGTTTTGTTTATGATTAAATTTTGAGTTTTTTTATATTTTGATTGTTGTGGCGAAGAATTTTATCTTGTTTTAATTTTTAATTTTGATTTCTGGTTTTGGTTTTGTGGTTATCCTAAAAGTTTTGGTTTTCAAGCAGATTGACATTGTTGTTTAACATGCAAGCTCGTAAGCAAGAATAGTAAAGAAAGTACAGGAAAAGAAAGCGTTGTAAACTATAAAAGTGTACCTGGCGAGTCTTCTCGTCCATTCACCTAAAACTTTAGTATCTTTGCAATAAACATTTATAATTTACAGAAAAGTAAAAGCCTATAGAAAGGTTCATCACATGCCTACCAAACTCCATTTCATAACTTGGTGGTCCTATTTATTTATTTAAGAGATTTCCTCATTTAATAAATATGATAGGTCCAGTTGTCCTCCAAGGTGTCCAGAAGATTTGTGAAACGAGCCTAGGAGGTACCTAGACACTTCACAATCCTTTTAAGCATCCTTGAGTTAATTTGAACTTATCATAATTTTTAAATGACTCGTCTGTTTCATATCCTTATGCTCAGTGAGCCAATGTTTCAATCATCCCATAAGATGGGGTAGTTATCATTTGATATTTTACTAACGAATTATGTAAGTGGGGTCTTTAGAGGCAAACTTAATTTATGAAAGAATTTAATTAATTTTGATGGGCTTATAGTGTTTCACAGGTGGTTTAAGATTAGCAGTGTTTCCTCTTTTTTATTTCTCATTAGTCAAATTTTCAATTAAGCCTAGCTCACTACCATGCCCTTAAGATTTTAGTGGGTATATTTATGTCTTTTAGAAAAGAAAGTTAAGTGATCTTCGTTATTATGATTCTTATAAAAAATATTGACTTATTATTTAAACAAGAAATAGTGGTATTAAATTAGTGGAACATCAACTTCCAAAATCAACCCCTAACCTTAAAAATCACTTAATTTAATTTTCCTACAAATTACAATGATTAATTATGAACTTATCATTTTAATGTGACAAAAATGAGATGGGTTTCTACCATTTATCCCTTTACATTTCAATCATTCAAACATAATAATTAAGATCATTTATTACCCTTTTCCCACTTTAATTAAGCTTAAATATTTATTAACGCTAAATTCTTCAAAATTACACTTTTGCCCCTAAAGGCCTTATCACTTCATAATTTATTAAGTTTCCACTTATAGGTCAATTAAAACATAAGAGGAGAAAATGTGATTTTTTTAATTTTATTTTAATTTATATAATTATTTTAATACAAAAATAGGGATTTTCAATGAAAATTCAATAACTTGACCAAAACAAAACATTTGGCTTCGAAATTTTTATTGGAGGTAGCGACCTAGACCAGAGGACTAGTTGGACTAAATTTCATGATTTTTGGAGCTTTAATTTAATTATTAGAATTATTTTAATTTTAAAATATTAATTAAATATAAAATATTATTTAAGTTGAAAATTAAGTTTTGTATTTTTCTTAAATCTCTCTGAGGTCAGAAAACTTGGAGAACCAAATTTCATATTTTTTTAATTTTCCTTTTAATTATTACAATATTTTAGTGAAATTTTAAGAAATTCCATTTTAGCCTTTAAAAACTAATTTTAACCCTTTGAAAATTAATATCCTTACTTAGAAAATTAGAACAAATATTCTAATTGTTCCTAAATGCTTAAGAGGCAATTTAGAATATTTCCAACCATTTTATTAATTTTATGACTTCATTAAATTTTTAATTATTTAAATATTAAAATAATGCTAAAAATGAAAATTTTATTTTTATTACAATTTTATTTTTTAGAGACTCCTCTTATCACAGAGAACTCTCAAAATTAATTTGGTAATTTTTTTAGGGGTATTTTAATTATTATAATTATTTAATTGCCAAAAATGGGATTTAACTTGAAAAAAACCATTTAGGTATTTAAATTATCTCCGATTGATTTGAAATTTTTATGGGGAGTCTTTATGATCTTAAATTACAGTGGAGAATGATTTTTAGTTCATTTACATTTTTAGTTTGTTCAAATTAATTCTACATCAATTTTAGGTTAAGATGACAATTAAGTGCATTCTCAAAGATTTAACTCAATTCAAAATTTTCCTAGGGTCCTCCGATCACAAGTAACCTACCAAAATTTATCTTGCATTTTTTTATTAATATTTTATTTATTAAAATTATTTTACCAAAACAAGCATGATAACTTGAAAAAAAAAAATCTCTGTTTAGAGGTCTCATCTAACTTTGAAAAAATCAGGGAAGATTTCCTAAGACAGAGGCAACAACGTACCAAAATATCAGGCTATGGTGAAATTTCTAAGCCAATGGAGAATCAAAAGTCTCCAGACAGTATTTAATTAATTAAAAATAAAACATGCATCAAATAAACTTCAAAATATTTCTACATTATTCTCCCATGTTACTAAGCTCTAGGGTATTTTTCTTTTCTTTGTATGTTTTTTCTACACTAAGTTATGGATTTTTTAAGTTAGACTGATTTAAATAATTCAAAATACCCCTAATTTCCTATTTAAACCACGCAGTGCCACCTCATCCTCGGCAGCTCCGAAAGACCACGTGGAGCGCTCTTATTCGACGCTGCAATCTGATTGGACGTCCACGCGGCAACACTTTATGTTAAGAATCTATGTTCGGCGCAATCTCAGCCCTCCATTCGATACACGCGCGATCGACAGCTCCTGGTCATCGTCTTCACCTGGTCTAACTCGTGAGTCCTCCATCTTCTAGACCTAAGAACTCGAGCTAGACTCAACCAAATCACATGGGGTTTGTTTCCAGGGCTTCATCTGACCTAGACGAACCTATCCACAAGGTTAACCTAGCCTAAAATCAACCCAACATGCATGGAAGATCCAAAATGGCTCAGGAAAAAGGTGAAGTTCAATACCTTTGTCTGAGAGGGGAGGCCTACATCAGATGGTTGTAGCAGCTTCGATTGGTCCCAATGAACCTCTATATGAAGCTTTTTTCCCTGGTGAAATTTCTAGACCCAAGTTCGACCAGACCCGATTTCAGGTGTTAATCAAAGTCTAGTGCAGAGGCTCTCTGTGATGGGGCTTTGATGGGGGATCTTCTTCTTTCAATGCTGTGAGGTGTGGGTGCAATTAATTTGAGTTTGGTGCACTGTGGAGTTGTGGTGGAGTTTGTCCTGGTTTCGGGTGAGATTTCAGCAGAGAAATTGTTGTAGGCAGGGGGAATCAGAGGGGGAAAATGGTTGGGATGAGCTTAGAGAGGTTTGGAGATGCTCTGGTGAGGTTTTTGGCAGAGTTTCTTTGAGAAAAATTTAGCACCTCTCTTTTGCCGTGAAGAGGTGTTCTTATAGTCATGGTTTCCTGGTGGAGCTTGGGGTGCCAATGTGGGTGCTTTAGTCTGCTTATGGAGAGGGCTGAATGACACAAGCATCCAATGGGGGATTGCCACGGAGGATTACTTCAATTTTGGGATGAGAGGTGTAAGGTGGTGTGATGCGACTTTTTTATATGCAAGAGTTTATGAACCCAAATTTATATATTTATAATAATTTTGTAAATTCACAATTTCAAACGCAAGTATACGTGTCGCTCAAGTAATACAGGGCTCTAGTGGAGTCCCATTTATCGATCCCACAGGGAAGCGAGGAAAGAGGTTCTTAATCAAATTCTAGTCTACTATTATCAGACTTTAGATTGGAGGGTCAATATAAGTGGTGTTTTATCTAGCAACTACTCCTAAATATAGATGATTATATGTAAGGATAATAATTATTCCTAAATGCAAATATTACTTCTAAAGATAACTTTTCTGGATGAGTTGGTTTGGTGAATTTTGAGATAATAAAATCTACTATTTTTATGTAGTGAATTGGATAATGTAAGAGAATGAGATGCATTAAATATTATATGTGCCAAATAGGAGCAATCATATTCTTTACCCTCTTCCGAGTGCATAAAAAACATTGGGTAATCCTAGGTTTAGTCCCTAAATCAGTGGTTAGGCTGGGAAGATACTGACTCTCACTCCAGAGCTCCCACCTCCCTTTGCCTGAAGACTAACTCTCACATTGGTTTCCAAACACTATGAACGAATTAGGGCTTTTAGTCTGTCACCCTAAAAACTCCAATTCTACGCCCATCAAAGTATATTTCCTATTTATTTGCACTCAACCCTCATGAACGTCACCATCCATGGATTTTGAATGTGGTTCTACTTTGTTGGAATTACACCGCCGGTGCGAATTTTTTAATTTGTAAAAATTAATGAACTCAGATTCAGATTTATATATTGATTTAGATGATAATGAGTCAAACAATTAACACAAGTATACATATCGCTCAAGTAATACAGGGCTCTAGTGGAGTCCTGGTTATCGATCCCACAAGGAGGCTTTAATTTTATGGCGTAGCATAGAAATCACTAATCAAATTACAGCACAATTGCAAGTGGTTTAAATCTTAAAGTAAAGACAACATATTTAATTACTATTTCTACCAAAGCACGTTCTAAACTCTTGCAAGTTAAACTAACACAAGATTAAATTTATAACAAAGTACAGTTGCAAGAAAGAGTCTTCCTCCTTTCATGATTATTGTGACATATATCAGTGATACAAATGTATTGTACCAAATATGAGCATTATTATTATTTACCCATATTTCAGTGTATAAAGAACATTGGCTAATCCTAAGTTTAGTCCCCAAATCGGTGGTTAGGCTGGGAGGATACAAGCTCTCACTCTAGAGCTCCCACTTCCCTTCACTTGAAGGCTAACTCTCGCTTCAGTTTCTAAACATTATGACCAAATTGAGTATTTCAGACTGTCATTCTGAAATCTCCAATTCTACGATCATCAAAGTATATTTCCCTATTTATTTGCACTTAATCCCCATGAACTACATCTCTCCTTCATGGACATTGAATGTGACCTTCACTTTCGTTGTGGAACTCATAATCCTTTTGGAACATATGTTTCCCAACTAGTTTTAATAATTTAATTGGTCAGATCAAAAAGTAAATGAAGTTCTAAGTGAAAAGGTAATGCGGCGGACTTAATATGCAAGAATGTATGAACTCAAATTTATATATGTTTTTAATGATTTTGTAAAGTCCAAGCACTCAACGCAAGTATACGTATTGTATCAAGTAATACAGGGCTTTAATGGAGTCTTGGTTATCGATCCTACAGGGAAGTTCAAAGTATAAGAAAATGTTTCCCAATATATATATAAAATAACACTGAAATCCGATACTCAAATTGCACTTAAAGTTTACTACTTACTACTACTACCACTATGCAAAAAACAGTAACAATTAATTGAACTTCACTTACTTGTAACAACTTTAAAAACAGAATTAACTAGCATACACACTAAACTATTTATTTGAAAGGTTTTTTATATATGAAAAAGTATCTTTCCTCTTGGAATGAGAATATGATTTGTGGATTGATATGGAATAATTATTTATGTTATTGTGCCAAATAGGAGCATAGATGATTCATTACCCTTAAAAAAGTACCCCCTCTTCTAAGCATGAAAAGAACATTGATATATCCTAAGTTTAGTCACTAAATCCAAGGCTAGGCTGGGAGGATATCGACTCTCACTTCGGAGCTCCCACTCACCCTTCACCAGAAGGCTAACCTTCAATGTTGAGTCACTAAGCTTAGAACCAATTTGGGGATCTCAGCCAGTTACCCTGAAATCTCTACATTGAAGTCCATCAAAACACATTTCCCTTTTTATTTGCACTCAATTCCCATGAACTACGCAATTCATCCATGGAAATTGAATGAATCTTTCATTATTGTTGTAGGACATTAAATCCTTTCAGGGTTCATGTTTAACAATATATTTTAACATTTCAATTGGCCAAATCGAAAAGTTAATTAAGTTCTAAATGAACAACCATCACAATTCCTTCAATACATTAAAAGCACATCAAATCCACATCAATCCATCATCACATCTCTATGCAAGAAGAAAGACAAGGGAGACTACTCAGAATTCATGAAGAAGATACAATAAAACATGAATTTTATACATAAAAGAAAAGTCATACAAACCATAAAAGAAAATACAACTTATCTCTTTCTCTTCCCCAATGCAATTCCCTTGAAGTTCCTTTGAATCCTTTTCTCTCTTCTTTACAAAACTTGATTCTCTCTTTAGAATGGAAAGGAAGAAGAAATGTCTTACTTTACTCCTTCTCCTTCACTCCTTAGAAAAGAATTCCTCTCAAATCCTCACTTCTACACATTCTTCTCCTAAACCCTAACACTTAATACACACTTAAACTACTCCAGAAGACACAAGACACACTGAACTCCCCACCATTTTCGTCCAAAAACAGTTACTTATAAGTTAGAAATGAAATCCTAAGAGTTTCCATAGGCATCCCTTCAAAAAGTCGCCAAAACTATTCAAATTTGAATTCCACCAACTTCGGGCGCCGGCGGAGCCCAATAGGGCGCTGACGGCTCTCTATCCTGCCAATAAATTCTGAAGTCTCTTGAAAATGGCGCCGGCAGCGCCAGAACATTTTTTCCACCATTTTGCTCATTTTTGCTCCTTTTTTGCTCTGAATTCATTCCTTTTAGCTTCTTTTCACTCCAATCACCTATAATCATCACACCTGCAACAAATCATCAAAAATACATTTCTTTAAAGTGCAATATCACCAAAAATAGGTAAAATTATATAACAAAAACCGTATATATTTTTTGTGCATCAAAAGTTCATCACAAATTCTTCATAATAAATCGGCAGATCATTTCCATTTCACAACATCAACACATCACATGAAAAGGAGAAAGACAAAGAAATCTACTCAAGACTCATGAGGAAAAGATTACAAAACATGGATTTTATATATAAAAGCAACTTCATACAAACATAGTAAAGTAAAGACAACTTATCTCAAACTCTTCCCCAAGCGAATCTCAAGGAATTCCTTTGACTTCTCTTCTTTCTTCACAACAACACACAATTCTCTTTTTAAATGAGTAAGGAAGAAGAAATCTCTGGCTTTCCTTCTTCTATCACACTCCTTAGGAAAGAAAACACAAAACCTAACTTCCTACACAAAATGGAAAGAAACTCTCTCTAAACTCTAAACTCTTCTCTTCCTTTATTCCCCCTTTCCAAATTTGGCTCCAAAAGTGTTTAAATTCGGCCAAAAATGAATTCCCTAGAGTTTCCTCTAGTAACCTTTCAAAATCCGGCCAAATACATTGAATCTAGTTTAAATTCAGGATAGGACGCTGTCCGATGCTGGTAGGAGTGCCGCTCGATGCATTATTCCGCCAAAACGTCGTAGCTCTCTAGAAACTGCGCTGGTGACAACGCCATTCGGCGCTAGTTCAATAAAATTCACTTTCGTTCTTTTTTGTTCCAAATTTGCTCCTTTTTGCTTCCTTTTGCTCCAACAGCCTAAAATCATTGTACCTGCATGAAATCATGAAAAATACTTTATGAAATCATGAAAAATACCTTACTTTAAAGTGCAATATCATCAAAAACAGGTATGAAATGAATAGTAAAAAGCTATCAAATTTTCAGTGTATCAAAATCCCCCAAACATAACTATTACTTGTCCTCAAAGTAATTTTAGTTAATACATAAAATTATAATCCACTGCAATGAATTTTCTTTATAGAATACCATAATTTTGATTTAGATAAGTACAATAGTAAAATTTTCAGAAAGATCTTTGAATAATTCAAGTAAATTCTGCAGGTGTAAGAATATCTAGTAATCAAGTCTAAGAGTTCTAGCCTTCTATTTATTCCAAAAATGACTGTAGATTATCCTATTAAGGCATTTAAAAGGATTACATGAAAAGAAGTTTATGAGAACACTACTAATAAAGATGTTAATCCAAACATATAAGTTCAGGAAAGTAATTAAGCTTTTCCTTTTAGGTAGGTCCAAGTGAAGCCAATTTTTTATTAGGCATCTCATCAAGCTTCTCCTCACTTCTCTTTTTTTTTCTTTTGTTTTCTTTTGATTTTTGCTTTTCTTTTCTTTTATTTTCTTTTCGGTGAGGATTAGCCTTTAATGATTTTGAACTTCACCCTTCTCACCCTAAATTTGAAACTTTCCACATTCATTTACCTTATAGGCATTCCTCTAGCTTATTAATGATTCATCATAGAGCCTCAATCCTTTCTTATCACATAAAATTTTAAGATTCTTAATATTTCAAACATATAGTTTTTCTTACTTTAAATAGTTGACTATAATCATATTCTCTTATACTAAATATCTTACATTATAAAATTACTTTTCATTACCAAATACTTTCATTCAATTTTATAAAATACTTAAATAAAATCAAAATACAGTTATCTGAAATTTAGTTCTATTACAGGAAATCATGTTACTAATTTTTTAAAATAATTTTAAATGAAAACAATTAACAGTCAATTCTTTCCCTTCCCCCAAACTTAGATTTTTGAATATAATTAACATGAAAGAAAGAAAAGATCTAAATATATAATTCATACCTCAATATGCTGGCCTTTTCATACCTTTGAGTTTAAGCAGGTTTTTCTTCATAAAGTAAAACAGTAGGACTGAAATAATTAAGAAGCATTTCTATACACAAATATTGGGTTAAAAGTTTATAAAGAAGAAGTTTAAACACATTAAACAGTGCACATAACATTAAAATCCAACTGTTACTATTACAAATTAAACTAGCAATACAAACACCTAAAAACTCTACTATCACATCACATACATCACAAATCAACAATAAAGTCTACTACAAGTACATCCAAATACACATATAACATCTCGGATACAAATCATAAGGAGTCTTAGGTACATCGCAAATACAAAAAACAAATACATCACAAAGTTCAATGAAAAATAAAAATAAAAATACACAAACCACCAATCTTCATCTTCTGCAGGAGCTCCATCATCGCCAGGTTCTACAGGCTAGTATGGAGTATACTCAGGGTAAGTAGGAAATATAACATTAGTGTCTCCCCTAAAAAATCTCATTTATGCGTCATGATAAGCTATCTCATATTCTCTCCACCGCACTTGATAATCATCATTAATCTTTTTCCTTACTTCTAGTCCCTCTACTTTGGTGTTTAACCTTTCCAATTGATCCATAACATCATGCAGAGTAGGCTCCCTAGATGTCGATGATCTATCTCGACTAGAAGAAGGCTCATCAGCTTTCTTACTCCATTTCCATTCTACATGAGCTTCATAAGTTTTCATATTTAGTTTAGTAATAGGCTTCAGGGGATGAACTACCTCATCATTATCTTCAATTACTACTTCTGATTGAATGCATAAGGCATGAATCAGACTGGGGTGTCCTAGTCCTCCTGTAGTCTCTCCTTTTGAGCTAGTCAAAAAACTTTTATGAATAATAGCCCCAATATTTATATTCTTCATGTTCTAAATACAATAATTCAGAAAGCTCTATCAACAGTAACATCACTATGATGGTTGGTAGGCAACAGTATTGCAGAAATGAAATAATGTCAGGCTTTTGACATAGTATTCAAAGTAGAAAAGGGGGAAGTTAACTTTTAGTCTTTGCTTAATCTTCCATTCCCCTTTTCCATCAGTCAAAAAGTTCACAATCTTATCCAATGCTTCATTTGTAATAAGAAAATTTTCATATTCACTAGAAAAAGGTGCTCTTAACTGATAAAATGTGTTTATGTTGGCAGGGGTGAATTCAACCATTTGGCCTCTAAACTAGAATGTATTCACTCTTAGAATAATATAGATTAGCATAAAATTCTCTAACAATACCCAACATCACAGCAACAGTGAAATAACAGAAAATCTCCCATTGACGATTAGCAATCAGTTCTTCAAGCATTCCTCCAGGATTTTCAAAGGCTCTTTCATGAATACATTTCTTAGTGTAGAAGAGAGGGATTCTTCTCTAAGGAGTGAAGGAGAAGGAGTAAAGTGAGAGATTACTTCTTCCTTTCCTTTCTAAAGAGTGAATCAAGTGTTGTAAAGAAGAGAAGAGGTTTCAAAGGAACTTCAAGGAATTTGCATTGGGGAAGAGAAAGAGATAAGTTGTATTTCCTTTTGTGGTTTGTATGAATTTTCTATTATATATAAAATCCATGTTTTATAGTATCTTCTCCATGAATTCTGAGTAGTCTTATTTGTTTTTCTTCTTGCTTAGAGATGTGATGATGGTTTGAAGTTGATTTGATGTGCTTTTAATGTGATGAAGAAATTGTGATGGTTTTTCATTTAGAACTTAATTTACTTTCGATCTGGCCAATTGAAATGTTAAAATATGTTGTTGAACATTAAGTTTGAAAGGATTTAATGTCCTACAACAACAATGAAAGATCCATTCAATTTCCATGGATGAATTGCGTAGTTCATGAGAATTGCATGCAAATAAATAGGGAAATGTGTTCTGAAGGACTTCAATGTGGAGATTTCGGGGTGACAGGTGAAATCCTCGGATTGGTTCTAAGATTAGTAACTAATATAAAAGGTTAGCCTTCGGGTGAAGGGTGAGTGGGAGCTCCGAAGTGAGCCGGTATCCTCCCAGCCTAGCCCTAGAATTAGTAACTAAACTTAGAATGTGTCAATGTTCTTTTCTTACTTTGGGGAGGGGGTACTCTTCTAAAGGTAAAGAATCATCTATGCTCCTATTCGACATAATAAATTAGATAATCAATCCATATCAATCCCCACATAATATTCTCATTGCAAGAAGAAAGATATTTTTCTCATATATCAAAAACCTTTCAAATATTTAGTTTAGTGTGTCTGTTAGTTAATTCTGTTTTCAAAATCATTAGAAGTAATTGTAGTTTAGTTGGTTATTCTTGTTTTACGCATAGTAGTAGTACTGTTAGAAGAAAGTTTTAGTGCTTTATTCTAACTTGTTAAAACTTTTACTTTGCTTCAAATTAAAACCTCCCTGTGGGATCGATAACCAAGACTCCACTAGAGCCCTGTATTACTTGATACGATACGTATACTTATGTTGAATGCTTGGACTTTAAAAAATCATTATAAATATATAAATTTGAACTTAACAAAATCTTGCATTTAAAAATATAGAAATAAAGTCTGGTTGCATCAAGTTTTTGGCATTGTTGCTGGGGAATTATATCTCCTAGTAGTGGTGCTGAATTCGTGAATTCAAACCAAGCCCCATCAGTCCTGTCCATCTTGATTTCAGTTTCCCAGGAAATAATTTCAATCTTGTATTGTATAGTAAAACTTTTTGTCTTTGTTCAAATTTCTTTTTGACAATCTTCCGATCATGCCATATTTTTCTCCTTTCCTAATATATTCTATCATTATCATATGATTCATTTCTGATTTCTTCCAATTCATTCAATTACAACAGTCTCTTCTCACTAGCATCTTTCAAATTAAAGTTCAATTTCTTTATCGCCCTATATGCTTTATATTCTAATTCAACTAGTAAGTGACAGGTTTTTCCAAAGATTAATCTGTAAGGAGACATTTCTATAGGAGTTTTATAAGCAATTCTGTATGCCCATAAAGCAGTATCTAATCTAGCAGACCAATCCAATTTCTCAGGATTAATGATTTTCTCAAAAATTCGTTTAATTTTATGATTAGATACCTATGCTAAACCATTAGTTTGGAGATAATAGGCTTTAGAGATTCTATGCATAATGTTATATTTTTCCACCAATCTCTGAATCAAATTATTCTTAAAATGGGATCATCCATCAGTGATGATTACTCTGGGCAATTCATATCTTGTGAAAATATTTTTCATTAAAAACCTCAAAACACTTTTAGCATCACACCTAAGTAAAGATATTGCCTCAATCCATTTTCATACATAATCAATAACAATCAGTATATATATATTTCCAAATGAAGGCATAAATAGTCTCATAAATTATAATCCCCATCCATCAAAAATTTCAACTTCCAAAGTAAAATTAAGAGGCATTTCATTTCTTCTAGATATATTACCTATTCTCTGACATCGATCACAAGTTTTGATAAATTTATAAACATCTCTGAAAAGTGTAGGCCAATAAAATCTAGATTACAAAATCTTATGTGTAGTTCTATCAATTCTGAAATGTCCTCCAAATTCAGAATCATGACATTCTCAAATAATTTTTTCAGTTTCTTCATAAGACACACATCTCCTAATAATAAGATCTCTATATTGCTTGTACAGATGAGGATCGTCCCAAAAATAAAATTTAGCATCATAATTAAAATTTTTCTCCTGTTGCATTGTTAAATCAGGTGGTAAAATATTACTAACGATGTAATTCACAATGTCAGCATACCACGATAAATTTCCTTCAATAATATTATATAATTGCTCATCAAGAAAAGTTTTAATAATTTCCTTTTCAAAATCATCCAAATTAGGTTGTTTAAGTCTGGATAAATGACCAAATATTTGATTATCGACCCCATTTCTATTAACGATCTCAAAATCAAATTCTTGCAATAAAAGCATCCATCGAATTAGCCTTGGCTTTGCATCCTTCAATAGATCAAAAACTTTTAAACATTCATCGTTAAAATCAAACTTTCTATATTTTTCCAAAAGTTGGCATAGAGGCTTATAAATTTTTTAAAAATATTTAATATATCGCCTGTAGAATCCTACATGTCCCAAAAAGCTTCTTACCTCTCTCACAGTTATTGGAGGTGGTAATTTTTCTAGAACTTAAATTTTCGCAGGATCTACTTCCATGTTATATTCAGATATTTTATGCCCAAGCAAAATTTCTCCTACAACCATAAATTGACATTTTTCCCAGTTTATGACTAAATTTGTTCTTTCGCATAACTCTAAAATTTTTTCTGAGTTACATAGGCATGCATCAAATGAATCTCCAAATACTGTGAAATCATTCATAAACACTTCTATTTCATCATCAATTAATTTGCTAAATATGGACGTCATACATCTTTGAAATGTTGCAGGTGCATTACATAATCTAAAGGGCATTCTTCTAAAAGCAAAAGTTCCATAAGGGCTAGTAAATGTAGTCTTTTCTTGATCCTCGGGAGCAATAGGTATTGGGTGATAACCTGTATATCCATCTAGAAAGCAATAATACATGTGTCCAGCAAGTATGTCTAGCATTTGGTCTAAAAATGGTAAAGGAAAATGATCTTTTCTGGTTGTGGCGTTTAATTTTATATAATCAATACATATTCGCCAACCAGTTACTTGTCTTGTCGGTATAATTTCGTTTTGATCATTTATGTTAACAGTCACTCCTCCTTTCTTAGGAACGTAATGAATTGGGCTCACCCAAACACTATCAGAAATATGATATATAATTACAGCATCTAACCACTTTAAAGTCTCTTTTTTAACTACTTCTTTCATTATTGGGTTCAGTCTCCTTTGTAGATCAACTCTTGGTTTGTGTTGTTCATTTAACATATTCTGTGCATAAATATCGAATGACTGGTTCCTTTAATACCAGCTATAGACCAACCAAAAGCCTTTTTGTATTTTTTTTAAAGTCTCCAATAATTTTTGTTCTTGATATTCATTTAAATTTGAAGATACAATGACTAGTAAGGTAGATGCTTCTCCTAAAACATGTACTTTAAATGATTAAGAATAATTTTCAGCTCAAGTTCAGGGGGTTAATGATAAATGGAATTAAAATTTTATCTCCATTTTCCATAGTATCCAATCTTTTAAATTTTTCCTGAACAAATTCTAACTTTTCATTCTTCATATCATCCAAATCATCTTCATTTTCACTTTCATTTTCATCCTCACATTCCAGATTTTCTTCAAATACTTCTTTAAAATGATCTTCTCTCAAATAATCGCAGACTTCCATTCGATAGCACTCATCATCTTTTTCAGTTGAAGGGTACTTCATAGATTTCAGAATGTTGAAAGTTACCTCTTGGTCATTGACTCTCATAGTTAATTCTCCTTTTTGGACATCAATCATAACTCTCTCAGTAGCATGAAATGGTCTTCCTAAAATAATTGAAATTTCTTTATCTTCCTCCATATCTAATACAATAAAGTCCACAGGAAAGATAAATTTATCCACCTTTACTAATACATCTTCCACAACTCCTTTAGGATAAGTGATAGAACGATCAACCAGTTGAAGAGTCACAGATGTAGGTGAAATTTCTCCTATTCCCAATCTTTTGAAAGTTGATAAAGGCATAAGATTAATACTAGCTCCAAGATCACATAAAGCTCTTTTGAAAAAAATTTCACCTATAGCGCACGGGATAGTGAAACTACCTGGGTCTTTAAGTTTTTCAGGAAGCTTTTTCTGAATAATGACACTACACTCTCGGCTAAGTGCAACAGTTTCTTGGTCTTTAAACTTTCTTTTCTTTTTAAGTATATCCTTCATAAACTTTGCATAATCAGGCATATGCTACAATGCTTCAACAAAGAGAATATTAATCGTTAATTTCTTACGAATTTCCAAAAATTTTGCAAATCTATTATCCCTATTCTGTTTCTTTAGTCTTTGAGGAAAATGAGGAGGTGGTTTTTCAATAGTTATCTTTATTGTTTCTAGCGGATATTCGCTGGATATATCTTATTAGAACCTTTCTCAATGTTCACTTCCTCTCTTTGAAGTTTGACTTCTTTTTGAACTCTTAGTTCCAATTCTTTTCCACTCCTTAATTGAATAACCTTAATTTGCTCTTCGTTTTGATTTTTCAGGTTGATCTCAACATTACTAGGAAGATTCCCAGAATGTCTATTATTAAGCGCAATAAAGATATGTATCAATTGATTTTCAATGTTCTTCATTGCAACGTTTTGAGCTTGAATTTAATTACCCATATTCAGAATCGTTTTTTCAGTAGAGAATTTCTTTTCCTTAAATTGTTGATTACTATTAATACCAGGAGGAAAAGAAGGTCTAAAATTAATATTTCCTTGATTGTTCAGATTTCCAACTGGATTCATAGGATTTTTTCCCCATTGTGGATTAACAAAATGATTGGTGTTATTCCAGTTGAAATTCGGATGATTCCTCCAACTAGGATTATAATAATTCGAATAAGGATTATTGACTTTATTATGTATAGCATTCAAGGTTTCATAAGACATTTGAGAGTCTATCATACGTACGATGAATTTTCTTCTAACACTGGGCGTGTTGGAGAATAATTCATTCTATATTGATATATTTTCTTAGAAAGTGCAGCAATTTGAGAGACTGTCATAGTTATCGCATCAGAATCATGAATACTAGCTAATCTATTATAATTTACCCGCTCAGAGGGCCATTGAAAATTATTAGTAGACATCACTTCAATTAACGAATATGCTTCATCAAAAGGTTTTGACATTAATGATCCACCAACAGCAACATCGATAATCGATCTCAAAGATCTCACTAATCCATTATAAAATGTTTGAATTATTAACCAGTCTGGTAAAGCATGGTGTGGACACTTTCTTAGAAGATCTTTAAATCTTTCTCAAGCTTCATATATGGATTCTCCATCAAACTGACTAAAAGATGTGATATCATTCCTCAACTTAGCAGTTTTGGAAAGAGAAAAATATTTCGACAGAAACTTTTGTGAAAGCTCTCCCCAAGTTCTAATAGATCCAGGTGCTAACAAATTCAACCCCGCCTTAGCCTTATCCCTTAATGAAAAAGGAAAAATTCTAAGCCTAACAACATCGTTCGACACTCCATCATACTTAAAAGTAGCACATAGTTCTAGAAAACTAGCGAGATGTAAATTAGGATCTTCATTAGGTGTTCTTCCAAATTGATTATTTTGTATCATTTGGATAATAACAAGTTTAAGCTTAAATGAATTAGCAACAACATCAGGATTTTGAATAGTTAAGTGAAGTTCATATGTTGTTGGATTATCATAATCTTGTCGGCATATTTTTAGGTTATGTGTTGTATTTTAAAAAGGAGTCGCCTACAGAAATTGTCGGTGAATTTTTTTAGGTTTTGAATTTAATTTAAATGTATATATAATTTGGAAAGTAGCATTTGATTTTGAAAATAATTTTAAGTTTAAAAATTTTAAGATATGAAATCAAACCGATCTCACATCCCAAATAGTTTATATAAACAAGCACCATACCACAAACCGTGTATCTATCCCGAAGAATAGACACACTGCTTGATGGTGGGGCTCGATTAAATAAACTAAAAGATTTGTGACATTCAATTGGTCTGCGAAACCAATTTTATAAGCCGACAAGTTCCCCTGCTTAATATGAAGGAATTAAGCAGGGTTTATATTACCAGGGTTCTTAAAGTTCCCTATAAGGGCAAGCCCCTATAGTTAATTACATCTTAAATGGCAGGAATCATTTAAGAAAACTCTCGATAACGATTAGTGGTTTTGCTCTCAAGAATTTCAAAGTTAAAGGTTTTCAAATGATTGAATTTTGGAATTTCAAAAGGGATTAGCTCAAATTTGGAACAGTTAATTTCACGAGTCCAAAGGAAGAGAAGTAGGAGAAGTTTGAGGATCCAAGAAGAATCTTGGCAACTTCTCAAACGATCCTATTGTTTGGATTCAATTTGAGAGTTTATTTAATGTTGTAATCCTGCCAATTTTAGTTATTTTAGGACTAATATTTGTATGACATAATCACACAAACAACCTTGAAGATGTGAGGGTTTATGTCGTATCAAACAACTACCTCGGAACCTTAAGACCGGTTAGGACTTAATTTGCATAATGTGATTATGCAAATGCCTAAGAAAAAGTTGAGGATTTATGTTGCACTAGACAAACTACCTCGAAATCCTATGTCTTGGTTATTTAATTCTAGGAAAGGTTTAGCTGAAGTAGACACAAGTTTTCCTGACGACGATGGTCGTGCGGCCCACTATGCTCCAAGCTCTTTGTTGTTGCAGAGGTTTAGTTTTAGAAAGTGAAAATCAGGAGGTGAGAGAAGTGTTTTGGTTTAGAAAAGTCTTAAGTCCAAGTATTTTTAATGTTTTATTAGGGGAATCTTAAAGTTGATTATAACAATACCGGTTAAGATCCCACGGCTCCATCATTCCAACACAGTTATTTTTATCGGATTCACTTAGTCCAGATGAATTTGCTAAACTCAACTGAATGAGTTCCACACTTTCATTTAGACCGTGGGAAATCCCGTTAGCAACACGTAGGTTACATCATCCGAGGTATTCCCGATCATCCAATAAGACATTTTAATTTAGTTGGAGTTGTAGTTTTGTTGTTCTGTTTGTGATTAAATTTTGAGTTATTTTATATTTTTAAATGTTGTGGCGGTGAATTTTATCTTGTTGCGACTTTTAATTTAGTTTGGGTTTCAGTTTTGTGGCTATCCTAAAAGTTTCAGTTTTCATGCAGGGTGACAATCTTGTTTAACATGCAAGTTTTGCAAGGAAGGAAGGTAAAATACAGCGTAGGTAAATAAATTGCAATAAAATAAAAGCGTACCTGGCAGGGTCTTCACATCATTCCAAGCTGCACTTAAAACACATGTCAGAGCATTTATATATTTGTAAGAAAACACCTAGGTAAAGCTAAGGGAAGGTTCTGGTTGTCTACCAAGATCTTAATCCTACTGCTAGTCAATTCCTATGACGTCTAGGTTTTTTTTTTTGTTAAGGATGATTTTCTTCACCAAAGAGCAATCAAGTTCAATTGTTCTTCTAAAACATCCCATCATATTGAGGAAGTGTTTAGGACAGGTCCTAAACATCTTTTCAATACTTCTGGGATTATCTCGAGTCCAAATGGATTTTATTGTATTAGTGAATTAATCATCTCAAAGTTTAGTTGAGTTTTGTCTCTTGCTCAGTGAACTAGGATGTTTGATTATCCCATGAGTGAAGTAACATTTCACTTAATGCTTTATTTAAGAGTTATGATAATGAAAATCTTTAAGGGGCAAATTGGTTTAGGAACTTAACCACCCTTAATTAAAATTGAATTGTTTACTTAAGATGACTTAATTTTAAAATTTAATTTAGTTTCTTCTAAGTTACTTAGATTGAAAGAGATATTTTAGTTGTTTAATTTCATTAAGTTTTCACGATTTTAATTTTTTGAATTAATCATATTAATTTAAGTTAATTATAATTATTAATTTAATTTTAATTGATTTAATTTTCACATTTCAATTAGAGGTTGTTTTTAGATCATTTAATGTTTTGAATTTTGTTTTAGATCTGTTATTAAAATGATTCTAGATTAGTTTCAAATATTTTAAGTTTCTTTTAATTTGATTATTAAATGATTTAATGTTTTAAATTTTAATTAATTACTAAATTATTTGAAAGTTTTAAATTTTAATTGATTATTTAAATTGTTTAATGTTTTAAATTTTAATTAATTATGGATCATTTATTATTTAATTAATAATTTCAATTATAATTATTAAGAATTGAATGTCATTGTATTATTTCAATTAGGGATTTTAGATCAAAGAATTAGTATCTTCTTAAGTCATATCCCTAATTTTAATAATCCAAAATTTTTAATTAATCTTCCAAAATTTAAATGATTTAATTAATTAAGATTCCATCTTGATATCTTTAAGGTGATTAATGGGTTTCTACTCTTTTATTCCCTAAGTTTCAATCATCCAAGGGAAGATTAAAATCAAATATTTTACCCTCCCGTTTTATTAGACCTAAAATATTAATGAAGGTTAAAATTCTTAATTACCTTCAAGCCCTCTTAAGCCTATTCACTTCATAATTTACTAAATTGAGCTCAAATGAATTTGAATTTTTTTTTTTCACTTCACTCACATGTTAATTAAGACATTAGAGGAGAAAATGTGATTTTTCTGTTTTTAATTTAATTTTTATAATTATTTTTATGGAAAATATAGGTTTTCAATGAAAATTCAACAACATGACTAAGGTAAGTTTTCTATCCTTAGGAAAATTATGGGATGTTCCTACCTACCAGAGGACCACTTGGACCAATTTGGGTGATTTTTTTAATTATATTTTATTTATTATAATTATTTCAAATTTTAAGGTATTAATTAATTTTAAAATAAAATTAAAGCTAAAAAATGGATTTTATATTTTAATTAAATCTCTCTAACCTCAAGGAGTCCAGAGAAACAAATTTTATTTTGTTTTGATTTATTAGAATTATTTTAGTGAGAAAGTTTGAAAATTCATTTTTTTAATATTAAAAATTACATTAAGCCTTTAAAATTCAATATTTTAACCTAGAGACTTGGAAAAAATATTTGATTTGTTCTTAAATGATTAGGGAGCAAAATATGACATTTTTATGAATTTTAATATTTTTGTGATTTTAATTATTTTTAATTATTAAAATATTAAAAATAGGTAAAAAATGAATTTTTTTAGAAAAAACCAATTTTAATTTTTCTAGACTCCTCTGGTATCAGAGAGGTCCCAAAACCAATTTGGTGAATTTTTGAAATGTATTTTGGGTTTTATGAATTTTTAAAGTTTGAAAATAGCCATGTGATTTAATTAATCCATTTAATGGGTTAAACCATTTCCAATCGATTCCAAATTTTTATGTGGGACTCCTCTGACTCTAAAGACCAATGGAGAATTGTTTTCAAGTGGTTTTGTTGTGTGGTTAATCCTAATTAATTAAAATTCAATTTTGGGTGGTTGGGCCAATGAGAAGTATTTTAAGGGAATTAAGTCAAGCCATAATTATCCTAGGGTCCTCAGGTCATAAGATACCTCCCCAAATTTTCCTAGAATTTTCTAAACAACATGCTAATTATTGGAATTAAAATGGCAAAACAGATATATAAGTTTAGAAAATCAATAACTTGCCACAGAGATGGCCTCTGTCCTTAGAAAATTTAGGGAATGTTTCCAATAACAGAGGCTACAAAAGCAATATGGTCTCCTGCCATGGTGAATTGTATGCATGCATGGAGAATTAAAATACTAAAAACAGTATTAAATTAATTAAAAATAAAATACTCAACAAAATAGATCAGATCTTTTTCCACATTATTCTCCTCTGTTTACTGAGCAAGAGGATATTTTTCTTTTATTTTTATGATTTTTCTATGCAAAGATATCAATTTTCAAAGTTTATGGTATTTAAATAAATAAGAAAATCCAGATTTTCCTACTTAAACCAGTCAGCGGCTCGTCATCCTACGGCGGATTGAAAGCCCAAGCGGCGCGCTCCCATTTGACGCTGCCATCTGACTCGGCAGCCACGCGGCCCGCGGTTCATGTCCCGTTGATTCGTCCGGCGCGATCCTAGCCGTTCACCCGATACACAAACCATCCGATGGTCCCTAGTCATCGTCTACGACTGGTGCATCCCGTGAGCCGTCCACCTTCTAACCCCAGGGTCTCGCTCGATACTCAACCAAATTGCATATTCTTGTGCACGATGGATTCGTCTCAATAAGACAAACACATTCATACGACTTTCATGCATTGAAATCAAGCCAAACAAAATAGAGAATTGCTGGAAGCTCGGGAGGGAGGAGAGGTCAATACCTTGGCTTTGAGAAGTGAAGCTTCAATCAGAGAGTTGTGGCACCTTCGATTGAGCCCAAGGAAGCTCCAGATGAAGTCTCCGGCTCCGGGAATCGCTCAGGTATGACTTCGACCGAGGCCGATTTCGAGACTTTAATGGTTGGAGAGATTGGGTGGTCTGGAGAGGGGGCTTTCACTGGGTAACTCCTTCTCTACCTCTGGTGAAGGTGTGAGAAGAGTTAATTTGACTTCTGTGGAGATTTGAGGTTGTCCTGTTCTAGCCTGAGAATTGAGCTCCAAAATTGAGCTCAATCAGTGGGAATTAGGGCAGGAGGACAGTAGGGCTCTTCTTCTCTCGGCTGGGAGAAGGTCTGGGAGCAATTTGGGGGAGTTTGGTGGAAGAATTTTCAGCACCTTTGGAGAGGCCGAAAGGTGGGGATTTTATAGCCATGGCCGAAGATGGAAGCTCAGGGTCAGTCAATGAGTGGTTTAGGCCGCTTAGGGTGGGGCTGAGCAGACAGGGTGGCTGGTGAAAGGATTGCCCACTGCCAAGGCCAAATTTTGGGTTTCAAGGACACATGGGCTGCTCGGGCATGAGCCGTTCCGGTGGTCAGGGTGGTCGGCAAGGACTGGTCGAGGCGGTGAGCAGGCGAGGAGGAGTGGAGGAGGAGTTTAGCTCAATTAATTAAGGCAGGGAAGTTGCTTAAAGGGAGATTAAGGATGGGACATGGACTTAGCCATGTAGCTTAGCCCATTGGTCCAAAGTGGTAGACTATTGGTCCATGGCTCATGGGGCATGGATTGGGTCAGGTCAAACCCACCATAGGAGGTCTTGGGGTGGCAGCGAAGGGGTTGGTTTGATCAAAATTGGATTGGTTTGGTTCAATTTGGTTCATGTGTACACATGGGTTCACTTGGGTTTGAGTTGGGCTAGCTTGAGTTTGGGTTTGAATTGGATCAAATTGATTGATCAAAATTGTGTAGATGATTGTAAGGAAGACTTTTTATGAAGACATGAAGTGGATTTGAGTTCATTTGAGGTTTCAATTTGGAGGATTTTGAGGTCTTGGTCAATTTTGGTCACCATGGGTTAGGTTGGGTTTAGGTTTGGCTAGAGTTTGGTTCAAGGCCAATTGATGATTCAAAATGTTTCAAATGATTGTTAGGAAATGTTTAGGATAGAAATTAGGAGGAAATTTTGGGTTTAGGGGATTAAATTTGGAGATTTAGGGGTAGGTGACAACTTTAGGGCAATTTTTGGGGATTTTTGTTTCAAATGATTTTACATGGGGTTTAGGTTCAAATTGAGAGCAAATTGATGTTGTTTTTGGTGTATGAATGTATTAGGGAGAGTTTAGAATTGAAATTGGGGAAAATTGAGTTGAATTAGGTTGGATTTGGGTAGGTTTGGGTCATAGGTTAAAATTGGGGTTTTGGTTTAAGGTTGAAATTGAACTCAAATGTGGATCAAATTGGGCTTGGATTTGGTTTAGATTGGTATTGGAGATGTTTAATTGAATTTTAGAATTGAGTTTGGGCAAAATTGAGGTCAATTAAGTTGATTTGGTTTGACATTGGGTTCATTTGGGTTAAAAATGGGTCAAATTGGGGATTTTGGTAAAAGTTGGCTAAATTAGCCAAATTAGCTCATGGTGTAGTTGAACAAAATGAAATTGGGAATATTGGGGATTTTTAAAAATTTTCTAGGATTTTTTGGAATTTTTGGATTTTTGGGCCAAGAGGGGTATTTAGGGTATTAAGAGGTTATTTGGAGGGTATTGGGGTATTTTGGTGGATTTAAAAGGTAGGATTGTTTTGAAATGATTCTTAGGTTTTTAAGAATTTTGGGTACTTTTTAGGAATTTTTGGATGATTTTGGTGGTTATGGGGACCATTTAGGTAATTTTGGGTAAGCTTAGGGGACCCAATGTCAAAATCAAAAATTTTGGCAACATGAATGAAGTTTCAAATAAGGAAGAATGAGATTATTTTAGTGGGGTTAAGATTGGTTCAAAAGTGATTTGGAATGGAATTAGGGTTTGGAATCATGAGCCATGGACTTAGCCAAGTCCAACCACTTTGGGACCAAGTCTAGCCAAATGGTAACCACTTTATGATCCTTCACATATTGACCTTAGCCATCTTAATCAAAAATTAGTGGCTTGGATTCAATCATGTGAGTTTCACAAAGGGTAGAAAGTCAAGGGTTCTGGGTTTAGGTTAAATGGCTTAGGGGTGTGTGTGTGTGTGCAAGAGAAGCTGAAGTCACCCAAGGTAGTCCTGAGGCTTTAATATCCTATAAGAATTCACTATTGGTTGCCCATATGGGTTTTAACATTCCAATGTGATTTAGATGTTTACAACCATTCAAGTGGGGTCCCAAGAGGAGTCAAGAGGTGGCTGAATTGATAAAGGGTGGGTCCCAATTCTAGTCCTCTAGGTTAGTCAAGGAGAAGTCCTATGCCTAGATCCTAAGCACTAAGAGAAAAGAAAAGACCTCACCAAAAATGAGGTAAACAAATGGACCCCCAATAGGTGTGGTGTGCTAACCAAGCACACCGCGTGTATTGGCGTTGACCGAAGAGATCAACAAAACCAACACAGACATCTAAGTGACACACTTAAAACAAAGTGTAGAAAATTCCCTCTGGGGAGTATCCGGTAAATCTCCAGGACTGAAGATTCTAGAACTCTCGCTAGGGAAAAGGAGGTGGATCGCAAATCACAAGATCTAGAGGGATTCAATTTCAAATTCGTTTCAATTTTTAAGTTTTGAATTAATTTGAGTTTCAATTTTGGTTAAAATTTGACTTAAGATTGATTTCAAGGGTTTAAGATGAGAATTGGAACCTAGGTTCCAACCTCAGGAGAGAGTCGGAAGTTAGGTACCAACCTCAAAAGAGAGGGAACTGGAAGTTAGGTACCAGCCCGAAAGGGTGAGAAGCGGAAGTTAGGTACCGGTCTCGAAGAGAGTCGGAAGTTAGGTGCGACCTCGAAACGAGAGGGACCGAAAGTTAGGTACCGGCCCGAAAGGGTGAGAGCTGGAAGTTAGGTATCGGTCTCGGAAGAGAATCGGAAGTTAGGTACCGACCTCGAAAGAGAGGGAACTGGAAGTTAGGTACCAGCCCCGAAAGGGTGAGAACTGGAAGTTAGGTACTAGTCTCGGAAGAGAGTTGGAAGTTAGGTACCGACCTCGATGTCGCCATATTTTAGATGTTAAAATTCAATTTACATATATATATAATTTAGAAAGTAGCATTTTATTTTGAAAATAATTTTAAGTTTGAAAATTTTAAGATATGAAATCAAACTGATCTCACATCCCAAATAGTTTATATAAACGGGCACCGCATCACAAACCATGTATCTATCCCGAGGAATAGACGCACTGCTTAATGATGGGGCTCGATTAAATAAACTAGAAGATTTGTGACAACCGTTTGGTCTGTGAACCAACTTTATAAGCTGACAAGTTCCCCTGCTTAATATAAATGAATTAAGCAGGGTTTATATTACCTGGGTTCTTAAAGTTCCCTATAAGGGCAAGCCCCTATAGTTAATTACATCTTAAATGACGGGAATCATTTAATAAAACTCTCGATAATGATCAGTGGTTTTAATCTCATGAATTTCAAAGTTTAAGGTTTTTAAAGGATTTGAGTTTTGGAATTTCAATTGGGAATGGATCAAATTTGGAACAGTTTATTTTCAGGAGTCCAAAGGAAGAGAAGTAGGAGAAGTTGAGGATCCAAGAAGAATCTTGACAACCTCCCAAACTATCCTATTGTTTGGCTTCAATTTGAGAGTTTATTTAATATTTCAATCCTGCAAATTTTAATTAATTAGGACTTATATTTGTATGATATAATCATACAAATAGCCTTGAAGATGTGAGGGTTTATGTCGTACCGAACGACTACCTCGGAGTCATAAGACCTGTTAGGGCTTAATTTGCATAACATGATTATGCAAATGCCTAACGAAAAGGTTGAGGATTTATGTTGTACTAGGCAAACTACCTCGAAGTCCTATGGCTTGGTTATTTAATTCTAAGAATGGTTTTGCTGAAGTAGCCACATGTTTTACCGATGATGATGGCCGTGCTGCCCACTATGCTCCAAGCTCCTTGTTATTGCAGAGGTTTAGTTTTAGCAGATCAAAATTAAGAGATGAGAGAAGTGTTCTGGTTTAGAAATCTTAAAGTCCAAATGTCTTTTAGTGTTTTAATTAAAACAAATCTTAAAGTTGTTTAAACAGAACCAATTAAGATCCCACGGTTCCGTCATCCCGGCACCGTTATTTTCATCGAATTCACTTAGTCCAGATGAATTTGCTAAACCCAACTGAATGAGTCCACACTTTCATTTATACCGTGGGAAATCCCGTTAGCAACACGTGGGTTACATCATCCGAGTATTCCCGATCATTCAACGAGACGTTTTAA